>VZRZ01008684.1:13075-77944 GCA_013398175.1 Climacteris rufus
TGGCGGCGGCGGGGCGACATCGGCCGGGGCAGTGCCCAGCGCCCGCCTGCCCGCACCGCGCCCCGGTGCCGGCCGCCGTCGGGGTCCCTGGCGGGGGCAGCTCTCGGGTGTGCCCTCCTGCGGGCACGTGTTCCCAGAGCCTTGGTAGCGCAGTAAAATAAACGGGGATGCGGGTGAGGTTTGCTAGAGAACAATAGCAAGTCCCCGCTGCTTGCCAGGGACAAGGTACACGCCTGTGTTTTCGTGTTGAACACGCAGCGCTTAAGTGCGCACAGGAGTGCGTTGGGTCGGGGAGTTTCTTTTGGTTTGGGGGTTTGGGCTGTTCTGAAGATCGTTTCTGAGAAGAACTGGTAATTCGGAATTGTCGCAGAATATTGTTGTGTATCTCCCGAAAATACGTTTTCAACTTTTTATTAATAAAGAAAATTATGATTTCCCCCCGTTTTTTCTGGGTGGGTTGGTTGTTTTGTTTTCTTCCCTCTAATGAGTAGGATAAAGATTTTAAAGAACTTTTATAGAAAATGCAGTGGAGCTTCTGGCCGAGTTGCTGCACAAGATATATGCTAATTAGGTGCAGTTTTTTAACTCCTCCACAATCTTCCAGATTAATCCAGGATTAATCTAAATTACAAAAATACTTCCGGTATAGTTGCGGTGGTGGAATATCCACGTCCAGGTTTGAATTACATCCAGGAAAAGAATAATTATTTTACTATGTAATCATGATAGATAGTCAAATTATGCCAGTATAGAAAATGATGCTTCTTGGTGTTGTGCTACTCATCCCTTCAGTCAAGGGGGCTACGTTTTGGTGAGCTAAGGATAGGAGTGTGTATAGTGGGTCTGTACCCTTGCTAATCTCTTGCCTTTCTGGTTGTTCTGTACAATGGGGACTGCAAACCATGATCAAGTTGTAAGGAGGTACTGGAGTGCTTGGACTCCCTTGCTGCAGCAAACTCTCTTTAGGATTTTTCAGCTGCACACTTGCAGAGGTTTTGCCCACCCCTTCTCTGGGTTAAGCCACTGGAATCAAGGTCCATCTCCTTCCTTGCAACCACCCCGTCCCAGCTGTGGGAGCAGAAGGAAGGGCAGAGAGAAATACAACATGGAAAGAGAGACATGAGAGAAATACAACATGGAAAGAGAGACATGAAAAACATGGGCAGCACAATCTGTGTCTTACAAGGCAGAATGGATCATAAAACTAGTGTCATAAATACCAAGATGTTACCAAAAGTTACTGAAACTATCATAATGTCCCACATAATATTTGTATAATGATCCTCACTGTATTATTCAAGGCCTAAGGTCACCTGGTACCCAGAGTATGTAGTTACCAGTGTTTAGTGTCTATTGAGCTGGAGTACATAGTAAGGATATTATGTAAATATTAACAAATATCTACAAAAGTCCATGTATTTTACATTTTTGAATATGACTTTGCAATGCCTTGGGGACAGCATTCCATGCTGGCAAAGGAAGTATTTCCTTCCCCATAGGTTAATGATTTAGTTGCTAAGCACTGAAACTTGATTGTTCTCTGTTTAGGCTGCAGCTTTTTGAAATGTTTGTCTCAGGCATGGCTACTTGGATTTAAATGCAAATGGAAATTTTCTGTTAAGGAAAAAAATATAGGCAAACTGACAACCACCTAAGGCAGTTTCTTTCTACATAAGTGGCGTTTCCTTGGGCTGTTGCCCCAATATGTTCTTACAGAGTATCTGGGAGGTTCATCACAAAGTTGTGTGTCCTGGTTTAAGAGTGAGTAGCTCATGTGTCTGGTGCCAATGTGTGTGAACGAGAACTCTGTGAGTCCAGTCTCCCTACCAAGGGCACATCTTTTACTAACTCACGTTGCTCAGAGCCCCATCGAACCTGTCCTTGAGCACATCTAGGGATGGGCCATCCGCAACTTCTCGGGGCAACCTGTTCCAGATGATCTGCAGAGCTATGAGCTGTGTTTATCAGTTTGGCTGGCTGGAAACTGGCTTGTGACAGGACAGTGTTGCACTAGATGAACCTACGAGGGTTGTGATTCCTAATGGCTGTAATTATACCAACAAACACATCAACATTTTGCACAAGAGAGAGGAGATACTTTCTCTCTTATCTCTTTGTAGTATCTAGGTATTACAATGTAGCTTGTTCTTCGTACTGTCTAGGTGCAGCTGCTTCTAAGTTACAATGGAGATCTCTTGCCAAGCTGGCACTTCGACCCTGATCATGTTATACGTGTTCCTGAACACGTTATTCACGCTTTTCAGTTTATGAAGTTGAATAGTTCCATTGCTGTTCTCTCACTGTCTTGTTTATGAAAAGCCTGTTACTGCCTTGTGTCAGGACTGAGATTTGTATAATTTGTGTAAGCTCTGTTAGGGAAAGACGTGGCTAAAACCATCCTGATGGAAAAGTTTTTTCATCTGGATCTCCTTAGCCTTTCTGTATAGAGTTACAAAAGTTCTATTAGAGGGAGATATAGCGTAGGTTATAACATGGAGGAAACCTCTGCTTCTAGTAGAAATAGGATTTCTACTTTAGTATCAGTAAGGATTTCTTAGATTGAAACACTTGGAGAAACTATGTGTTGCGCACACTAGGAAATGTTGATTTTTCACTGTTGAGACATGAAAAAATCATTGCTCAAATGAGGGTAACACCATAAGCACACAATGTATGGTCATTTCACCTGCAAACAATTTCCCAAATGCAAGCAATGAGCAGCAATATGTTGTGACATAGGAAGACTGACATCATATTTGTGCTGGGGGTTGGATTTAACTTTATAAAATTACTGTAGGTTGGTCTGAAAATGTCTTACCTCACAAGATCCTTAGGGAAGCACTTGTTTTCTCCTGAGGATGAGCTGAATCCGTGTTGCTCAGGATAGACAAGAAGCATCTGATTATGATCTAACATCCAAGAATAATTAATAGTTATGTAATTAATTCTTTGGCAAGTTATTTTGTAGTGGACATGGTCTTATATGTGCTTTATCCTGTGGAAGGCTGAGATGTTAGCCCATGGGGAAGGGTAGAACAAAATTAAAAAGCCAAAATCCGTTTAATTTTAGCATGTAGCTCATCCAAGTATAGCTTTCAGCTCTGCTCTCTTATGTAGAGATTAATCTGCTATTTATTCCAGCTCTCTCTTCTGTTGCCTATTTAAACCTCACATTTATGAAAATTCTGATAAGTTGCACCTACTGAAATATGCAATATATATCTCCTTAGCTTAAATCAAAGCTTTGAATTACACGTCCTTCTGGCAAAGAAACTGTTTCTCCTTTATGCTGCACTCTGTGGGCACAGTGCTGCTGCTGATGTGCATGTCCTCTGATGAGTGCATCCAGAAGAGCTGCTATCTCAGTGCTCATGCCAGTTTCCTCTGGGAATCACCTTTGAAATAAATCACATGAGCAGAAAGTCATTTGTAGGCATTTGTAGTCTTCTGTTGAAAATGTATTAAGTGCAACTGAAGGTTTCAGCTTACTCCATGTTGCAGATTTTTGTTTCAGAAGGAGCTGGAAGCCCTTTTTCTAGGATCCCTACATCTCTACTCTGAACTAGCTAATAAACAAGCGTAAGCAAACAGGTTATAGCTGCTGACATAGTGATGTGCTGACATCATCCACCTCTGTTGACACTGGCAGTGTGGCACCACTGCGGTACTTTCCTTCTGGTGGCCACTTTTGAGTGACCCAACACCCTTGGACCTGCAATTTAGAAGCTTCTGGGTGGCAAATACAAGATTGAGACACTTGTCCTTGCACGGTGGACATATAAAACTTTAGTGTAATTAGTTGGGTCAAAAATGTTTCTTATTACTTTGCATATTTGAGGGCTAGGAGACTGTGATAAACCACAAGGTGTTGTCATGCACATTGTCTTCTGTGTCCTGAGTCATGCACAGTTTGAATTAATTGTAGAATCATAGAATAGTTTGAGTACCAGGTACATCTAGATCAGGTTGCTCAGAGCCCCAGCCAACCTGTCCTTGAATGTTTTCAGGGATGGCACATCTACAGCCTCTCTGGGCAACCTGCGCCAGTGTTTCCCCACCCTCATTGTAAAAATTGTCTTCCTTGTGTCTAGGTTAAATGTCTCCTCATTTAGTTTGGAACCATTACCCCTTGTCCTGTCAATCAAACTCTACCAAACAGTCAGTCCCCATTGTTCCTATAAACCTTCATTAAATATTGAAAGACAGTAAGGTTTTCCTGAAGCCTTTTCCTCTCCAGGTTGAACAGCCTCAATTCTCAACTCTCTCAGCCCTTCCTTATTGTGCTCCAGCCATCTGACAATTTTCATGGCCCTCCTCTGGACCTGTTCCAACCAGTCCATGACTTTCACTGAGGACTTGGGTGTGCTGTGCTTTTATGAGCATCTTCATGAGCTGAGCTGCTACAAGGCAGAACACTATAACATCTGTAAACTGTCTTCTTTTGTTTTCTTTATTTGGTACAAATACCAGCTCCAGCATAGGACATGGGGTAGTAAAGCTTATATCCTGTGCCTGGTGTCTCTTTTATTTGTTCTGGCAGGGACATATAATTAATAGAACGTAGTCCAAGACAGCAGTACCACAGATTTTTTTTTTCCCTCCGTCTCTTTAACAGCCTTTTAAGTGACTTATACTGAGGTGTATGTCCACTTGGACTATATCTGTATGGTGCAGTTGTGGTGAAAAGAAAGGAAAATTAAGAAATTAAATTTCTTCTCTTTTTACTACTAGTTTCTAATGGATGTGGACAAGGCTGCTGCTCCTTCAAACCTCTGTCACCATTGTCTCTGTGGAGAGCTCCTGCTCTTGTTGACTTCCAAATCCCATGTGTGCCAAAATGTGCAACTGTGAAGTATGTGGTGTCACATCAATGAGAAATTGTGCCTGGTGCCATCACTGGGGTTTTTCTGAGTTACCTCAGGAACAGTGTCAGTAGGACAGAGGATGAGTGAGAGAGGGTTCAGAACAAGACATGTGCTGTCTCCTGAGGAGGAGGAACACCAGGACCTGGCAAGCAATGGCCTCTCCAGGAACAAATGCTCTAGCCCTGAGGATCATGGTAGGGCTATGGTGAGTGCTCTTGGTTTTCTAGGGAGAAGCATCAAGGAAAAAGTACATAGTCAGCCTAATAAGTCACTTTAGGTACTTGTAGTTAGTGAGACCTGCCTCTAGAAAGGTGACTGATGCTTACACACAACAGTGGAGTGATCTCTGTGAAATGTTATTTCAGTAAATGGATTGTTTCAGAATTGTGAATGCTTCTGAAAATGTACTTGGAGCATTTGTTCACTCTTGACTTGTACAAGTGGGGAATGCTGCCTTTCATCATCGTGGAGCAGAGACCATGGAGTGTCTGGGCAGAATTAGTGACTACATTTACTGACTGTACTGAAGTGCCTGTACTGCTTTTGTAGTGTGCTGACCTTGGAGACAGAAGAGTCATCCTTCTGCACTGCTGTACATTTACACCAGTGTCCCCACACTCCAAGTGGCAGTACAGTGGCTCAGGCTGGACAGCTAGAAGCAGCACACGTGCATGAGCTGTCTTCTGGGCTGAGCTAACAGACTTCCTCAATAAGCTGGAGGCTGGAAAATGTGCTGTACAGGCACCAAAGTAGCTGGAGCTCTCCTGTTGTTGGACTATAAAGAGCAAAACGGTCTCATGTAGTCACATAACATTGTGGGTGGTGTGTCTTGTCCTGTGTGGTATGTCCACTCCCGTCCTTATCTAGAAGGGCTGAATGATGGCATTGGGGTTTTTCTCCTCTCTCTGTGCCTCTGATTCTCTGTTGCTTTTTTTTCATGCAGATGGGTGATGCCTGGTTTGCATAGCACCAACAGACACTTGTCACAGCAGCCTTACAGGGACATCCAGGCTTTTCAGCTGCAAGTGCTCTCTCTCGCCTTACTAGCATTCTTTCATCTAACTGCAAGGCACAAACACAGGGGAGAAATGAGAGAAATATTTGTGTTATCACAACTTTGTGTCAGCATGTTATACATAAACTGCAGTCATCAGGGTCACTTAATCTGAGATTATATGTGTCTCCCTGCAGAGTGCTTGGCCTCAAGTTTGAAAGGGGTCAGCATTCAACACTCTGTGTTTGAAGTGCTCCTGAACCAACAGGTCTCTGGCAAGCTACTTCACCAGCAGGGCTTTTAGTCTCCAGTGAGCTTACCAGCACTACCCCCCTGGCCATGAGGAGAAACCTGTAATTTCTCCATGCCATGGAAACAGGATGGCTTTATCAGTATTAATGATAAACAGCCACAGTATTGTGGTTTTACTAGTATGCAGAAATATACTGTTGGAGAGGAGTTAATCATGTGTTGAATTTAATATTAAACCCTGGCAAGTTACTTAATAGCTGCCACCTGTGATAACTGCAACCTGCCTGCATTGCTGCTTGCACACACTGCTGCTGCCATTTGGCAGTGACTGCTCTGAAACCTTTTAAATGGAATCTGCAGCCCCAGTCCTTTTTGGCTGCCACAGAAAGAAATAAGTCAAAAACTTCCATTATTCTCAAATGACAGTATAAAGCATCTCTAAGCAATTTTCCCATCCCATTGAAAGTTTTTTTTTTTCTTTTTTTTTGGGGGGGGCCAATGAGGCTTCAAATTGACCAGGCTGGGGAATAGATTTGGTTGTTTTACATGTCTTCATCTCTTCTGGTGACTGCAGTAGCTTATCTCTACCAGCCACATGATGTGACAACATTTGAAGTGGCTTGATTTATTAAAGAGTTTTCTGGTTTTTGGACAGATGCCCCTAAGAAAGAGATTAAGCTACATAAAACTGCATGTCTGTAACAGTTTTTCTGACCAGGTCATTATATTAAGTTGTACTTTACAGGGAACTTTGCATAAGCAGCATTTTGTGTAAAATTTTGGTACCTATTCATGTACCAGAGAACAACTTTTGGTGTGCTAACTTTTCTGGTGTGAAAAATATAATTTCAAGAACAGTGAAAATGGCAACACACAAAACAGGAAAACAACAACAAAAAAGGACTTTCTGGAGATTTTTATTTTAAAAATTGTCTGACTTTAGAAAGATAGGAAATTTTATTAGAGCTTTCCCACCACTTAGAAAATTTCTGTCTTGCCTGAATGTTCCTCTCAGTGACTTTGCCCTCCTTGTCCTCACAAGGCCATTTGAGAATATCTCTTTTCTCCTCATCTTCCACAGCACTTGTGTAATCTTTATCATCTCTAATCTTGTCAGGCTGGGCTGAAGTTGGCCAACAGGCTCAAACGTTGTTGGAATGGCTGCAGAGCATGACCACATCGACCTGCTTCCTTAAGTAGCACCTCATCTCTGAACTTCTGTAAACTTCTCAGGGTTCACTTGTACAAAAACCTTCTCTGTATCCAGCACTCAGTATCTGCCACTGCTTGCAAGGTCACATAAATTACATGTGTTCTCTCCAGCATTTGTTTCTAGTATACACAGCTGCATAGATGCAGATCATTGTAATCTGATTTTATTGCATCGGTATTATACTGTGACAGTCAGATGATGTTTACTTTTCTATTCATAAAATGGGCCTATGAAACTCACAGGGACACACTGTGTAGCCTCATGGTTCAGAATGACTTCTCTATGCACTTACCTCTGTAAGCTGCAATTACTGAGAAGTTCAGAGTATGAGTTAAAGGAGGGAGGTCAGTAGGTGGGTAAAAGCCATAAGGCAAAAATTGTGTGCAATAATAGTGGAAGTGAGAAGTGTGGATTTGTAAAGAGGAGATGTGAATCAATGAACAGCACCTAGAGGATAAGCTGTACTCTGTATTTTATTTTTTTGTTAAGGACAGATGAATGGCTGGTGGAACCGAAGATCAGTAAGCTGGTGCTGGTCTGACATGAGTCAGTCCTGGCAAGCCTCACCCACCTCTCTCTGACACTGTACTGCAGTATTTGTGAGGCCTCATGAAGCTGTTGTGTGATTATCTATGTGGTTTTTATGCCTGCTTTTGGTATGTGACATGGGAACAGAGAAAAATTCTCCATGTCTTACAAAATCCTGATAATATTGCTGGCTTTTTCGTGATGTTACCATGTGTGAAGAGTTGTACATGTTGCGAACACTGGTAAACACTTAAATAGTTAGGAATTCTTTTTAAATGCTGCATTTGTCATCTAACCACAGAGCAAAACCTGGTGAGCCTGTTGCTCAGCTTTCTTTCCTCTGCTTGTGTGTTTGAAACAACAGTGTGAAAAGGGCTATAAAGAAGGTAGTTTTATCCCTTTTGTGGAAACCAACGTGATCTGAGCAAAACACAAAAGGAAGTTAAAAATGCAACAGAAGGTGCTTCTTAGATCTTAAATCACGTGGGGTTTGGCATACTAATACTCATCCCTGTGAAGCAACACTCATTGTGGGGAAAGCACATGGTGCCACAGAGTGACCCTCAGTGTCATGTCTATATACATGTGTCTATATACATGTCTTTATACATGTCTATATATATCAATATCAATCACAATTGGACACAATGCTGGAAGTAGCAAAGCTTTCACCATGGTGGCAACCCTACTTTGGAATTATAATTTTATAAAGCCAGGGCTTCAAACATAGCGTGGTAAAACCAGAGAGGAACAGTGGTGACTGTGTTTACCTAATTATGATCTTACAAGTTTTTCTCTGCTTTTTTTCCTTTAGCAAAGTATCCAGAGATCAAGACTCTGATGGGACCAGATCCACATTTAAAGTGGATTGTATCTGGAATGGTTTTCATGCAGCTTCTGGCATGCTACCTGGTGAAAGACTTATCTTGGAAATGGATTTTCTTCTGGGCTTATGCTTTTGGGGGTTGCATCAACCATTCCTTGACCCTTGCCATCCATGACATTTCACACAACGTGGCCTTTGGGAACAAGCAGGCCAAGTGGAACCGATGGTTCGCGGTCTTTGCCAACCTGCCCATCGGCATCCCCTACTCTGCCTCCTTCAAGAAATACCACATCGACCATCACCGCTACCTTGGCGGGGACGGCTTGGACGTGGACATTCCCACAGACTTTGAGGGCTGGTTTTTCTGTACACCGCTTCGGAAACTGCTGTGGCTGTTCTTGCAGCCTCTGTTCTACGGTCTGAGACCACTCTATGTGAACCCCAAAGCAATCACCAGAATGGAAATTTTTAACGCTCTCATCCAGTTTTCTACAGACCTTGTCATTTACTACCTGTGGGGGCCCAAACCTGTTATTTACTTAATAGCAGGTACAATTCTCTGCCTGGGTTTTCATCCCATTTCTGGGCACTTCATAGCAGAACACTACATGTTCCTAAAAGGGTATGAGACATACTCTTACTACGGACCTCTGAACTGGCTCACCTTTAATGTAGGCTACCACATGGAGCATCATGACTTCCCCAGCATTCCTGGATGCAGATTGCCCATGGTACGTATAGCATGAGCATCAGCAAGTTGGATTTTTATGAAAGCTGCTAAACTATCGCAAAGAAAATACTCCAAATCATAGCAACTGATCAATTTAAGAAAAAAAGGAGGGGAAAAAAAGAAGACAGCTTTTTGGATTTGTTTCTAATTAATTTTAAGCCAGAGATTGAGAGAAATGACTGTTGAACTGCTGTAATATTTAGCTTATTTGAGGCAAACTAGAGCATCTGAGCCTCAGAGGGCTTGAGGAATATTTGTTGAATGATAAAATCCTCCAACAAGACTTTAAATTTTTAGATTTACATCTCTCAGCCACCAAGGTTCAACTCTGAAAGTTTAAAGGCCTATCTAAAGGGAGGCAGGTAGCAATAGGTAGAAATATTTGAAATTTGTTTAATGATCAATCTGCAAACTATATTGCTTGATTAACATCAAAGAAAAGTTTTTCTGTTTTTGAGATGACATAAGTATCAAGGCATGTTCTAGCCTGACACAAATAGCACTAGAAAATAAAGCCCCACTTTCTGACTCGTTTTAGCTCTGCTGCCCCACCCACAGAAACTGAGGAGGCCTGGTCTGTCATTGGGAAAGTGCTGTGGCTTTTCTCCTTTGAAAGGCAAACCCCTTTTTGTTTATGTTTTATCAGTTGTGGGAATCAAATTTGCAAAGCCCAGGTGTCTAGGAATGGTTTTCAGTCTCCCTCCAGGGATGTAGCTGCTCCTGTGTGTTTTAATGCAAGGGTTCCTCAGCAGGTGCTCACAGTGTTAGAGGTACGTGACTTCGAAGGATTACTCCTACATACAAGTTCTTTGATGTAACAGGAAGGAAACATCTTCTTTCTATGGACTGATGCAAAGCTGGGGACTACTACTGCAATATCCTCATGAGGTGGAGGTAGAGCTGAGGAGCCTGGGGTTCAGGAGCTGTGACCGCCCCCCCCCCCACTACTGATAACACATACAACTTTTATGGTGGCATATCCAGGCAAACCCTGCTGTACAGGTTAATTTTCTCCATCACAGAAACACCATCTGAGAGGACATTCAAATCAAGGGGAGATTTTCTTGTGTAGAAAAGTGTGGAAAGCCTCTATACAGCCTACAGTTCTGTTTCATTCACCTCCTTTGCTGCTGGAGGTCTGTCCTGGGGAAGCTGCCTGTTCTGGCGAGGCATGGAGCAGCCCACACTCGGATATGGAGCTCTCCTGTCAGGCACTCCCATCACTGATACACCTGATAGCTCAGCGGGAAAGTGCATATGCTTAGGTTTAGTTTCAAGTGTTCAAACTTGTTAGATAGGCTTAGATACTTAGATTACTGAAATGTAAATAGAAGGAGGTTAGCTCTGTATCCTGTACAAGAGAGGTGAGTGACTAATTGAACTTGCTGGGACTGTTGCTCCAGCCCTGATTGAGATGTGAAAAGCTCTTCTCCACCCACACCACAAATAGTTCAGCCTAATTCCTTGAGGCAGTGCAGCAGCTGGAAGTGTCTGCCCTCCTGTGTGAAGAGGATGGAGTTATTAGTTGAATTTCATGGTCTTGTGTTAGTCTGTGTTTTGCTCTTTGGTAACTGAGACTTGCTGTGCTGGAGGAGGAGAGAGCAGACTAGTCATTCACTGTTGTCTGACAGTCTTTGATGAGTGATCAATTACAAGTAAAAATTCTATTAAAAAGTGAAAATTCTTTGCTAAACAGTTACTGTACAAAATCCTTGGTCCATTAAAACAAGTTGGTTACTCTTTTCTTCAAAACTAGAAAAAAAATCTCTGCCTCTTTGGTAGAAAGAGATAAGGAAACAGATCCTCTCTGATTAACTTTAAACCTTGAACTTCATAGCAAGAAACCTCACTGTGCTCTACTTTGCTTAACCTCTTGGCAAATTCTTCACTCAGCAAAGATCTGTTTTTTTTCAGATTTAGTCTCTTAGACACTTGAACTTCTGAAAGTTGCATTGTGTAATATGGATGACCTCTCAATGAGAATATTTTTATTTTTAATTATTGCCAAGTAGAAAGTGGAATAAAGATCTCTATTTTTAAAGATCTATTCCTCATGAATGAGAGCAGGGGAGAAATAGGCTTTGAGAATAACTGGACCTTAATCTTGGAAAGTAACTGGCTTTTCAGCTTGCTTATCAGGAAAGTAAATTCAGCTTTGTCCTTTGTTACAGGTGTGTCATTCAGAACTTTCTGAGTAATGTGTTTGCCACTGGAAAGACCTTTACCCCAGGAGTGTGACAGATTTGAAAGACGAAGAATTAGGCTGTGCTCATAAGCTTATGGATATTAAAGATGAGTGACATGGGTGTGCAGTAAGAACTGGTCCCACTAGTATAATGACAGATTACACAAGAGGCCATGAAATTTAACATTGTAATGAAGGAGCTGCTCTAAAAAACACCCTGTAGAGGTAGGACTAGATTAGTCTTTGAATGAAGTCTTATAACTACAAAATATTGCATTGTTTATCAAATGAGTAAAGAGATCCATTCTTCATTGTCTGAAGGAATGAGTGTACTTATGGAGAAAGGAGATTGGAGAAGAAGGAGGAACTCAGTACTCCTCCTAGAAGCTGCAATAAAAGCAGCAGTGTTACCAGAGGCAAACTAGTTACTCATTAAGCTTGTGGGAAAAGGAAAAGACATGGTATGAAACCAGATTTATTAGACAGACAAGACTGGAAAACATGGTAGATGTGCTGGTTTTGAATTGCAGATTTCATTAACCCTGTGATGGCCAGGAGGGCTAGCTTGAGTGCTCCCCACCCTGTGGTGGGGATATAGGACTATAGAGGGAACTTCTGTAATATGCCTTTGAGCATTCTAAACATAGTTTTACAGCTTTGGATCTCTAGTTTCTGTATAGCCCCAGGACAGAGAGTCTGTAACAGCCATGCTGAAATACTAGGCTACATTTAACTTCTGTGCCTATCAGATATGATGGAGTAGGATTAGGGTCCTGTCACTGTGCTCTACAAGCACAGAACCAGAAGAAAAATTTCAGTCCGAAAGACGTGATTTCTTATCCTACCACCTGGATCTACTTGAAGAAACGTGTCAATATACCAGGTGCCAAGTGCCTAGTAATTCTCTTGGAGACTTGGTGATCTCTTGTTGTCCTTCCGTGATAACAGCATCACAGAATGGGGCAGGTTGAAAGGGACGACAGTGGGGTCATCTGGTCCAGCCTCCCTGCTCAAACCTTGCCAGTGGTGCACATGGTGCCTGCCTTCCCGCACAAGGTGCTGGACACAAAGTCAAGCAGAGCCAAGAAACACTGTATGGAGGTGTGGGTCACTGTCCTGCAGCTCAACCCCGTGTCCCTGGGGTGACACACTCCAGTGCAAGCTTCTGGTCATCCCGTGTGGTTTCTGCACTGACCTCCTCATTCAGAGTGAGCTGCCACCACAGCAAGGTGCTAAATGGGTACAGTTGGTGAACAAACAACTCCTCTACCACCTGATGATGGCAAGCAGCTGGCCAGCCATGTGCCTGCCTCCAGAATGTGGTGTGCATGATCTTCATTGAAATTTACTGCTGGGTATTTTGATTAATCATCTTAATTATCAAAGAATACTTGTACTCTAGGTGCCTATTTTAAATCTGTAATATACAACTGCTTTTCAGCAGTATGCCCAGACTACACTGCTGCTCATGTTTGCAGAAACTGTCGGGCTGAACAGAGACAGGCTGTTTATTGGCCTCTTCTCTGAGCCATTTTCTTGTACTCCATCACTGGGATCATTTTCAGTTAGCCTTTGAAGCCAGAGGACACAGCCAGCTTCTGAGACTGTTCCTAGGACCTGAGTTGGTTTCTGTGAATCTCCAGCCTTCCACTTCCATGTGCAAGGGGCAATACAGAAAACCTTCCTGAATCTCTCATAGTGGTCAGAATCTAACATGGTCAAGAGCTCTGCAGAAGAATGTAACTTTCTGAGAAAACATGTCTGGTTCAGAGGGCAAGAAATACAGAGGGGATCTGGAGAAGAGGGGAATGGTAGACTTGCCATATGAACTTGACTAGCATAGATGAGGGCTGAATTACAGTTGAAAGGCAGAATTCAGGCAGAACTTCTAAAGTGGAGGTAGGAGGGAAGATGTAAGCAGCAGTGTACTGTGGAATGACCATGTCAGAGCTGGAGTGAAGATTTCGGGGCTGGGTATCCGAGATCCCCTTTTTGTTTAGATCAGGCCTCATGAGTAGCTGTCCTTCAAGGGAGCTTACTGTTGAAATAGTCCTCCTTATAATCCTCTGGCTATTCCAATTACCCAGCTGGGAAAAAGGGAGGATACAAAACCCAGATTGAATTATTTCTGAATGATTAAAGAAGGAGCGCAAGGAACTAAACCTGCATCTCCAGAGATCGTACCTGGTGCTTGGAAATCACCTCTATTCCAGTCATTAATAAATACTTCTAAGGAGAAATTCTGATATTGTCTGAATCACGTTGAAAATTAACTACTTTTGAAGTACAAACCAATGCTTTAAAGCAGGATAGAGAAAATTATTAGGAAGTCAGAGGTATTCAGTGAAAGACAGAATAGTCAGACCTGAACTGAATCTTCCATTTCCAGCACAGCACTACCATGCCATGAGCACAAGGAGTGCCTAGGGGCAGAGGTACAGAGGTAAAAGATCTTAATGACTCTTGTACATTATCCAACCTTCCTCACAGAGAAGTGTCTGCTAGGAAGCTGAATTAATGAGGTAATTAGCAGAGAGCCACACTGGCTTATAATTTAACTTTTGTTGGGATTCCTACCTTTTCACAGTCACAATGCTGTGTTAAGTTTCCACCATCACGCCTCAGGTGGTGATGAGCCCCTCCTCCTGGATGATGATTTCTGTGAACCCTTTCTCTCTTCACTGGAACTCTGCGCTGTGCTCAGTGTAGCTGGCTTTAAAATTCTACAGGGTTTTTAAAGAGGGAAGTCATGCAGTCCAGCAAGATAAACTACTCTTCTAGAGCTTTCTTTGTCTAGGAGGTGGAGCTGCAATAAAACCACGCCCAAGCAGTTATGTTCAAGTGTAGTATAGTTAACAGATTCAGATGCTTCATAAATGTGCTCAAAAAGCAGAGCATCTAGTTGGAGCAGGAATAATAACTGGTAATTTGGGAATCCTCACTGTCCCTTGAACCTGGTGCTCAAAAAGCAGAGCATCTAGTTGGAGCAGGAATAATAACTGGTAATTTGGGAATCCTCACTGTCCCTTGAACCTGCCAGCTTTGAAAGCTCTGTCTGCTGGTTCTGGCCTTACTCCCACTACAAGCACCACTCCAATGATGCACAATGCTTCTCTGATGGCAACAATCTTAAGACTTGGGGAATTATAACAGGGATGAAATTTTATTAGACTTGTGACTTAATAATGAATCTCACAGTATTTTTAATATTAGATTGAGGAAAACAGACCACTTCTGCAATTTTCTTTGCCTGCTGCAGGAACTCATCCCTTGAATTTGCATTATGGTAGCGGAATGAAGGATGGAAAATGAAGTGTAGGCAAGGCTGTGTCTGGCATTTTCTCAATTGTTAATTCTCTCTTACCCAGAACCCTCAACAGGAGAATATTAAGAGTGGCAAACAGGGCTTTAAATACAGTGTGTTGGAATCTTGGCAATTGATAAGGTGGATGAGGCGTGTCATTGTGGAGATCCCACCACCTCTGAAATGTGACAAAATAGTCCTGACTGAAGGCAGTAATCCATTGTCTTTCTAATTCTGAGACTGTGAGGCAAAACTTACATCAGCAGTCTGCTAAGAAGCATCTAAATGCATTTAAGTTCATCTCATTTGGCTGAACTTCAGAAGCTCACAAGCAATAACAAGTAACTTCAGGTTATGGCTGTGCTATCAGATCTGAATGTGAAGGCTGAAACACACCTGACTCTGTGCAGCCAAACAGCTCATTCTCTCTCTTCTTCTTCCAGGTGAAGAAGATTGCAGCAGAATATTATGATAACCTCCCACATCACCAGTCCTGGATTCGAGTTCTGTGGGACTTTGTTTTTGATGACAGTATTGGTCCTTATTCAAGGGTTAAGAGACTGTGCAAGCTGGCAAAGGAAGGCTAAAGGGGTAGCTCTGCCAGTCCCAGTGGTGTGTGTTTGTTCATTCCCATGACTTCAGTTTCCTGCAGAAATTGAAGGATCTTTGTGTGTGCTGAATAAATGTTGGAGCATGCTGCTTATACCAAGAGGATAAGTATGAAAATGAAGCAATTGAATGTGCTGTTTTAGACTACTGATACTTTTTTATAAAGGATATTTGTATATGTAACCCTCAGAAACTAGATCAGAGTGAACGATGATGAAGTGAACCTTTGGTCTAGGCTTAGAATCAACTTCCTGGGACACACGTGCCTAGCCCAAGTTTTGGCTTCGTCTGCAGGGAAGAATGTTTGCTGTGTGTTATGTGTGAGCACGCATGTGTGTAGTTTAGGACTGGTTTCTCTTGATGCCAGATTAGATGTAGATGCTCTGTGTGCACAGGACTGTGAAAGCAGGGAGGACTGGCATGCAGTAGTAAATGATACTCTCTGGAGAACACAAGGGTGCCTTTAGCTCAATGTCTTGTCTAATCTAATATCTTCTGATAATTGCTAGTAGCAGAGATTTTATATATACAATGGAGTATGCTTATATTTTTGTACATTTTAGTAGCTGCTGTTTGATCTTTATTCCAAGGTTTTGTCTAAACCTTTTCTGAATGCATTTCCATTCTTAGAATCTAGTACTCACTGTAGCTAACTGACAGATCTGAACCGTGGCAGACAGAACTCCCTCCTTTAGTCTTCCTCACACTGCCCTGATCAGCAGCATGGATGTGCCCCTGGAGGAACTGGGGGGTTCTTTCTCACTGAACACTATTCATAGCTTCATGTATCTCATCCTTTTCCCTACTGTAAGTCCTTCTGGGAAAGGAGAGGTTCTGATTTTAATTTTTCATTGCCAAGATTGTTAGCATTCGTGATCACCTTTCTTGGTGTCCTCTATATTACACCTCTGTCTGTGCATGGGAGTTAGGAGTACGTCAGTGAAGACACAGAGATGTTATGGTGGTATTTGTTCCTTACTGCTTTCAGAATAATGGTAATTTTTTTTTTCTGTCATTCAAGGGGCACAACTTGACATTTGGGAAGCTATATAAAATTGCCACTGATGGTGTTAAGGGGATGTACCTGGAACACGGAGATGGGGTTGTTTCTCTCCCTACATGCCTTACTTGGTGCTATTGACATTAACCTTAGTCCCTCATTTCTACCCACTGGAATACTTAAATCTTCCTGCCTGTCCTCTCCAACTATAAACTTGTGGCTATCCTTGTGGCAATAATTCTGTATAATCAAAAAGCTTAGTCAACATAGCAGAACAATTATCTTGGGAGTCAGGAGTTCAGATGCCATTTAGTAAATTCCCTCCACCGTGGAAAGCTGTCAAACTATTTCTGTCCTTACTAAGTGGTTAAATGAGAGATCTATATAGGTGCTCTTGCCCTGTATCCTTCTAACTGTTGTTTGTTTTTTTTTAATTCTGGAAATCCATGACTGTAACAAAGAAAAGCATTTTTGTGCAGTCTCATTGGTCCCTTAGAGTATGTCATTAGACCTGGGAAGCCTGATTGCCTCAATGAACAAAATTTTTGATTTTTTTTTCTCCAGCAGCAGTGGATCCAGTGAGCCAGTCTGTCTGTTCACCAGGCAGCTGAGCTAACCTGTGGCAATTTGGGTTCCTCCTTCATTTCCCCTTTGTCCATATTTCTTATCCATCTAATCTAATTTTGGCAGTTGGGTAAATAAATACCCAGGTTTTCTCAGCAAAGAAAGATCTTATGTAATACAGGGGCTGACTACCAGTTTATTCAAGGCTTTTGTATTTGTGCTTTCAGGTAAGAGGAAGAACAGGGCTTTTGCAAGCACTTCAGTCTTCACTGTTTCCTCAGTGACGAACATATTTAAGACGTTGTCTTAATTATTAAAGCTTCTTTTCTCCCAGAGGAAGAGGCACTGGTGTGGGAACTTCCATTACCTTCTTTGTATCAGTGCTCGTATCAGGGCAGTTCAGTTTTTTATGAATTTATTTCAGTTCTGCTGGCACTCTGATCATATATGCAACTTCGTGTCTTTAGCAGCTGTTCAACTCTATTGTCCCAATTAATAAGTTAATGTAAAAACCACAATAAAGACTATGTTATCTTCCTCAATTTGACTATTGTCCTTATCCTCTTTGATGAGTGACCTTCTACTATAGCGCCCTTACTCAGCTGTTTCATGATCCAGTCACCTATGTGCTATGGACTACTAACCTTGCCTGACACAGAGGCCTTGGTGTAAATGAGCCAACCAGAACTGTCAGCTGCTTCTTAACCTACCTCTCATGAGTATTTCCATCGTGGTCCCAGCTTGCATAGCCTGGGCAGCCCCACAGCCCTCCTGCTCAGTGCTGTCTGTCTCTGCAGGAATGTGAAGTGGCCGGAAGCCTGCAGTGCCTGCGGCTGTGTGGCATGAGCCAAGTTCCAGCATGTGTGCCTGCTGCTGGAGAAGGCTGTGATTCTGTTCTCTCCATGGGCACTTGCCTTTGCTGCTACTGGTAATGTTGGCAGAAGGGTTTTTCCATTACCACAGGGCATATGGGTCTGGGTTAAAAGTATGTTAGGGATATGTATGGTTTTATTCCCTTTGCCTAAAAATTGATCCAGATCTCCTTCATTGTGCAGGCACACAGGCTCTGGCAAATACCTGTGTGATAGGTTGGAGTGGAGATTTATGTCCCCTTGGATTTCTGCTGTGTAGAATGCCTATGGCCTGCCCTGTCACAGCAGCTCAAAATGCCCAGTATGAAAGGACACCCTTCTGTACAGAGACAGCTGGCAAATGGAATTACTGTGTGGGAGGAGGGAATCCTCCCCTAGTGCCTCTACTGAAAATAAGCCACCTTGCACATCCCTGTCACTGGAGCTGTAGGCTGGGAATCAGCACAGTGCTAGTGATGCCAGGGCTGCTCCCCTGCCCCTGTCAGCCAAGCTTCCCCTTCCACCCCACACACTTGGCTCCAACTGCCATTAAGTGGCCCTGTGCAAACTTCAGATTATTATGTTGTAATTATATGAGGCCTGCAAAGGTAGATGAAGAAAGTAAGAAAATCCCGTTTACAGCAGCTGGCTGGTGTTAACACAGGGCCACGCTACATCCAGGCTGTACAACATGGTTATTACTGACCTTAGGCATAATGCCACATTCCAAGGGAAGATGTGAACAGTGCCAAGCACCGACTTCCAGAAGCTTAATTAGGATTACAGTAGAGTTTCACAAAACGGATGTGATCTTAGCGGCAGCAGTTTTGGCAGCATCATCACGTATGCCATTAAATGGGTTTATAATTATGAAATGCATGAGCTACTGTAAGAGATTTATGCAACAGAGCATTCTAACCTCTGCTGTTACTGGTGCTTGTCTGGGTTCTTCATACTGGAATGGCTCCTTCTTGTGGTCCTGAGGTTGTTGCAATGTGGTGCACACCAGTGTCTGCCTGCTTTAGTTCCCATGTGGAAATCTTTATCCTGCTGTTTAACCTCTCTCTTGCCTTCTGTAGGCATTTAACAGTTAAAAACAATCAGGCTCAGTCTGGAGCTCACCGCTGTGTTAAACTCAGATTTCTCTCATATTTAATCTACAGTATAACCAGATTGTGAAAGACTCATTTCTAAAACCCGTTTGGGTTGCACTTTGAAGAGTGCTGAAGAATACCCCCATGCTCCACAAAATGAAACAGGTAACATTTTACAGCTGACTGCCAAGCAGGACCCATCCTGCCTCCTCTCCTGGGTCTCCTGTACTAGGCTGCCTGTTCCTCCTGCCTGCTGCCTGCTCCACCAGCAAGGCTTTCCTGGTGCACCAGCTGCACCAGGCTCTGCTCCTAAAAACAATCCTGGGGCCTGGCTTTTAAAACCAAATCTTTGTGAAACTCTGAAAAAAGGAAGGGAGCTTGGGAAATATTTGACAGATTTCAATAGGTGAACTCCAGTCCCTTACCTTTTGCACAAAATTACCAGAAGATGTTATCAAGACAACTGCCACATAAAGCTTGCGCCAGACTAAGTCAAGCAGAAAGTCCCAAGATTATGCTGGTGGAAGGAATGGCTGTGAAAAAAAAACCAACTGTATGACCTAAAAGATATGACTGACTGGTTATGCACTGTGAAGTGTTAGGTGTCCTGTACGTGTATCTTTGCTAAAGCTCAAGACCTGCACAACATTAGCAGATGAGTCCCCCTGAGCCTCTCGTCAGCAGTGCTGTGCCAGTGATTTCAGATTGTGTCCTCCTAATGCCCCTCCCTTTATCACTAGCAGCCTGTAGGAGTGCAGGTGATGGGACCTGCGTTTTTTCAGTGATGGCAGAAGATGCAGTGGGACAGGCAGTGGTGACCTGAGAAGAGCTGTAAGCCACTGTCCTTCACTGACTTTGGCAAAAAGTTGCTGAGGTTGTGGCAGCCTGACTGCAGGAGGTGGTGCTCAGCCCACAATGCGAGAGGGCTGGGCAGGTGAGAGCCACATCTCCCTGTGAGAGAAGGCAGGGCTGTTGCCACTGCAGCAGCCATCCGACACTCAGGCTCTCTCCTCGGGCTCTGTGGTGCTGCCCAGGTAGAGCTGCCACCCCACAGTGAGTCTCAGTCACCTCCCTCTCATCACCAAGTGACACAGAAGTGCAGGAGCTCAAGGGATGAATGAAACAAAGAAAGGCAGGGCCATGTGGACAATAAACAGTTTATTACCAATATGAACACAGATACTGTGATGCACTGACGTACCATTTTTTAATATTGTGATAACTCTGAGACAAAGAACTTGTTGGCTGACAACTAAACATGTCTCTTCCTTCTGGTGATGCCTCAATACATTTCTGTTGGCAAAGGATCTTCATTTACATTGCAGACTACTAGTAAAATTACTTTGAAGTCATCTATCAAAAGCAAATGGTTCACATGTGTTCTTATCTACTACTAAAAAGAAAGGTAATACATTTAAATAAGCAAATACAAAATACAAAAAAGGCTGACAAATCCAATGTGCAGTGTCAGATGAAATCTAAAAAATCCAGAAATTTAAAATTTAATAATCTTTAGATTAAGACTTGTAAAATGAAGCGAATCCAAGGCAGCAGCAAGCTTCAAAGTGTGCTGAGTCTGCTAATAAAAAGGGTGTAAGAACAAAGACAGTGCCGGTGTCCTCTCTCACCATCTTGCATGACCTTGGTACACTTAGAAATGATCCAATCTTCCTAGCATTCTTAGTACCGTCCAAATGCTTTGCAATCATTATGTTGTACTGATTCTACTCAACTCCTGCCGTATGGCTAGAAAACCAAACCAGACAGTTAGTGCTTAATGTTCTATCCAGTGTGATGGAAAATGCTAAGTACAGAGGCTGCAGAAAGTACACGCTGGTAAAAGGATGAGTGGAGGGTAAAAGGATGAGTGAGGGAAAGCAGTCAGCTGCTGGCTTGCAAACTGCAGTACTCCTGTAAGAAGTTGCACCTGTGGTGTATGTGAATGCCTTATTGTGCACTGCAATGAACTGGGGAGGCTCTGAGGGCCAAGCTGCTGGGACAGTAGCGTAGGGACAGGAGTCTCTCCAACTGCAAACTGCCTCGAGGTTTTGTGAGCACACAGGTCTAGGGCAGGGGACAGGGAATGGATTTTAGCTGTTTTACAGTCTCCTCTTTTTCCCTTTCCATGTGAATCTAAGGTGGGGAGTGCAGGCTGTGGATATGCATCTTCATATGCCCCAATGTGGGCTTCAAATGGGAATTTCATCGTACATTTCACTAATGGCCCTGAAAAATACCTTCAGCTGTATACTGCAGAGCAATTTATAAAAAAGTACTGATACATTTGGTACAGCTGATGTACTTTTCAATGAATTATAAAAACATGTGGCTACTCGGAAAGCTGTAGTCAAGTGAAGGTCTGAAATAGCTCTTCAAGCATAGGAAAGCTACAGAAGGTTTTTGGGAAGGATTTTCAGTTAGCTTCCTTTGTCCCCTCCTCATCCTGGACCTGTGTGGCCGGCAAGTTACAGGTGATTTCACGCTTGCTGGTTGTGATAAATTGATGTGCCATGGGCTATAGGCAGGCCCTTTCTCACCCTCCCACCTGTGAGAAACACCAGCCAGTGAATTTCTCATAGGCTGGTGGTAAAAATGCTCATCAACAGCATAATAAAGGATGTAAACACAGTGTTATGGGCAGAGCTCAGATAAGGTAGATGCTTGTTCTTCAAATGTGTATGTAAGTTAGAGTTGTTCAGAAAAGTCTGAAAATACCAGGGAACTCTCTGCAGTTCCTACCATCTTATCTATGGGAAATTAGTCATAAAGATGAGAAAAATAATAATTTTTCTCTTTCTTACCATCAATTATCTCCTCTTTCACTTTGTGTAACTCTCTTACAACTTCCTCCAATATTTCCTGATGAGACAAAACACAAGTCAGCTGCTCAGAATTTCCTTCTAACTGGTGGAAGAAAATGCAAGTTTAACATGGCTGTGCTTGTCCCCCACGTCCGCTGCTGGTCAGAGCCTAGCGCTACAAACTGCTACGTCTGCACTGCCAGGCACGGATGCACAAAAGGCTGGCATATTTATCTGCACATTTCTGTACAGACATATTGATGAAATAGCAGTGAGATTGTGCTCTCTTGCTGCTCACCAGCTAGCCCTTCTCTAGGCACCTAGTTATTATAGGGGAAATCAGAAGACTGAGCAGCTGTTTTGCTTGTACAGCGCATGCATGGGGGAAAATGGGTAGCTCGCCAAATCTCTGAAGTGCAAATGACATTTTCACTCACCTGTTTCATTCGATCAAAATCTAAGGCATCCATAGCCACATCATTGCTGCTGCTCACTGGCTTCATCCTTGAGAAAGGCAAGAAAAGCATAAAAAAGCCAGTCAGTTCCTTGCAATGCTATACCCACCTGATGGTGTGGGTGAAATCCACCCCAGAGCAGGAGCACTTGTGTTTGAGTGCTGGACAGGAGGCTCCCTATTGTGCTGCTCAGGAGCATTTGGCAGCCAGAGAGCAGCACTGCTCCCATATGCACAACCTGGGCCTCAAAGATGCTGTGAATTTTTTTTGGGTTTTTTGGTGTTGGGAATCTCAGTGATTTCTGACTAGAAAATGCTGATGGGATAAAGCCTGTTGAACAATGTGTTTCATTACAGCATTTGCAATTTGCAAGCTAGATATCTGGTTTTCTTTCACTGTCTGTTTTCTGTACAGCAGGCAGCCCTGTCCTGGCAACCTAGATTACAGGTTAGAAAAATATTATTGGGAAAATAACAACCCACTAATTCTTTCCCTGGAAGACCTGACTGAGTCAAGTGTGGCTTGTTGAAAGCATTATGGATCACAGTCATTTTCTATTGACTCAGAAACAAAACCTGTCTGGCCTTAATGGCTGGTACACCTGAGTGTTACGATTCTCTCCCCCTGGTATTAGTGGGCTGAACCATGATGACATCTGATAAATAAATTAAGGAAGCAGAAGCCGTTTGCCTATCTCTTTTAATCAGTAACTCTAAAACATTAAAAAAATTAATCTTGCTGTACAAAGGCTTCAAATAACTTTGCCATCATCTTTGAGCCCAAACTGGGGGCTGGTGGAGATGCTGCTGCTCCTGAGGGTTGGCTTGGTCTTGCAACCCTTTATTGGGAAATCTTGACATGTGTCCCATCATCTCACATCTCAGAAAGGAGTTAAGAAAGATACAAATGCCATCAAACTGATTAGGAACAGAAACAGGTTCCCACTGAGAGTTTTAGAAACCTACCTCGCTTTCTCCACAAAAGTCTTTCAAGCAGGCACTACTACTACTGAGCACTACTCCAGGTGCTAAACTAGGAAAGCATTTTTTTCCCACTGAACTCCTCCTCCCGGGATGCAATTGCATTATAGAATATAGCTAGTGAAATGTGACAGCTGCTTTAAATAGCCCATGTTTCATTCCCATTTGCAAGGAGAAAGAATGGTGTTTCTATATCTATTTGAAGCTCATATATTTCCTAGAACCAACATGTTCCACTGGTTTTAGGAGAGCTGGTGAAACCATATTTTGCTATAGTAACACTGATGCATCCCTCTGAACGTCTGGGAAGAACATGTTAACAGCATTTTTAACAAAGCAGCAAGTATGTGCAGATAGTTGCCATTGGCAACTTATCTCTCTCCAGACTATCAGCACTGTCATATACCTAACAATGTAAAATAAGGGATATCTCTTTGCAGTAAATACTAAACATATAAGCCTGTGTTCTACCTCCTTATTCAGCTTATCCATCCATCTCAATGTTCAGTTAACACCAGGTGGTCCTGCACCAGCACTGAAAGCGAGTCTCTCTCTAGCTGTCTAACATCAAACTTTACCTCAACCTCTGTGACTGAAAACATGGGTGTTGATCCTGCAGCTTGGCTATTCTGACTGACAGGACTTCTGGAGTCCTACTTTGTGTTTCCTGGCTTTTGACACCTGCTAGTTTTTGTACACCATGTGGCTGGGCCTTTTTACAGCTTGATTTTATTAATTTACTGCACCAAGCTTTGCTCTCCTTTCTTATACACCCACTGCAGTTGCATGGGTGGAACAATAACTTCCCTTATATCCCAGCTACAGGCTCTTCAGATAATTTCTGCTTTTGCTTTTTAGTTTCTGCAGAGGTTTGGCAGGGTCATCCTGAACCTGCTGTAGGAAAGATGCTCCAAAACGTGCCTTCCACGTGGCACAGCGCTGCCAGGCCCATGTCTCTGACTCACACACACAGATGGCGTAAGCGCTGGCTCCAGCGTGATTAACATCTGTGATACCCAAGTGAGCATGGGGCTGTTTCCATGGAACAAACCTCTGACATGGCACATTCACCCTTCACACTTTGTGCAGCGACAGACAAAGCAGATTGTAAGAGAACAGGTAAAAGACGCAGCGGGAGACAAACAAAAGCGCTGAATGATGGGATGAGCCAAGGGACAAGCCAAGACAGTTAAGAAGCCAGGCTGTCAGCCAGTACCTAGAAGACACGTGGGATTGTGTGGGGCTCTTAGCTTCACAGCTCTTCACCACTGATGGATTTCTACAGCAATGGAATGAAACGAGACATGAGTTGTGCGCGTGCCACAGGGACAGCGTGACCATCCCGCCTGCTGGCCAGCCCCAGGGACACCCCATGCAGCTCACCGAGAAAGTAATGAAGATACAGGCTTTTCAACAGAATTGCTCCTTTCCCATGGCTTCTTCCCAGAGTCTGAAAAACAAACATGGAAAGTTAGTTTATTATTTTTGCTCTGAAAATAAAAATGTCCTGAAGTTGGTTGTCTTATACAGCTGCTTTCATTCAGTGAGGTTGAGCGACTTAGAAAGAACGAGGAAAACGGGACTGCTTAATGAGTGCAGTTGCCTACATTATAGGGAAAGCATTGGCAAAAATCTGCTTAGTGATCCCTTTAATTAGGGACCACATAGTTAAACAATACTAAAAAGAAACGGAACTGGAACAGTAGGAAGAAAAGCATAAATTATTTCTATTAGGAAATACAGGGTAATTGCTGCAAGGCTTACTGTATTCAGTACAGTACTTACTTAAGAAGTCTTAGTTTTTTTGTCTGTATAGTTGGCAGAAAATGTGGGTGTATCTAAAAAAAGGGCAGTAAGACCCCACTATGCAAATCTCCACAGAGAATTTATTTAATGTTGTCTACACTTCTAACTCACAAAACATGTCCAAAGGCTGTACTACACAACCCTTGTCACTAAAAGCACTTACTACCATCTCAATCTCCTCCTAAAATGAATTGTTTCAGAGGCTTGAGTAACATGCAACTTTATATACAAGATTTGCTCCTCTGTGAGGTCCTAAAAAGCCCTTCAAAAAAATTAGAGGCACTCCCAGGAAATCTCTAGATCTCATTTACATACACCTTTCTCCTGGCTTCTTCCCCTTCCCTTGCAAAGCACACAAGTCATGGCTTTGTTCCAAGAGGAAGATCAAATGGTTAAATAGTCATTCCCTTGGGAGAGATTTCTTTCAGCATGTGTGAAAGCCAAGGATGAATGTGACTCCTTGCAGCTCATCTACTCAGATACAGTTATTTCAATTCATTGTAGCAAAAACATGCTTCAAGGGCTCCTTAATTTCATCTAGGTACTCTCAGGATCAGCCTTATTGCAACAAGCGGATAGATTAAGGAAAGAGAGCAGCTTGAGATCCAAACCGCAACTATATAGATCAGGACATCTACACTACAAAAAGGAAAATAATGCAGCTTTTTTAATCTTAGAAGATTTAGGTGCACAATGCCGAAGACAGATCCTCAGCGACATGACTAACTAAACTGGCTGTATTGCCATTTTCTTGGCTGTGAGGCATATAAAAGTCATAATTTCTTGCTGAGTACAGTTTTTAAAACAATAGGTATTTGAGAATTTTTCTGTTAGTTACTGCTACTGCACTCAGAAGTAGGACAATGGATCCAGAGTCTAGAGGTGGTGGAGAAGACTGGATTAAGACAACTACAATGAGAGTAGTTCAGTTTAGTTAATACCTGATGAATTTTGCTGCTGCTGGGCAGAGCCTCGTGTACTGGTTGAAGGAGAGGTGCTAGCATCATCCTACAAAGAGAAAAACAGGACATTACTGAACTTTGGAGATGATGCAGAGAGTCCTCCTCTACTCTGGAGACAGCTGCAGCACATGTAGTACAAAAGCAAGTTTCCTCCAACCTTTGGCACTGCTGCCAAGGTATGGGCTGAAGGCCATTTAAACTTTAGCTCTTTTCTCCCTTTAGGATGGCAAAATACATCCTTTTTATTTTAGCTACTTGGACACCTTTTCATGATTACACTCAATCACTTTTATCTCTATATATGAAACCAGACTGAAACAACTCTGAAGTGCTGTCTGCTGTTGCCTGAATACAAACCATCCATTTCCCAAATCTAGAAACTCTCTGAGATGTGGAAACTGAGCCATCTAAAGGAACAGTAGCTCAGATCTCAGCCTTTCAGCCCAGGACAGCCACTGGTATCAGTGAGAGGAGTCCAGGTACTAACAGAATGCAACTAAATCAATCAGTACTCCTCTTAAATAGCAGATTAAACACTTCATCTGATATTTGGACTCTTTTATGTTCTATTTATGTGTGACAGATCATAAATCATTCATCCATCTATTTGACATGACAATATTATCTAGCAGCCCTCAAAACATGCTCATGCAAAGCATCAGCTATGCATTGTAAAATGGAATTGCACCCAGTTTGATAGAAAACAGTAAATGATTGGCCACGAAACATACTCAAAATACAAACTAAATAGATGATCTCTCCAACACTTTCCTAAACAGTTTGGTGCTATTGAAAATTTGATTGGGGATGTAAACTGATGTAGATTTTCAAGGAGAGAGAAGGGACAAAAAGACAAGGATGAAAAGTCAGAATCTAAATGGTGCTTTTCATCTCCAACCGCATGGTTCAAAACCAGCTTTGGGGCAAGATCAAGAGCAATGGTTGCAGAGTGGGTTCAACAGGCAAACTCCATGCTTGAAGCATCCCTCCAGCAACATGCAAAAAAATATCTGCTTTTCTCTCTAAACAGTGCAAAGTGCTTATTCCTGCTCTTGCTACAAACCTTTCTGCCTGGGGCAACACCTACAATTTTAGAATGGATTTCCTACTGAGCAGCTTTTTCTTTGGAGAGAACATCTCTACATAGGCAGTATGAGACACACATAAAGGGTGCTTTATGATCTTGCAGCCATGGCAGAAAGCCTTCTCGAGGGTACTGGCTTGCAACAGCAATGCTGAATGAGCAGCAACCCAGAAAAGCACCACATGGGAAAGGACACAATGCAAATCCTGCCATCTCATGAAACAGGAAAGATCTTCCATGCTTTACCAGTTCAACACCTAAAAAAGTGTTTTCATCTGCACGTTGAACTCAAAACTGTTGCATCAAGTTCAGTCTACAGACCAAATCAAATAAAGCCTCTTGTATAATTGCTTTTGTGGACAATATACTGACAGAACAGTTAAAATAGAAATTAATCAAAGTTCCCGAAGTTGTCCAAATTCTATCTCGTTTTAGTGTAGGCATCATGAACACAAATTTTGAATTTTGAATGGTCTAATAGTTAATACACTGTTTCCCCCTTCATCCCCCCAGACACATTCTCTCTGCACTCTGGGGTCTGAAGTGAGCTGATTCTCACTTTGCATGGCAGGTTGGCAATCCAAAGTTACACTGAAGGGTTGATGATCCACATCAGCCTAGCTGAAGCCTCAAATATAAAATAAGAAACATGAACTTTATCTCAAGTTAACTTGTCACAAGGTTCAATGCATCTTCTTACAGGGCAAGAATCTCCCGTCCCCTTCAATACTTGGATCAGACCATGAAATAGTGCCCCTTAACCTGGTGTGGGTGATACCTCGCCTATGAATACAGCAGCAGTTCTTGTTTATAGGGTGCTGTTCCCAGGGAAGGTGGCAGCAGTTACATTCAGCTTTGGATTGAATGTGCACACCTATTCCTGGATCAGCACTGCTTGTTACTGCCTGCCACACACAGTGAATGAGCCCAGGATTTTGGCTTACAAGGAATTTGCAAGAGCACAACCACGAGGAGTCTTTCACTTACATTTTGGCTTTCCTCTTCCTTTTTGTCAGCTGGCTTGTCTGACTGCGACGCTGCTTTCCTCCTTTGCAAAGGAACAGGAGAGAGGACACACAGTCAGCCCTCTAGAAACACATCCATGTGGGAAGACTGACTCAGGCTTTGGTGGGAGTTACTATTTATTTAGTTCATCCTAGTGAACGTGACAATGGCTGGGTGAGTTCAGTCGTGTAGGACTGGGGTGGAGGTGAGGAATGCAGACCCCAGAGATACAACTCAGGGAGAGAGGCATTATTATGAGGTGGTGTTTAACAGAGGAACACAGGGTGCAGAGCATAAGGAAAGGGGTTGAAGCAAAGGGAAGAAGCACAGCTGGGTATGAAACTGGGTGAGAAAGGGTTGGCTTCTCTCCAGGGCTCATGAATTTGTGGTTCCTGGATTCTACACAGGAGGAACACCTCATCCCCCACCTACTCCTGCCGTGGTTTCTGAGGACCAACCCCACCTCCAGCAGGTGGCTCAGGTGGGTACTGCAGTGATGACACTGCTCTCAGCCAGCTCCAGTATCAGTTTGTCACCTGTCTATATCCCACATCCTTGATCCCACCCAGAGAAAGGGCTGTGGCAGTGCTCCCATATGATGGGAAGACTGTCAAAAAAACCCTTCAAGACCAGTGTCAGATTTAAATCCTGCAACAAACTTAACTGGGCAGGAAATGACAGTGGTTTGTGAATTCATTATTCTGTCTGCACTTTAGTCCTGAGGCAAAGGGCTGCTCTCACAGGGCCCACTAAATCTAGAGAGTGGTATTTTATAGCACCTGAGCTCTCAGAAATGTTTTCCTCCATTACTTACCGAGCATTAGACACATTCCCTGTTTCTGAGCATGGGGTTTACTGCTCAGGAAAGGGCCCCTGAGATCCCATGCTCATTACTCTGTGATTTCTGTATTGAACATGCTCAATTAAAAAAAAAAAAAAATTTTTTTTTACCTCTTGGTAAGAACAGGTAAGTAAGGCAGGTAAGAACAACCTGAAACACAGTGCCAGGTTCTTCCTTTGTCATTGTCATCACATATAAAAAGGAGTTTGCAGCCAAAAGAAGCCCTCTCAGCATCAGCTTAACAACACATGCCCAGATTGCACCCTTGACTGACACTTGTGTATTTCCAACTACTTCCATGGCTCTATGAAGCAAAATTTAGGGGACAACTCTGTTGCTGTCAACTCCCTGGGAAAGGATTTGCAGCTCAGTTATTTTCAGAGTAGAGGCAGCATAGTGCTCACAAGACTGCAAGCACTTTTGTTAAGATAGCAGGGGAATTTGACCCTAAATACTGAAGACAGCAGATCCTACTGCCAAAGTCATACTGAAGTACACTTTAGTCTAGAATCACAGAAGTGTGTAGAATTTCTATATCCAAGCATTTGAGGTGTCCATTCAGGTTGCTTGAACAGAGCTAGTTACCCCAGCATCTAGTCACCAAACCTTCCTTTGCTTGCAGACAACTTCCAGTTAAGGAAAGTCACCCTTGATATGGAGACCAAGAACCAAGAACCAACCCAAGAACAAAAAAGGACTGGAAAAAGGCTTTCAAGCTATTTTAATTCCAGAAAGAAAAAAAGAAAATTATCTATTTGCTATTTTATATTGTTGAGAACTTTTTAGAATGTCTCTTTAATTACTAATTTTCAAAGGATTACATCCACCAGAATTCCTTTGAAGTGAACAGAACATGGAGAGAAGTTGAAATCAGATCCTTTGAGGTGGCAACTGTCTTTATACTAGACAACATTATTTAAAAACTCCACCTCTGTGCACTCTACAGCTGTACCTACCCTTCCTTATTTTATTCATCCTTTTCTATTCGTAAGTTTAAAACATTTTGATCTAAAAAGATAGCATCTTACGCTAGGAACTTGGTAGTCTGACAGAACATCACTGATGGAATCAGGGAAAAGAGAAAAAAAGGACTGGAAAAATTAACTGCCTTTTAACAGCTGGTATCTTGATACATCACAACTTGCTTTAGTGGAGAATAACTTGACTAGTCTGTTTGAAACACACTGAAAATCAGTAAGAGTTTGTCTGCCAAAGTGTTGGTTTTTTGTTACACCTGTGTTTATATTTTTGGGCTCAACATCCTGAATGTGCTGCATAAAGAATCATTTGTCCAAATTCCTTTCATTGTTACTGAATACAGTAACTTTGAAAATAGATCTGGTAAAAAGGGCTAAAGCCCAGAGGATGTATTTATCACCAACTTTGAAGGCTACTAAGCTGCAGGATCTGCTACAGCAGCTACACCTTGCCAGGTATTATTGCTGCAACACCTTTCATATTAAAGGCCAGGCAATACATCTAGGCAGGACCTGTCAAATTGCAAAGAAGCACCTACTGCCAACCACAAAAATGACAGCGCCTTGTGTTCCACAGTTTGCTGCAAATCTCATGGGGCCTACTTAAGATGTAAGTACAAACCTTTTTGCCAGTAATTTATTCATTTCTTCCATGAGTCCTCCTCCGCCTCCTCCGCTACTTGTTCGATTGGCATCACTCTTAGAGACCCCGCTGGGGCTGGACCCTCCTGAACCATCTTCTGGCTTAAGAGGGAAATCAAGATTGGAATTAATGAAAGGTTTCCTTTACAACCACACCCTTAATGATGAGTTTTCACAAGTGTTAGGAACAGTGATCACAATCACAACCCGAAACCAGAGATAGGATGTGTTCTGCCTTGGGAAGAAGACCCACATGAATGTTACTAAAAACCATGAAGGGTCTGGGTGACGCAAATATATGGGCAAATGATGAAAAAACTCACAGTGCTGCTTGTTCATAATTACGTTTATGCATGGTTAAGCAACCCTTACGAAGTGTACACCTATTAACATGAGGCCTCAACAGTCCACACTGGTTTTTGTAAGCATACTGTAGTTTTAACCACTTATAACAACTGAAAACACCAACAGATAGTACAATGGTGGACTACGTCGCAGTAATGAAATCCTGGCAATGTGAGAAGCCACAGCCATTTGCTAACTAAAATTTTCTGAAGAGCGTAAACTCTACCAAACATTTCCTGCTCAGCTTTATTTGCACTGCAAACTCACATTTAAAAGTTCACCCAATGGTCAGCTGAAGCGTGTTTCACCATGTTTCACGCTGGGTTTGCAGACCATTACACCAAGCTGTGCCAGGCTTTCCCGCAGCAGAGAAGAGCCCATCGGGGAGTCCCAGTGCCACCTCCTTACCCGTTGAACTCTCCTTAGTTTGGCACCAGCCAGAGCTGCTGCGAGCCCTGACACTGACCCATCTTCAGCGCCAGCCCCTTGGCTGGCACCGGCTGGCAGTGGGGGCGGCGGGGGGGGCGCGGATCCCATGGGTGGTGGAGGGACTGGGGGGGGTGGCGGAGGTGGGGGCCCCCCAGATGAAGCAGGGATCACAGAAGCACCACTGGGGTGGCCAGGCGGAAGTGCTGGGCCTGAAATGCAGAGAACAGGAATTAGACATGAAGCTCAACCTCCTCCAGCCCCCAGACAAAGTGGCGTTCCCACTCCCACTCAGGCCATGGCCCGACTCCAGGGTGAGTGGTCAAGGCAAGGAAGCACCATGCATGTGGAAGAATGGGAAGAGGTGGTTGTATCAGTCAGCTCCAGTTGTGTCCTCCTGCGAGACCCTGTCACTGACAAACAGCCTTCTCCCTCCTCCCTGACTAGGGTAGTGCTTCATTCTGTGTTAAAATAAAAACACAGACAACGCTTCCCAATTCACAAGTGTCATACTCTCCTGCTTCTCCCACAGCTTTCTATACGGAGATAATAAACTCCATGGACTTCAGTTAACACCAGCTTTTCAGGAGAACTGTGGGCTACAGTGACACATCCTCCTGTCATACAGAAGGTGTATGGCCTCAGCCAGTTTTGCAAAATAACCAGGGGAAACTCCAGCTCCAAGACCCTGAGGTTCAGTAAAGCCCCTCCCGGCAGCAGCCTGTTGGAAGGGCTGATGGTGGTGACTCCGTTGCAGTGTTTTACCTGTCTGTAACAGGTCAGTTAAACAAACACACCTCCCCAAGGGTATTTCCCCGTGTACACTGTCAGAACAGGCTCCTGGTACATATTCACATGTTCAGCTGTTCAGTGTTATTTTGAAAGACAGGTGGGTTTTGACTGAGAAACATTTGGAAACTGTATTTAACATTAACATTTAACAGCCTGTTTTTCTTCTTATCTAGGTTTTCTTATAATACTGCCATATTTCTGTGGTTACTTCTGCCATTATTTCACACTCCTAATTCCATTCTTGAAATGAACCATAGCTGCTATTAGAAATACTTTAAACATTTCAAGCCCTCTTTCGTTCATGAACATAATAGCTAGTAATTCATTGTGGGTACATTTAATTGTAATTGCAAAACTACACCCACATAATTAGAGGCCAGCCTCAGGCAAAAATTGAACTGAGTCAAAATAATGGACTGATGTGAGTTTAAAATGACTTTATTGAACTAAGTGGATTTCAAGAACTTATATCAGCTGAAGGACTGAGCTTCCAGTGGTTACAGTAATACTTTTAGCAGAAAGCAAAATGAAATGTCTTAGTTTTCTTCCTTTTCTAGGCACTCCACTTTATATGTGGTTATAAACCTGAATAGATCCAAGTCACAAAATATATACTCTGAATTGCAAATAGGCATTGCTTGCAAATGTTCTTACTCCGCAGGTTTTCGATAGGCACGAGAAATCCAGGCCATATGCAAAGTGGCCAGACCCAAGCTCTTGATCTGCCTTCCATGAAAAAGGTTTGTTGGAACAGTTACAGTGACAAGCCCACAACTATAAATGCAGTGAATACCAGGAAGAGAGTTTCTTGAATTAAATAAATTGCACAAGCACTGGGGATTTGGAGTAACTTAAACAAAATCCATGTTCTAGGTTTTGCTCTTAACAGAAATACCACTTAACAGAGTAAAAATCACAACCTCTACCAATATTCCTGCACAGACAAGAAGTCTACCACCAACCTGGCCTCCAGCTTCAGAAGAGCCCATTTACTATGTTTGGACCAGCTGAAAATAAGTTCTATATAAAGCTCTTTGAAACAATTTGATTCTGCTGATTGACAAAAATATCTCTCTCTGGGCTAATACAGTAAGAACATGCATTGCAACAATCCAGCTGCAGGGTCCTGGTTCTGTAATTCTTACTTTTAGCCTGGTCCTTGGATCAGTCCTGAGAGATTCTGATACTTTTCCACCTCAGTTTCAGAAATCACATAGAGCAGGAGTAGCTTTGGGTCTCTCAGCTCTTGTTCAATCGGACACGGGCAGTGCCAAGGCTTTACACAGGTCGAACTCATTCAAAATCAGTACTTACTCAAGTGGGCAATGGCTGATGATGTCATGTAAGGAGGGGTCCTCCTGGGCATAGCCACCTCAGACACAGCAGCGTGAGGGGGAGGCAATGGAAGACAGTGTGACATGGGCTGACACCACTGCTGTGCAGGACAAGGTGACACATGGGGGGATGGGGAGGGAGCCTGGCCAGAGGAGCTGGGGGGACTGGCGATGGTGGGCAGCGGGGGGCAGGGTGCAGCTCCTAGGTGTGGAAAGGACCCATCCACACTTTTCACCTGGGTTCCGGGGGAGCCTAAAGCAATTTGTTCTTCAGAATGGCCATTCAGGGGTACATTTGCAGAGGTCTCCCAGCCTGCTTTATCTGTGGGTCCCTTGACCCTGTCAGGTGGCACAGGAATCACGGGCAGGATGGTGGGACCACGAGGCTGCAGGACGTCACCCCTCTGCAGAGATGGTGCATTCATGGCAGAGGGAGCAGAAGACCGAGGAGAGCATGAAAGAGAAGAGCCTCTGAGAGGCTGGTGAGAGAGAAAGGGAAAATGGGAAGGATGGAGCGGCGGTGGGGACAGCGAGGTTCGCCTGTTGCCTGGAGTGACGGTCCTGCCGTTCGGGCAGGATGGAGGGGAGGAGCCTGGGGCTGTCGGCAGCTCGGAGGCCGAGTGCCTGTGCTGGAATTGCGGGGGCTCTCTGGCTCTCCGCTGGGATAGGAAAGGGGATGGACTAGTGGGCTCAGGGACAATGGGTGCTGACGAGACAGCGCTGGCTGCAGGTAGTGGGGGGAGCACGACACCAGAGGCAGGAGCACCGCAGTTACCAGAGGCAGGAGGAGGAGACTGGGGCTGAGAGGGGGGAGAGCACATGCTTGGTTGAAGGGTGGAAACTAAAAGAACAGAAAAGACAAATGAAAAGAATAAGGTGGGTACGCAGGAAGGAACGAAACCAAGGCAAAGTGGAACGGAGGAAAAGGAACCGTGAAGTAAACGCAAACAGAAACTCAAACAAAGCAAAGAGGAGATGGTGCAGGCACCAGGTTGGGGATTTCCAGCCCTCAGCAGAACCGGAGGGGTGTGTGGAGCAGAACCCTGGCAGCACGGCATGGGCTGCATGCTCTGGTGCCAGTGAGGCTCCTCCAAGCCCCAAGTGAATCTGAGTCAGGATCACGAGCATCACCTTTGCACCAGGGACAGCTGCAAGGGACATGCTGAACACAGAGGAGGCCACCTTGTAGCCAGAGAGGGGACAGCCAGCAGCCCCTAGGAGCCATGTCCCACTCCTTGTGTAGGCCAAAGCAGGATTTTGGCTAAATTCTATGCAGAACAGGACACTAACCTTTGCTGAAACAAGAGGCCAGCTCTTTCTGTCACTGAAGGTATGTGTGTGTCTGAGCTGGTTTTAAGTCAAAAACTAAAAAGTTTTAACAGCTGAGGAAAAATATTTCACTTACATGGCCAGATTAACTGAAAAGACTTGCCCCAAACCAAAGCCCAAACACCAGCTGGCCATTTTGGCTTGCTTGCTCTGCCTCCTTTCAGAGAGGCAAAGCCACACTTTGTAGTTATAAACTATTCCCATCATCTCTTCTCTCAGCTTAGTGCAATTTAATATGCTATAGAAGATTTTTGTAAGCTCATTAAGTATATATATTTTTCCATTAAGCTCACAGAAGACTTCATGATCACAAAATGTCCACTGAAGAGCATCTAGAGCTGTATTTTCCTCTGTGCTGTAGTTTGCTTTGTGCTGCAGAGCGACGTGGAGTGCCTGAGCACATCCAGCACATCAGCCCCTTGGTGCTGACATCCCCTGGAAACATGGAGCAGTGGTTTGTGCTGGTTGTGCTACCTGCTCTCCTCAGGGGTGTGGAAGAAACATGGCCAGGGTCCCTTGGTACATCTAAAATGTCCATCAGCCATACAAGTTCTGCCAAGTGTGAAACCTGCCTAGGTCCACTTGCATGCCCCAGACCTGAGCCCTTACCAAACAACACAACCATGCCCAAATGCACGTAAGTCTCTAGCTGAAAATGATTTAAAATCTAACCATAACTATAACCACTTTTAGCAGTCTAGCTTTCATACAGCACCCCACAAACCCCAACAACAGCAAGAGGAGACAATCAGGGAGAGACTGCATCTGCTTGACTTGATACATGCCTGTGGTAGAGGTTCTTCTTTCCAGAGATTCCTGTCGCTGTTGCTGTTGCTCCATCACTTGTCTAAAATGGCAATGAAAAAACCCTTGGTCATTAGGTATTCTTTACAGTTTTGAGTAAAAGCTTTATACCCTGAGAAGCACGGTGTGTCTTGGGTGAGGCACTGATCCTGTGAGGTGGAGGTGGGTCTGATTTCACTTGCCCTGGCTGCAGCAGTGCCATGCCACACATTGGGAAGCTGAACCAGGACTTTGCCCTGCACGCACTGGACACTGCAGGGGTTGGTTGATCCATTTAAGAGAACTCCTCAGTGGCTCTGCACAAGCAGTAGGCAGTGTCCAAGGCATGCTGTTAACCTGAAGTGCATGAGCATTGCAAGGAAAGAGTAAGTGGCATCTTGCATAAAATCACAGAATCACAGATTGGACAAGGTTGGAAGAGACCACTGGAGGCCTCCCCACTCCAGGAGGATCCCCTGGAGCACATTACCCAGGACCGTGTTCAGACAGCTTTTGAATATCTCCAGGGAAGGAAATATTCAAAATGACACACTCCAGATTTTACAGATCAGGAGCCCAAAGCACTCATAGTTAGAATGAAAATATAGCAAAGCTTGATCTGTGTTTTGGTGCTGACTGTACAAAGCCTTTGTTGTCCAAGTGCACATCCAAGCCCTTTTTGTCACTGGCCAGCCTGGTGTCCCCCAGGTAGAGGATTTGGTACTGCTGTGCAGGGATGTGCAGTTCCAAGGGCCCATCAGCAGAGGTCTGCTCTCACACACTGGAGCACTCCTGTAGGAAGGGATGTCCCTGACCCCTGCCACAAACCCACCTCACTTTGCTCCTCTTACAAAGACTGACAGCTAAAAACTAGACTATTTCCCAGGCTTTTTGCCAAGTGCACAGATATGAACTAAAGATTTCAACAATATTAAAACACGACTCTGAAATTACCTTGCTGAAGCACTTGGTAATAAACTTTATTTCCATTTTCTTCCATGGTTTCTTCAGGCCAAATTTGCCTTGAATTTGTTTCATGTATGTTTAGACCAATCTTAACTGCACAGTTTTCTTTTTTCTGCAACAGCTTTACTTCATGGTCTGTACAGTAAAGCAAGCTCAACTCTAAGCAACATTTCTATTTTGACTCCTTGTGCAGTATTTTAAGACATCTCCCTGTTACATTTTTACTTGTACTTTCCAGAGTCTGCAATGCTGAACAATTCTATCTTATTTATATACCAATAAAACCTTTAAAAAGAAAAAATAGTCCATAAAAAATTACATTATGTAGAAAAAAAAGAATTGTCTTAATTTGCGAAACAAATTTCCCATGTTTCAATTCTAGTTCAATACATGGCACTGGAAAACCCATTATTTTGGAGGGATCAATCCTAAACTCATTTTTATGCTCAGGACATGCAATCCACGCAATTTCTAGAAAATTATTGCAGACATCTGAGAAAATTATCATATGTGCAAAGGGGAAACAGTTTTGAGAAAGTCTTAGTTAGTTGATTCAACTGCTGTCATTTAAGCTATGACACTTAAAACCAAATAAATAGAAATCTTTACTGCAATACACACCCTGGGTCTTTCTTGATAGTTATAGACTGAACACATATGCAACAGCATCAATTGCTAGAATTTCAACTGGAAAAACAAATGTACTAAAAACTTTCTAAGCATACTGTCTCCTACCTTAGCTTAGCATTTATTAGCAAAATTAGATTATGAAGAACCACTTGATACCTACATTTTCCTGATTAAACCTGGGGGAAATTCTAGGTTTTTCTGGAGAATCAACTTAGAAAACTCCAGTCTGACAGACCAGGAAAGAAATATGGCTAAGACACCTCCAAGTCATTCTAGCAGAACAGACAGAAATACAGGATGCAAAAACCCAAAACAGGGGTTAGCCATTGCCACTTGAAGTCACTAGTTCATACCAGCCCTTTCTGCCCTTGGTCAGATGCAGCTTTTATGTGCCAAATGCTTCCTCCTACACATGCTAAAAGGAGAAGTTCTTAAACTCTTAGGAAGTCAAATTTATTCCAGTAGAACTAAATAAAGCCCAAGATTGGCACAAGGCTACTTAGGGAGTATGCAAGGAGTAAAGTACAAGAGAGGACAAATGACACTCTGACTTAAAAATATATTCTTTTAACATTTGTGTAAAGGAAGTTCTCTAAAAAACCTTTTAAACAGACAAATTTGCAGAGTAGATACCATAACATTTTCCTTGCCTGTTTATAAGATGTTAAAAAAAAATCCCTAGCCCTAAAATTAGGTCTGCTCTATGCTTAAAGAATGCATCAGCATAATTAAAGCTGAATGTTCTCTAGTGCAGATGCAATAATATATAAGTGCATCTACTATTCCACTCCAGTGGAGCAAAAGAAGCTTTCCTAGGGCCCTGTGCCCTGTAGCAGTCAAATAATACCTACCCAAAAGGCTTTTACTGTCTCTAAACCAAAAAGAATAATCAAAATATTTTCATTCTAACATAGTTAAGCTGCTCACATTTTAAATGTACAGAATAGACATCCAGACTTGAGGTCTAAATTACGTAAGGTCTGCAGAATCAGTGATTTCAACTAGTTAAAGCAAGACCTGGATCAGGTCTTTCAGCCAGGCAGTGGGACAGCCAGTAGGACACCAGGGGCTCTCTGACCTCTATGATATCTCTGCTATGCCACAGTAAAATCTCAGGTGAAATATCATCACCTCCTGACCCATTTAACAGTCATAGGTAAATCCCTACTGAATCTCAGGCCATTCACAGTTCTTCATAAAGGTGCAGGAAACTATACAGTTTCCCGCTACTTTCCTTACAGTTTTTGGAGGTGGGAAGAGAGGTTCTTAAGTACCTACCAAGCAAAGAGTTTACCTAGAACTTCACCCTTTAAAAGTCGTTACAGAATCATTAGCAATAATTACAGAACATTCTGAACCAGCTTAAAAGTATTTCAAGTAAAAAGGGCAGTGCTTACTGGTGAACAAGGACTGCATGCTCATCTGAGTTACAAACTAGAAGTCTGCCACAGCTGGTTAACTCACCTTCTCTGTGCTTCCATCTCATCTGGAGATGGACCATTCTGGACCTGGCGCTGGGCAGCTGGACCTACAGAAAAAATGAGAGAACGTTATTAGGAAAGCAAATGTGCCTGACTTTTTCAAGAAACGGTGCCACTCCATTTCTCCATCTTACTATGACAGAAAACCCTCAAGTCTTCTCTTTGCTTTATTATTATTTTAAATCCTTTCTTTTCCTATTAGACAAATCATCAACTCCCATACATTTTTAGTCCCACTGGGATTATCCAGTGGTTAAATGTGGGAGCAGATTTGTCCAGAAACTTGGCAGCATGGCAGTTGTAGACTACATGCTAGTCCCTTGGCGATGGTGAAGACCTGCAGTGTTGCAAAGGCTGTCCTGTAGAAGGACAGTCCATCGCACTGGGATGCATCTCTGGCTTTGAGAGGGTTCAGATCTATCCTTCATGGATTGTTCTGTGCTTGCTTGCTCTCCCTTGCTGAATTTGGGGGCACACATGCTAACTAGTGGTGCTCTGATGCTGAGCTGGAATCAAAAGCTACCTGATGGAATGTGCAAGGAGATGCAAAGTTAAACAAGCTTTTTACAAGATGGCTTTTCTTTTTACAGCACTGTTGCTCTTCTGCTTCTGGAGGATCCACATCAAGCTGAGCCTTCACTGGTGTCCACCAACAAAAGCTGATTATGCATGTCACCATTTAAATCACATATCCTCTCTTGACTGATCATTTAATCTCTGTTCTTGGACATTTAATCAAGGACACTGACACTACATGCCATTTTCAGAAAGAAACGACTATTCTGAAAAAAAAAATAACTTGGTAACATAAGCTACGGTGGACTTGCATTCATTGGAAGGAGGATTGCTCCACTGATTTGAGGAGGTGGTTTTCAAATGGAACTAAACAAATGAGAGTTCTATTAAATCCAACAGCAATTTTCCTGATAACCTGAGGAGATCAGTTATATGCAGGAAATTATCATGCCTACCTCATTTTTTCATTTTCAAATGTAAAACTTCATCCTTTTAAAAGTTATCCAACAAGAGCAAATCAGAACTAAACACTTACAAACCTAAATATGTCACTCTCAAGTTGTTAAGCATATTTCTCTCTATTTTCTTTATGTGTTACTGCCAGGCTGAATGTTATCTGAAAACCAATTTAGGAAGTATGACTGTGTGAAAACTGGAAAGACGGCAGAAATGCACTGTAGTCAAAAATTCCAAAGCATCGACTGATCCTGATGAAATTGTGCATGTTTTTGAAATGTGTTTAAAGACCAACATTTGAAGAAAGGGTACACAGCACTTTCTGAAAACCAAGCCTGTGTGTTCCAATTTTGGGTCTCGCAAAAATGAAGCCCGTGACAACCACTAAGCCAAGAGATGCAACATTTAAAAATATCCTAGGACTGGGCATGAAGACAGTTCACTTCTTTAATAACTCATGACTGACAACTGCATATTGTTTATCGTAAGTCTTTGGCAAACTATTTAGACAGAAATGCCACATTTTGTAGAGATCACATGAAACAGTGAATGTGAGGGAGTGGGTGATTGTTCTGGGAAGCAAGCCTCAGGGAAAAACTTAGCAAGTATTTGGGAACCACAAAGCAGGGGGCTCATGTAAAAGGAGTTCAAGGTGTAACAAGGATATCCTCAGAAACCACAGGTGACAAAGCAGGGACAGCTTTTAGCCTGCTCAGCCACAGCTCCCAGACACAGCAGGCAGGGATTAATTTCATGCTTGGTTCTGTACATGTATGCTCTGCTGTGCACGTACGGCAGACATCTGGGAGGCTGAGGGGTTTTCAATTCAACTCGATTTCTAGGTTTAATTCCTCTTCACATTTTTAGGCATTTCTAAGACCGGAGCAGACATGAACGGTGAGTGCTCTCGGTGATGCCATCCTCATTTAAACAGGCTTCTCTAGCTGCCCTGTGAGCTGTCTCTGGCCCTGACAGCCTTTGGGAACAGCCTCACAGAGCAGAGCAACTTCTCAGCACAATAACCAGGAGAGACAGTTTTGCTACTGACCCGTCTGCAGCTTCACAGCTGCTGTGAGCCACATTTGTAGCAACTAATTAAAGCAGGAGATACTCTGTGAATGTCTGTGTTTCCTCGCTTCGTTGCTTTGCAATGATTAACCTGGCTGTTATATAAGCATCTTGAGGTTCAGCTAAAGGCAGATTCTGGGAGCACACAGATGTTTTCTGTGTTTGTTTTTTCTCCTCCTGCTCAGCCACCCCAGCAGCGGCCCTGCCCTTCCCCAGCTGTCTGTCCAGGCAGCAAGGGGGACTCCTGGCACAGGGCACTGCTTTGTGCTGGCTGTTGTGGTTTCCACGTGCTGGGGGCTGCTCCTGCAGCACTGTGCAGAGATGTCCGTGCCTGGAACCACGCCCAGCCATAAAACAGGACCAAAGCTGCCAGGAAAACCTGACAGGAAGCTCCTGCTTCCACGCTGGTGTAGCTATGCCAGAAAGACACGAACAAACAGGAACAATGCCATCCTTTCTCTCCTGCTGGGGCAGCTCCAAGAGATGTTACTTCTCCCTCTTTTACTCAGCCTGCAACTGCAAGCAAAACTGACTGCATGCACTTAGGAAAATGTCAGAACCAGGACTCTGTGCTTCTTCAATACAGCAGACACTTTTATTCATTACACACACTGGAAGCAGCTCCTAGTTGGGGTTTCTGCAACCCCTGTAGGCGCCACAGTGCTTATGGAGCAGTGTGATGAACATGATGGGCTAAGGAAAAGGCCCAGAGTCAGAGCTGAATCAGAAATATATATGGGCTTTAAATTAATGATATTGAAAATTTTTGTTTTGCATCTGAAAAGAACATGATGATTTTGGGAAAAAAAAAACCCAAAACAAAACAAAACCAAAACACACACNAAAAAAAAAAAAAAAAAAAAACCCACAAACACAAAAAAAAAAAAAAAAAAAAAAAAAAAAAACCAAACAAACCAAAACCCCCAAAAAACAAACAAAAAAACCCCCCAGCAGACTATGGGAAGAAAAGAGCTATGAGATAGACAGACAGCTCTCCCTCACTCCCTCATTGCTTGATTTCAGCAAATGCTTGGATTGTGGGAGACTCAGGTTCAGCCATCAGATCTGACCTGTCATCATTTATATCCTGGGAATATGACATAAACACTTGCTTATCCTGACAAGAACAGAAGAAATCATTCCAGACTACAAACTTCTGAAAAGCTTTTCTTTCCCACGGCAATACCTTTCACAAAAATTGGCATTTTCCGACAGAAAACCCCAAGGTATCAGTTATTGAAAGCATTTCTGACCCATGCTAATCCCAGCGTCCCTGTTCGCTGCAAACCCACGCTGGCACTCAGCTGGGCAGTGCATTTTTCTGTGGTCCCCATAAGCTCTCCTGTTCACCCCCAGCCCCTGGGGCTCCTTGCTCCCGCCTGTGCTGCTGCCCGACTCCCCAGTGCCCACAGGCAGGCCAGCCCCACGGGGAGGTGTGGAATCCAGCGGGTTCTGTTCCCTTCAGCCACAGCGGGAAGCTCTGTCCCCACCCACCACCACTTCCCCATTCACAGCCCGCCTGCAATTTTAGCTCTCAGGCCGCTGTTGGGCAATCCCGCTGCTGCTGCAGCGCCTCTGTCAGCACTTTGAACCCCTGCCTGTGCCTCTGTCCTCTGTCCTCTGCCCGTGGGGACAGCACGTGCTGGAGATGCCCTGGCACAGCCACACGCCGCCACAAAGCACCTGTAGGAGCGGGCGCTACAGTGGGAGCAACAGGGCTAGTGACTAGCTGTGCTAGTGACACTCCCTTACGCTCATTAGTCGAGACAATTATCCTGGACAAAGCACTGATCTAATTAGCCTAGATAAAGCCCGTAGATAAAGCAGGGTGCCTACACTACTTCTGTAGCTAGCACAACCAGAGTTGGATGACACGGCAGGTCAGGTAGACCTCAATTTCCATGGCGAGTTGAAGATGGAGAAAAGGGATCACTGCTCACTGCAGCTGGGCAGAGCCATGGGCCCCCAAGCGTGCTGGCACACTGCCATCCATGGCATCCCCAGGACAGGGGCTTGGCACTCTGCATGTCCTGGTCCTGCCTTGTTTGGTTTGACGTGCACCAGCACCCTGGCAGAGAGAGGGAGCACACCTGCCTAAGGGAGGGTTTGGGAACAGTGACACGGGGCAGTGTGCCTCGTTCCTATCAAACATTAACTTGATACAGAAAGAGTTTCAGAGAGTGTTACTCACAGGCTGGGTGCCTCTGCAGCATTTATAACAGAGTGTATTAAATACCTTCTATAACATCATTTACACATGGACCTAACTTTTCCTCTGAGAACTGCAAAAAACTTTATCAGCCTTAACTAAGCTCCACCAATGCTGTGAGGCAGCAGTGACTCGATTACTCCCAGGCCATGTCTGCACAGATAAAATTTGGTTGCATCAATTCACCTACAGGTGAAATTTGCTACTGACACAGTCAAAACTATGTAAAAGGTCACCTAAGGCATTCTCATTCTGATGCAGACCAAATTTGGTTTGACCTAAGGCAAGTAGAGTGCAGTGACAGGAGCTTTTCCAACTGTGAGCCAGAAAACCTCCTCTACCTCCCTTCCTTGCCCCTTGGTGACCAACAGTGCTGCAATTCTGTGGCAGAGCAAAGTAAAACACATCCTCTTAAAGTCATTCCCAGCAATGTTTTACATAACCTCAGTTTACCTTATACTGCACTGGACAAGGAACAATCTCTATTAGGTACCAACTCTCAGCTGAACTGCAGAAATTCCCATCTTAGAAGCTCTTAAAAGCACGAGTCCCAAGACTGCAATTGCTTTGCTTTTATCTTTTACCTTTTACCTCTAAGATTATTTTAATCCAACATGAAACAGGCCCTGCTTAAAATGAAATAAGGGTGTGAGCACAGGGGGTCCATATGAAGTCTATTCATTTGAACTAAAAACTCATTTAACATTCACTGCTGAAACCTTCTGATGTAGATAAGATTCAAGGACAGTGACAGAGCTGGAAAGACAAGCCTTGTATTTAATATGGGAGTGCCCTGCCCTAGCACTAGTTCACACCTCCTGCAAGTACATATGTACAGGTGTGTACATTGTGCACAGTCCTTTTTTTTCCTGTTTTTTTTTTTTTTTTTTAGGAAAGATCAACAAATGAATTTCAGGGGTCCCTACATGCACAACCACACAGCTGTGTATGTGCACTGAGCAGGATCGAAGACATGAGATCCAGAGGGGAGTTACCAAATAGAAGGGCCATGTAAAGATCCAGTGCTGCAAGATGATTAGAAAGAAACCATCTTCACCAAAGTGCTACTGAGCACACCAACATGAAACCAGCATGCCTTTCACTCAACTGCTGAAGCTGTTAGATTAATTAGTTTGCATAAAATACAATGGCACTTGTTTGATCCATCTTGGCACTGGCACAGCATTTGATAATTTTACATGCTGGTGTCTTGGTTGAGCTGGTGAAGAAAACTTTGCTTTATTCTGAAAGCAATACAAATGAAATAGTGCTAAAGCAGGTCCTGCAGCAAGCAACTCCACTCTGACAGCAGGGGTCATAGTAAATATGTAAAGAACACGGCTCAGGTGCATTTATCTCAGCAACAGTGACTCAGCTGAGGAGCACAGCTTGGGTTACTTCTCACATAAAAGACAGCACAACCAGCTTTAAAAAAGATTTAAAAATACACATAGGTGACTGTGCAAACATGAAACCTTCCACATGAGGTGACTCCAGGGTTATTGGCGGCAGCAGCACCCCCAGAATGCAGCCTAGTGCATTGGTGGGAATGCACCAGTCCATGTGTCTGGTATGGCACTCCCTGTATTTTATCTGGTGACTGATTAACGTAAAATATAAGAACTGCAAATTATTTTCCTCTCAGCAGGTCAGCTGTAACAGGAAGAATAAAACACACACTGATCTAGAGTAGCACGAGCTTGTTGGGGTGGGGGAAGGTGGGCAGGGGAAGCTGCAGTTCCCCCTGGGCAGGGGAAGTGGCTGAACCTTCACTGGCTGAACCTCTCCACTTCCCAGGGAAGCTCTTTGAGCCCCAGACCCTTGGGATGGCAGGCAAAGGGAAGGTGATGCCTGCACAGGTAAGGGGATGTGCCCCAGTGCCTGGGGTGTGAAGCAGGACAGGACCAGGCCTGTGCAGTGCCAGCTTTCCAACAACAGCGAGTAATTCCAGCAACAGGAACGCAGGAAACCTCCATGCAGGGCAGAAAAAGATGGAACTGGAGCATCCCTGGGGGGATTCTGTTTGCTGTGCTAAGCTCTGAGTGCTAATTCAGCAACAGCTCAATTATGAATTAATGAAATGGAGGTGGGCAAGGCAGCCACCTGCCAGGCAGCTCCGGGTGGGGGGACTGCCAGCACCTCCCTCCTTGGCAGGGCTGATGCAGGGGCTCTGATGCATTTAGAGAATGAATTTAGAGCCTCCTTCCCACAGGCAGTTCCATGATAAGAAAGCATCTAACTTAGCTGATGACCAATTCCTTTTGTTAGGAGAGCTGTCTCTGGCTCTGAGAAAAATCTTAGGGGCATAGAAAGGCATAGGAATATTTCTTTTACACTTTTTATTACGAAAATAAAGGCATAATTGAATCTCTGAAGGTGTGATTCCAATATTGCCTGGCCTTATTAACAACCCAGGGAAGATGATGGGAGAAGACGTAAATCAGTGCCAGAAGTGAAAAGTATCTAGAGAATTCAGAACCATGAGATTAACTAAAAAAAAAAAAAAAAAAAGAAAACAACTCCCACAATTATTAGTATCAAGTAAATAAGCCCCAAAGCACTTCTGTTCCCTCTCTTTTTCAATTGCTTTTCAGAATGTGCATCAAGCCTATTTTCCTGAACATCCAGGATTGAAACTTTTCAATAAAGGTGAAGATTAGCTCATAATCCTGTGCCTCTAGGCAGTAATGGAACTTTAAGAAAAACACCAAATAGCATCAGACTCTCATTAAAATGGAGAGCATTGGCCATCCTGAGAAGCTGGCACCTCCCCACCACTGCACAGGCGTTTGGTTAACACCAGAGCCCGGGCAGTGCATGCTCCAAAGAACCTGACAGTGTAAATCAGTACACACCAACTAAAGATATGGTTTATAGTGCAAAGATATTTTCCTGAATTTGGATTTAATGAGGACATGAATTGTTTCACCCCAGTGATTGCCAGGTGCTGTCCCAACAGAGACAGGGACACTGGTAATGTTGGCCTTGTGCTCTGCAGTAGGAGCATTGTTGAGCTCAGGAAGCACTTTCCCTTGGATGTTTCAAACCCCATGTATCTGTTCTGTGAAATATAAATTATCTGCTTTTAGCTAAGTGTGACTGTGTTGTTTCTCCACCCAAGTAAGTGCATGTATCTGTTCATACCCACTTCACACTTCCAATTCTTTACATCAAATAAAAAGCAGGGATTTGATCCTTTTTCTTTTGGACAAATTGGATGTCTGAAAAACTCTGAAGTCACCGGGAAAAAGAACCCAGCCACTGACATGGACAGCAGTTCAATCAGCTGATACACTTAGCTGGTCAAATATAATCTCCAGTTTTGTTTAACTAAAGGATTTATGACACATTAGATCAGGAATATATACCCAATGTAGCCTGTGCAGCACCCAAGGCACTGAGAGCACCATGGTCTGCTCTTGGCCCATCTCCACATAAAACCTTGCAAAGCAAAGCTCTCTATTTTCAAATGTCTCCTTCCTGTTTTACTACTGGTAAGACAGCAAAGCCCTCAGGGAAGTCTTTTTCACCACGTGGAGAACAGCAGGGCCCCATAAGTGCATTGAAACAACATGTACACATACAAAACACCATATTAGAAACACACAGTTTGCATCTAGTTAATGGTTAAGATCCAAACAGGATCCATTTTACCAAGATTTAAATCCCACCACTGCTGTAAGACAACTATGATGGGCACTTATACCTGGAGAGAGTGCTGAACAGAAGAGGACTTTTCTACAAAACACAGCTAAATGGAGATATATTTTGGGATGTATGAAAAAAAAACACATGAATAAACATCATTAGAAATAAGTAGGACTCCTTAATAATTAACTCACAGTCTAATAAATTCAACAGATAAACAAAATATTCAAATACAGCATCTAATCCAATTCACAGTTACACCCAAAGCCAAGCTATCTGCATAAGGGAAGCAAAAGTCCCACTAATTAAGGACCAGAGTAAACCCACTCTTCTCTGTAAATCCTCATTTACAGAAGGGCTGAAATTGACAGTCACAGACAGGTTGTTATGGAGAAAAATAGGCAAATATCCCATTAATTATAGCAGGTATAAAATGCTGCCCTTGTTCTTATCTGTTTTTTAAAACCATTGTCTATTCCATGAGTACAGATGCTGCTCACTAGCAGGTAAAGCCAGAAGTAATCCAACACATTGATTCAGAAGTCATCGTCCCACGTTCCTGCTGTAATGACTTCTCCTGATTGAACAGCCCTGGCTAACACCGGCATCTCCTGAACCTAATGGGTCATTTCTCTCAAATATTATCTCAGCCTCCTACAGCCCGCTTGCCAAAATTAAAAGCAAATTAAAGACAAACGATCCATCAATGAGCTACAAGTGCAAGTGGTTTCCCAGCACAACAGGATGGCAGCGCAGAACATCTCCACGCGACACCGCCCTGGCGCAGGATCCCCTTCCCCTTCCCGGGAGGGCTCCCACAGGAGCACGGCATGCAAGGGACAGGGCGTGCAAGGCAGCGGGGGGGCTTCCATCACCTACAAGACATTCGGCACAGGACGATGCAGTCACAGTGGCAGAGGCAGAAGCAGTGCCAAATCCATTCCCTGCTGACCATAGTATGGCAGCAGCCTCCTCAGCGCGCTGCCCTCCAGCCTCCTCATGCCCGGCGCCCGCCCCGCCGCAGACCAGGTTTCACCAGGTGTAATCCATCCCCGGCCGCAGCGGCACACTGCGCCCGGCCACTTAAATATTTAATCGGACCCCTTTCCTCACCTATCACAAAACTTCGGGGTGTCTGAAGCCAGGCTTCATTGTCTGAGCTTTCACATGAAAGTAAGAAAGAAACTGCGTTTTCTGCCTCCTGCCCCAATCAGACCTCCCTATGTTCACCTACAAGCAAGCGATTACAATACATGCAAAGTGTAAACAAGCAGAAAGTGCACTTGGCCTGGGGAAAAAGTGGCTGCAATTGGACAAGCAGGATCAAGTTCACTGGCAGTGTGGCCTCTGAAGTCAAAGGGGTTCAGTGATGAATGCTGAGCACTAGTCTTAAAACAGAGGGGTGAAGAAGATGGATTCAGAAATAAGTATACATGGCTTAAAATCCCCATCTACTACTAAATTTTCAGTACTCTTCATTATCCCATCATTCCTGATCCACTCTGATCCCAGCACTTCACCCTTTTTACTTGGCCTGCTAATCACTTTCCTTGTCTATATTTAAGTGAGGCAGGTCTTGCAGAGACAATCCAGTTGAAGCTAATGGGACAGTTTGCACGAGGAGGCTCAACAGAATATTTATTCCCTGTCCAACTTTCCCTTAACACCTTTCATCCATTTCTTTCCCTTCTCCTTGCCTTTGCATTATTTTGTTCCCTATTCACACAGCCTAATTCTCTACTCCTCAAGCAAATTCATAGCTGGTTTAGGAGATGTATTTCCATAGCTTCAGTGACACTACTCTGATGTAGATCCATTAGTATTTTGATGCACTGAACTCAGCAGGTAAGTCTTTTGTCTAATATCTGATTTTTAGAATATGCTGAATAAAAACTGCAAGCTATTCTAACTATTAGTTACCTATGGTTACACCAGGTGAAAGCCAGGTGGAACAGGTTCATAACTAGTAGTGTGTCAGAGCCACTCATCTTTCTCAGACAATACTTCATCATAACTGAGTAGCTGCTCACTCTCTGTACCTGCCTCCCACAATATTCTCAGAATGACTGATAGGTAGATATTCTAATAGCAAAGCTGCTTATCATATGTTTTCTAATGCTTGCTGCTATGAATTATTTATGTCCCATTTTAAGTCTACAATATCAATACCTCTCAGGTATTCCCCACTATCAGATGGAGCAAAACAAGCATTAACTAATCAATATTTGAGACAGCAAAAACTCTGTTATAGCAAACTATATTTTTCACTATGGCACACAGATGGTCTAAACTCTACCTGTATATGCTCATTGTTTTCTGCTTGCTGGCTTATAAAGCCATTGGAGGCATACCAGCAACAGGAGTATTAAATTCAAACCTGAGTGTAAATTCAGGGTCCCACAGCTGTAAATGCCAATGGTCTTACGTAATTACATTCTGAGGAATTAAGAAGATGCAAGAATATATTTAAATGAACAAAAATGGCATTAAAATCATAACATTGTAGGCTATTTTTTATATTTGGGACTCCAGCACTTTTTTTAGAGAAAACGATATGATCAAACCATTGCGTTCTCAGTTTTGAGGACACTTCAAATCCTTTCTGTTCTCCTGTGCTTTCCTCCTGTATTCATGCAGAAGGACTGAAGGGAAGCATCTGACTGATGTGAAATATCAGCTCAGATCTCCAAAGTGCTTGCTTATCCTGCAATACCATTGGAACCACCTCCTCTTTCAAAAGATAACAGTATTACACAAATGAAGGCAATTTAAAACAATAAATCAGACTAATGACAGAATCTGTAAACCCAGAGATGTACAACTTCATTCTGTCATAAGAATGTACCTAACTCTTTCACTGACTTACATGGCTAAGACTATGTTACCCCATATTTTCTTTATTATTGTCTTACACACTTGTCTCTTACACAGTAAGGTTGTGGTTTCTACAAGGCTAAATATCATAATGACTAATAAAAAACTGGAAAACATCCTTCAAGGCCAAGCAGCATCTCAGAGAATCTCAAACTGATCTAATAGAGATTAACAAATTCCTACAGATCCTTCGGCAGACTTACCACCTGCACAGCAAACTCCGTGCCAACAGTCTGCCATGGAGCCAGAAAACCAGTGAGTGGGTGTGATAACTCTTCCCTCCACCCCAACTCCACCCTCCTCCCTGAAATTAACATAATATTTTAAAATAGCTCATTCAAACACAGCCTGGGGCAGAGAACTAGGGTCACCCCATGACTAAATAAATGGCAGAGTGGCTCTGCAAGGAGAGCACATATGGACTGGGAACAGGTTCTCTTAGGGACTCTACCATCACTTCTGATTCTCAAATGAAGATTAGTATCCACAATCCCACCAGAAGCAGAAATAGCAGCATGGCCCACAAGAAAAATAATTAAAGACCCTGAGAAGGAAGTTTCCCCAGAGACTATGACATGAGCCACCACCTCTGCTTTCTACTTTGGATAAACAAAGTTATGACTTGCTGGATACTATCAGTGTTGGTTCAAGTTTGGGGAAAAAAAAATCAGGTATGGCCAAAAACATAGTGAAAATACTTTTATAAAATCTGCACTGGGATTCCCGAGCTGTGGTACATGTGCCACCAGCTGCATGCAAGTGACTTAAAAGGGATACTCTACTGGGCAGCACAGCATACTGGGCATAACTCCCCCTTCCCCCCCCCCATCGCTGAAATTTTGTAATTTCTTATTAGCATTACTTGACCTCCACAAAGCTACAGGCCAGCTTTCCTGTGGCAGCACAGATGATTCCTGAATGAGGAGCACTTGTAGATGCTGTGCACCTAAACAGATTTTAAGTAACAATTCAACTGACCACCTCTTACTCCTGTATACAAAAACCCCTTGACCTCTTTTTGAGCATGAACCAATACTGGCTGGCTGGAAGGCAAGCACTCCCCCAACTAACTGCTCCTGTAGTCCTTGCAACAGGAAATCAATTGTGCAAATTGCATTTTGACAAATATAAATCATTACTGGCAAAAAGGCTGACAAATCCCCCTCGATGCCCAGCGCTTACCTGATGCAGCAGTCTGCTGGAAGGAGATGTGCTAGAAAAATGCTCCTTTTTTTAAACAGAAGTTGGAAAACTCTAATTCCACAATCTGCAGCAGTAAAAATAAAGGACAGCTCTGATCCTGCAAGTGGTAGCAGGCAGGCAGGTGACTCTCCTACATGAAGCCTTTTGCAGGAAGGCTGTAATTATCTGTTTGAGCACCTACTGATTGTATCTGGAGACTGTGCGCATAAGAGCCAATATGCAGCTGATACAACTCATGTCGTTTTACTTTCTGTACATTTTGTCCTTAATTGAAAAGGTTGCTTTCCTTTTTTATTCCTAATACCTATTATCCATGCTTGAGGAGGCACTTAACAGCACATTAGATAGCTAAGAACCCAGAGGCCGTGCCAAAACTGAAATAACACTATGAAATGAATCGAGTGCTTGGTTTCGTTTTAGTAGTGTCTTTATCAACTGGCACTCTGAGAAGGTTTGTACTTTAGAGAGCTCTGAAAAACCCTCAAGAAGGAGAACAATGAACTTTTAAGTGCCTCAGCCAAACAAAATATAATAAATAGCCATTGCTATGCCATTGACCAGATCTTTGTAATTCTCAAGATGGAAACTGGTTTCTTTCACTAAAGTCAGTGTCAGATGTTTTGTTATACCTGTGGAAGCCGTTTACATTGAACCAGCCTTAACTTTTTATATTGCTTTTCTCTGCTCTCAATTTCCATTTCCACCATCAGTTCCAAAGGACTCCTGGGTACTGTGCCAAGGAGAGCTGAAGGGTTTCCCAGTAGTGCAGGATGCTTGTGGGATGGCTTATGACAACACATCCACAAACCTCAGCAATCAGGTTGAAGTAAGGCTGTAAGGAGCAGGTTTAAGACCTGAGAGAAAGCAGCCTGCTCATCTCCACATTTTGACTCTGTGGAGCTGCTCCCTGCACAAAGACTTGGCTGAGTCCATACCAAGCCAGAACTCTTTAAGTTGATGGATCCTCTCCTGAATTTCAGTACCTGCAATACAGGCTCAAGTGAGACCAACCTAGGAATACAGCATGTAACCTTAAATTCTTGCATGGACAGCTAAGATTCAGATGCCTGAATCAAGACTCACCCATGGGAGTGAGAAGACCCACCTGGTACAGCATCTATTTCAGAACTAGCCCCTAATGCATATTTCCAGTTACAAACAATTTTAAATAGGATGCAAGACTGAAAGTTTCTGCCCAGAAATAGAGAAGCATTCCAGGCAAATGCAAGTTTCACAGACTGAGCCCAGAAAACTCCTGTCAACTCAAGTAAAAATTACATTTACCAGAAAATTATCTGCATTGGAGCATCTTGTACTGATGCCATTCTCTAATAATATGCTCTGATTAAATCTTGTCAGTGTTAGTGGTGCTAAATGAAACAATATTTAAAAGACATACTTACACTTTACATATCTTTTCTTTGCAGGGCACTGCTAAGAGCAAAATCGCTGCACAGGAAAGATGAAGGTAAGTCAGTCATTTCTCATGTCAGTTGCCCCACTTACAAGTTATTTAAGCTGCTGTCTGCCAGTAGCCTGTAGTATGGTAACAATTAAATAGTCACTAGTAACGTATACCTATATTACAGTATATTGCTTTCTAAATTGCCTTCTACATAAAAATTTCAATAAATTTAACTGATGGGGAAATCTGAAGTCTGCTACCCTGCTATTAACATCATTTAGGATATAGGAAGTTTGGGCATGCATTTGATACTTCTCAGAGGGTTCAACTTTAATTAATCTGAACTTGCAAATTGATTATAATTTGCTTGAAAATGCTTTCTGTTCCCTGAGAGTATGAACAGGCACTTCATGGGAAACCATGATGAACTTCTCCTATGATGCAGACAGCCTGAGAACCCACATAAAAGCCCAAAACTCCTGCAGAGAGGCTAGCAAGCCCAATGCAAAAGTACTTCAGCTTTGCAAATTTCTGGTTGCATCACCAACCTCCTCAGTTATCAGTGCCATCTAAAAGAGGGATGAATCCTCCCTGGCCGTGTGTCTGTCTGCTGATTACAGGAGAAGCCTGGGTGCCAGACTTTCAGTCCTATAAATATAGCTGGGATGAGTCCAATCTTAAGAGACTAAGCCATAAACTCTACCAAATTACCCATGTATTCAGGGAGGGTTTGGAAAATGGAATACCACTCTGCATGCTGGCTCACCAGTCTGCTCACGGCTGGGGACTCACGTTGGGTGTGCCAGACAGAGACTTGCAGGGGGCACAGCAAGCAAAGGCTCCTTGTAGTGAGTAACAGATCTCTGTTTGTCTCTGCCTGACCATCCATAATGGGACCTGTCCTAATAATCAAACAGGCTTTCCCCCTCCCTGTTCATCCCCCAGAATGAGGAGTAGAGGTTTATTAGTCACTGAGCTTGGGTGACCAAGTTTCTGTCCTGTTATTCTCTCAGTATTGAAAGTAGGCAGGCGAGGTAAGTGCTTGTGAGACAACTCTGACACAGAGCAGGTATCCTTCCTCCCAGCACAGAGAAAAAGGACTTCCCAGAAGAAGAGTTAAAAATAGCTCTTTTGCCTTAAAGGGTGTATTCACTTTGAAACACAGAAAACAAGTCTTAGCTGCCACCTCTAATGCAACAGGCATCTTTAGCAGCCTGCTCTCTGCCAAAACACCTAATGCCCTGCTCTTTCTTCTCCTTAAATTTTTACCATTTCAAATTGTAGATGCCTTACAACACATTATGAGAAGCTTGAGGGGAGAGAGGGCACATACAACCTTCTACAATCTTCTAAATTACATTAAAATCAGTCTTTTTCACAAAGTCTCTTCAAGGATATTTCCTGAAATGTATTGCAATGCTGCCTTTATTCCCACATTTCTTACACCAGTAGTGTTTTATCTCCCCAGCATCCTCTTTTAGCCCCGCTCTGTGCCTGTCTCCCAGGCAGAGGGCAGGCTGGACATTCCACCCAGTGCTGAGATGTCTGGTTTGGGAACTGTGCATCAGCACCGGCAAGCCAGGTGCCTGAGCTCAGTGCTTTCAGAGCAAGGTGTATCCTTTCAAACACAGTGTTTCATTTGCCAGCGATGGTAATGAGCCAGTTGGTAAAACTTATGTGGGGAAGCGGTAGGTTCTCTATCACATGGAGTCATTAAATCAAGACAGTGGCTTTCTAAAGTATGCCTTTGCTTGGTGAAGAGTTTGTTGTCAAAATACCATAGGTTTGAACACAGAGGTTACAGTGGATGGCTCTAATGGTCTCTTCTGACTCTAAAATTCTAGGAATCTAGCATCATTGCTTATAAGCTTCTTTACACCAAAGATCTACTTGACTCTTTGGGGAATCCATTAAAGCGTAAAAGCTTGCCAAGCTGAGAAAATTAATGTGATATTTCCAGCTGCTTTTCCTAGAATTTTACATTAATACTTCCCCTGGCCCTGAGCAATCCTTGCCACTTCTCTTTTGAGCAGCCTGACAAAGGAGCATGGTTGGACTGCTCCTCTCTATGGCTCCTTAAGGGCTCTCCCCTCCCTGTGAATCTGCTCTTAGGTATTGCCAAGCCACCAAAGGATTTGGAAAGCTTTCCTTGCTGTTCCCTGACATGGGCATAAGCATTTCTTTCAAGCCTGGAAGCCAGCACCACAATTCACATTGATGACCAAGCAGAACCTAGCAGCAGATTTAAGTGATAGCCTAAATAAGAACCACTCTGAACGTCACTCATCATAAAGCTGAAAAACTAGCAATGTCTTACACGCAAAAGTGACAAACAGGAGACAGCGTTTACTGTCTGGCTGCCAAGGATGGGACCTGGCTGAACAGCCCTCTCCACCCCCAGAACAAGCCCACCTGAGCACCCGAGAAACATGAGCAATTCTGCATCGTGCTGATGAAGTTCTCAATCTGCGTGTCACCCAAGCTGAACTGCAAAGCACGGCTGCCTGCCCTAGTTATCAAATGACCTGAAATGCAGCACGATCATCTGCCATAACAGCTGGTTCACTGACAATGAGAGAAACTCCTGCCTGGCTGCTGAACCAGAGCCAGCACGGGGAGCCCAGGACCCGGCACACACTGCCTCCCACTCTGAGATGCTGCTCCCATCCCCCTGCATGGCACGGCCTCAAAATGTCTTGTGTTCTTCGAATTCTGCACACTGCACACTTCCGCTGTGTATTTATTTTTCATCTGTATCATTAAAAAGAGATTTCAGAGACTGAGTACTTCAAAGAGGGGGAAAATAATGAAACATCCTTCCCAAGGAATTAAAGTGAAGGTAAGGTTGGATCTTGTCAGTTTCCTTTCTTTCTACTTAGGGTGCTACATAAATAATAAACAACAGTAGCAAAATTACTTCTTTTTACAGTAGCAACCTATATAGGAACATAGTAAGGAACATTAAAATGACTGTATGAGTAAGAGTCAAGTGCTCAACACAGGCAAAGTTACGGAGCTAAATAACTTTGACAGATGTTATAAAGTATTTTTTAGAAATGACATGTTCAAACACTGATGCTTTTTGAAGTTGCTTTGATATACACCAAATTATATTTTTCTATTCCATTAACAAAAAAGTCCTAATCGCATCTTAATAATATTTTCGTTTTATTAGTGTGAAAGTTAGTATTAGTGATATTTATTACTCCTTAATAATGAAATAAGCAGACTTAAATGTTTGTAAGATATCCTAAGATAGTTGCTTTTGTGCTTCTTCCCTAAATAGAAACAAAGAGTGAAAGCTGTTATTGAAGATGAGCCCCTCAGCTGGAACTCAGTCTTACTCCATTGAACCCAATGGACATAATGTCCTGCTAAACTGGATCTAGAAGATGATGCTTTCTGTGTTGATGTCTCCTCTTGGGTAAATACATTTTCCCATTCCCTAGCTGAACTGGGAAATGAGGACTGCATATGTTCGTCGTGTGCTGTGTCTCAGTCCTAGAAAGTCCAATAGGTTCACACTGCGAATGTTGTGCCTAAGAAGCATCTGTCTGGTTTTCACACGTGTAACTGGTTGGAGCTGTTGCTAGAGCTGGTATGTGCATGAGCAGGAACAAAGTTTGGACTGAACGCATGCCTTATTGCCTGTGTTTACTTCAAGGTAGGCTTCAGAACCCTTTCTTTAGCAGAGGAAACATACTGAAAGTATACAGCCATGAATATTTGATTAGGGACACATGGAAAGAATCTGAAATCGTGTGGCACCACGACTTCAGCTAAAGTATGCATGAAAAAGCAAAGTAGCTAATATTAAATGTATGCTTGTATTGTTCTTGTTCTGCAGCCTTGTCTGCACTTCAATGTGAATTAAACAAATTGAAACCCCATGCTGAGCAGCATCAGATCTAATTGCAGCACAAAATGTTTCCCTAATGAATTTCAGTTTTCATATTTTCTCCTACAAGTAGTGTTATCATGCTACTGAATAAAGGCAGATTACTAATATATATGGGTATATAGGGATCATTCATATGAAGCCAGTTATTTTGGCTAATTTATGAGAAAAGACTATGAAAATAAACATTTTCATCTTTATTAATATTACTTGTGGGCTACTGTCAATAATGCCTTGATTTTATTTTTTGATGCTGTTTGCCAGGTACTGACTAATGCATGAGTGGAGTTACTCCCTGGCCTAGGCAGATCATAATCTCGGCAAGTCTCAGTCTCCTAATAATGGGAGTCCCTTTGGGAGGCAGGGACAGCCTCCAGCCCTACTCCCATTAGCTGAGATCTCCCATCAGCCAGATGGGGAGGAGGAGGAACACTGCCAAGCCCTGAGCTTTGCAGTGTCCTGGACCTTGATCTGTGAGGCAGACACACAAAATACACCAAGGACAGCTCAGCGAAAACAAAAACAGGAGTCTTCCCACTGAGATTGGCTGTGTGCTTTTGCAGCCACATCAGAATTCCTGTCTCTATCACAATCCTTGTTTTCATCTCAAGGAAGAAGGCAGTGGTTAAGACATCTTATTTATTATTCATGTGGTTGCCTGATTTGGGGTAATAGGCTTCAAGTAGCAGGTGGACCCAATTCTGCAAAATGCTGAGCTCTGCGTAAGAGCTGCCAGCACACCACCCTTCCTGGCATTACAAGGAGCCAAGAGCACATTCCTGAGGTGTGTTGGAGTCAGCACCTACTGCATCAGTTCCACCACAACTCCTCCTTGCCACTCAGCTTAATTCTATCTGGAATTTTTCTAGTATCTGCAGGATGCTGGTCAAGAGCCTTTTCTTAAGCCCGTCTTTCATTCATTAGCTGTGCTGGAGCAGGGGCAGGACAATGGTACTAGACAATTTGAAGTGTCCTGAAGGTTTATATTACTTTTGCACCGTCTTGGGCCATTTTTAGATCCTTCCTTTCATGGCCAAAGCCAGATCAGCATAATTTCACCTTAGGAACTTTAAAAAAAGGTGCTTTTTTAGGCTGGTAATAGTAATACAAATAAGTTTATCATAAAGCTTCCTGCAGCAAAATCTTAGTCACACGCAACCTTGAAGTGTTGCTCTGTGAACTACAGACAGGCTTCTTGGGCAATGCCAGAGGAGGCATTTGGCTTTCAGCTGTAATGCAATAGACAGCTAATTAAATGCTTTGCTAATAATAGTGTTCTATGTTTGAAGAGATAAGCTCAATTACTTACTGAATTTAAGTGGAGTTTTGCAGACATGTGGGCATATTCCTGATAGCTAAACCAACTTGTTTAACAATACAGTTTGCTCTCCTTTTTCTCTAGTTTAGATGTATCATTAATGAACATAAAATGTCACTCATGGAAAGAGATAAACAAATCTGGCATTTCTTAGCTAAAACTCCATTTACTACATAAAAAATAACCATCAAGTCAATAGAATAATGGCAGACAGTCATTACACAAAAGCCTCAATAGAAGTCAATGGAAATCCTTCTACTGACTCAAGGAGAAACTAGACAACATCTAGGACTGTTGTCATCAAAAAATGTTTGCAGTTTGCATGTAATCCATGGACCCCACAGTGCTGTGAAATTCAGTACTTTCAACACATAATCATCAACACTTTGACAGTGAGCAGGAAAACTAGAAGGCTCTTTGCTTCCCAGTTTTTTTGGGGAACTGAACAGTTTTCCCAGTGTCACAGCTGTTCTTAAATCAGGATACCAGACCTTTTACCCTTCACACTCCATACTCTCAGAAAGCACAGCAGTGATTTGGAGCTATAGTACACAGCCTAAATGAAAAGAAATATTTATTGTTCATGGAGCAATAATGCCATTTGTTTCATGTCCTTAGGGCATGCCTACCCAACACAGCACGGCCATGCAAGCAAACTATTGACATAGTGCCATTATCAAGGAAGGGGATTCCTCCCCTCTACTCTGCTCTTGTGAGATTCCACCTGGAGTACTGTGTTCAGGTATGGAGCCCTCAGCACATGAAAGATATGGACCTATTGGAGAGCGTCCAGAAGAGGCCATGAAGATGCTCAGAGGGCTGGAGCACCTCTCTTACAAAGACAGGGTGAAAGAGTTGGGGTTGTTAAGCCTGGAGAAGAGAAGGCTCTGGGGAGATTTCAGAGCACCTTCCAATACCTACAGAGAGCCTGCAAGAAAGACGGAGAGGGACTTTTTACAGGGGTGTGTAGTGATAGGCCAAGGGGAAAGGCTTTAAGATGAAGGAGGGTATGTTTAGATCAGATATTAGGAAGACATTCTTTGCTGTGGGGATGGTGAGACACCGGAACAGGTTGCCCAGAGAAGCCGTGGATGTCCATCCCTGGGACTGTTCAAGGCCAGGCTGGATGGGGTTTGAGCAACCTGGTGTCCCTGGTGAAGGTGTCCCTGCCCATGGCAGAGGGTTGCAACAAGATGATCTTTGAGGTCACTTCCAACCCAGGCCATTCCGTGATTCTATAAGTCTGTGATCCATTGGAGGGTGATGAAGATGGCTGGAGGCTGCAAATGGCACATGAGGTAGGGGCCAGGGGAGCCATCCTGTTTGGCTCAGGGAAGGGAAGGCTGAAGACCAATCTCACTGTGGTGCCAACATCCAGCTGGTTCACGATGGGAAAGGCACAGCCCTGGAACAAGGATCTGGTCATATGGAGAAGTTTCCAATTCTGGCCATTCTCAAAACTCACTGGGACAAGGCCCTGAGCAACCTGATCAAATTTTGAATTTAGCCTTGCTTTAAACAGGTGCCTGGACTAGATGTTCTCCAGAGATCCCTAAATAACTGCCTGAAGACACTGGGGACATTAAGGAGGCAGGTATCACTAGTGTCCACAGCATATGGAGAGCAAATAAAGAAACTTCATCTGACCATGGTTTTTATTACAAAATGACTTATTTCTCAATGGCCTGAGGTCCACTAAGCAGCTTCTAGATATTAATTAAGGTAGTTATTTCAAAGATAATTCAGCATTTAATACCAAAGTATACTTAATAATCTCTGAAATGCTTGTCTGAATTTGAACTCTGCTATAACAGATGACCTTGTATGAAACAAGGAACCAAAAAGCAGAAGAAAGATGCTGACTTAGTATTAAAATTCTCTGCAGCACCAAGCCCCTAAAAGACACAATGCTATTCTACATACTATGGCAAAATAGTCCAAACCAAAAGATTTATGTTCATTTTATAATAAATAATTTCATGACACTACAAGAACTCAGGAACTTTGGCCTGGAACACTGCAGACTTTAAAATTTCCAAATGAAGTTAAGTGAGCTAAATTATTACAACTCCTCCAGTGTTACTCTACTCTTTCTGTGTCAAGGAAGAGTTGTTCTAAGTTGTAATTTCTCTTGTAATTAAAAGGGGGGGTTGGTATGTGCCTCAAAACAGCACTCATATTTGGAAAGGAAAAGAAAACTACAGAGATAAAATGGATGGTGGTAAGAAAAGGAAAAGAGAGATTTAAAAACCAAAACAGCCAGTGGCTTAATGAAACTTGACTTTGAGCTGCATAAATAAACATAGCTACAGCTTCTTGCAGAATTTAGGAAAATGCCCTGAACACATGAAATGTGGTGGTTACCATGGCAATTTACATACAGCCATACATCAGACAAATCCTGCAACTCTTTTCCAGTTTAAAATCCCAACTGAAAATATAGGATCAAGTACAAAGAGCAAATCTCTTGTCCACACTGGTAAGAGATTATTAATGTAATTCTACAGGGGTCAGCTCATGACCTGCAACGAGTGCCCAGCCTCCACCGTGCAGGGGTTTACACTCTGGGAGCAGCTGGTTGCTCTGTACCTCCTCTCTGCCTGTTAACAAAATGTCTGTGTGTATGGGGAGAACCACACAGCAAATCTCCTTCCTCTGAGGGCTGTGACTGAATGCAACACAGAGCTGCTCCTTCTTCCCCTGCCACCTCGCAGCATGCCACCTGTTCCATGGCAATGTACAGCAGCTCCTGTGAACCTCTGTACTGCACTGCTATCTCCAGGACCCAGCACTGCTCACTGCATCAGCCACCTGGCACTGGAAAATCAACTGCTAGTGCTCTGTGCCTGAATGGATGCTCAGCCTGCCCAGCCCTGCCCAAGCCCTGCCTTGTCTGGGGCCCAGACGTGACCAGCTACGAGCATCCCTGCCCAAACAGGTGTGTATCAGCTCTGGCTGGGATGGGGCTAATATTCTTCATAGCATCTCAGAGGGTGTCGTGCTTTGGATTTGTATCTAAAACAGTGATGGTAAGACACCCGAGTGTGTTATACTCTTTTCCAATTTCCAAAATTAGGAAAGATTAGGGAAAATTAGAGGAAGGGTAAGGGAAGCTGGGGAGCATCTGCCAGGCTGAAATGGCAGAGGGACCTTCTTGTCCTGCACTGGCACCCTTGTGTGTCCTCCTGAGTGTGGGAAACACTGTTGCCTGTTTGAGGATGTACTGAGGATGAAGTAAGCACATGCCTGCTCACGGAGGGGACACAGGCTCTAGGGCCAAGAATGGTGACAGCCAGGGGACCAGGCATCCACCAGAGTGAGTAGCAGGTGATGATACTCCACTGATTTGGGTTGCCTGGAAGCCTGCCTGGATGTGTCACTGGCACTGCTGGGGTCCAGGCAGCTCAGCCCTGAACACCCCAAGCAGTCCTGCAAGAGCTTCAGAGAGGGTGCGTGCGAAAGACTCTGACTCAGGGACAACATAAGAACAAAAAGTCAATACATCTGGACATGCTCTGAAAGGATGAAAAGACAAAAAAAAAAAAGATGTTATTATCAGGTCTATGCCCAGAGGGAAAGTAAGCAGCAAAATGGTGAATGAGTCATGGCTCTCAGCTGCCAGAGCCATTAACAGAGAGAGACACCAGAGTGGGTGAGGGATTGCACTGGAGCGAGCACCTGGGTGCTGCAGATGGGAACTGTGGCTGCACTTGGCTCTCTCCAGGGCATCCTTCCTTGTGGTCTTTGTTCTTGATGGATAAGCACACTGCACAGAGCTGTCACACTGGAGCTTGACATCCTGAAGAATAAACAAAGGTGCATTTGACTGAAGATGGGAATGACAAGAAATATTGAATGACAAATCAAAAGTTCCCTTGATGATAAAGGTCTGTCCCTGTCAGAGATCACATTCTCCTCAGTAACACCCACAACTGCTGAGGCTACAATTGCACACTCAATGAAACACCTTCATAAACTACTTCTTACCTGTGATAATGCACAGCACAGCTGTGCCCTGCACAGCACAGCTCATGGCACGAGTGTGCTGTATGGATTGGCCTGGAGACAAGGCTTGTCTCCTTCCTGTCCTGGGGGTTTAGGCAACCTGGGACAGAAGCTGGCAGCTCAGTGAGTCCTCTGCAACCTCCTGATGCCAACACTTTGTTCTTCTGCACTGCAATACTGCAACACCACTTGGGATCTTACCAGGACAAGCAGGTGAGCACGTGCTCAAACACAAACCTCTGAGCCCTCACTTTTGATAGCTGGACTGGTCATGGCCAAGCACCATCAGCTACAGTCTGAACCTGGGCTGCAGTGAAGAGACAGAAGTGATGCATTGTAACAGCAGACCTGTATTGTGTTCCCACTGTAACAGCTGAAAATAATTAATTTGCAGGATATGGATATGTGAAAGACTGTGCTGCTTCTGTGCCAATGCACAAGGTGTTCTGTCAGCCTTTCTCCACCTGCCATCTCTTAGTGTCCTAAAAAAGAATCAAATGAAAGACAGGAATTTTTTTCCCTTGGTCTCTTTTCAGTTCACCAGAAATCTTCCAATATCATTTAGCAAATGAAATTATAGTTCCTTTTCCCCGTAACAGCCCCCCCCCAATTGTGAATTTTAATTCAAATAAATCTTGGCAGCATAATGAATCTATTTAAATGTTTTATTTTTTTTTTTTTTGGAAACATCTAGTGTTTCATCCAGTGCTTTTAGGATGATTAAACTGAAAGACTGGAAACCAAAGCCTATCCTTTTCTCATTGAAAAGGTTTGTTTTGGACCAGCTGCATGCATTTCTTCTTCCTAACTAGCTGATGTACTTTGCCCATGTTTTCCACAGAAATAAAAATTTTAAAAAATAAAAATCAATGAAAACAATGAGAAATCAGGACAATCCACAGGTCACGCACTTTGGTTTATCTTCTGAGACCAACAGAGACAGATTTTTGGATGTACACTCTGGACCAGACAGGGGCAGACAGAGAGCCAGGACTTGTAGGCTCTCCAAAAGGCAGACAGGGTTTGAAGGACATGGAACACTTTTCACTCCCTGAGGCAGCACTAAGTGCTGATCTGCCCAAATATCTGCACAGCCATCACTTGCTCACTCCTGGCCTGGAATTCTGTCCAACTGGAATGTGAACAAGGGAACAAAGGAAGAAAAAAAGCAAGAAAAGTGCCCCATCCTCCTGCTGTCCCCTCAGCAGCTCGTCCCTCCATCCCATAAAATATGACACACACTTAACCAGCAGTCTACACAAACATGGCCAAGCTTGCTTTAAATGGTACCACAGACTAAAGACATCCTCAGTTCTCAAGCAAGCACCAGGGGACAAAACATTGCTAGAGCCCACAGCAGGTCTGATGCATGCTTGCTACAAAAATCTAAGAATATTCTAATAAACCAATTATTAAATACGACTTGTCTCATTAAAATTGCAATATGCACTTGTTCTAAGACGGCACAACAAATCACCACCAATCCTCTTTGCTGAAATATGCCAGCCCTTTTGTCTGCATCTTCTCAGGAAAATACAAAGAAATAAGCATAAATACCACACTTTACAACTGGAAAAGATAATAAAATATAGGTGTAATTGCAAATCTGCCTTCTTTTATGCTGAAATTCATTTTCTAATGGCTCCATGAATCTCTTAACATAGTTCAGCTGCAAGAGAAAGGTGGAGGTCACCAGACAGGTCAGCTGAGTTAGCAAGTGGAGAAAGCCTCTCATGCAAGAAGCTTTAAAACAGGTCATTCAGAAGAAAAGCATGCATGCTATGATCATTGCATGTATTACTCTCACTCTTCAGTAGGAATAGATCACATTTTATAGACCTGTTGGTCTCAACAGATTTGCCTTCCACCAAATGTGTACATCAGAGGTGAGTGCACAAAGTCAGTGTGTTGTACATAGGCCATGTAAGAGAAGCAGACCTGCAGGATTTACAATATACAGCAATTGAGGTTCACAGATGAAAAAAAATGCAATTTTATTTCTGGCTGCAGTGCAACAACTCAGAATCAATATTAACTAGCTTCTTCTAGATGTACAAATATATTATCCCACTGTGGTCCCTTCCAATCTTACCCCTCCTGTGATTCTGTCATTCTGCAATCCCCTTTCAATCCACCCAGTGAAAGTACTGCACTCTACTTTAGCAACCATGTGTCTAATTAATAGTTATCATTACTATATTTTACATAACAAGAGCTTAAAGATATAAACAGTGGAGGGCTACATGCAGTTATTTTTATTTTAAAAAAGTGGCACTGAAAAACCCAGACAAGACGTCCAGAGCAGGACCTGGTAGAGTTGAGGGCCTTGTAAGCACCATTATTCATTATTGTTTTACTTGTAGTGAGTACTTTGGCTGACTGCTGCCCAATTCACCCCTTTCAGAAGATGCAGCTGAGCCAGCTGGACTGCTATTTTATAAAAAGCTTCCCAAGTGGCAAAGTGAACAGAGACATTGACTTAAGCAATCAGACACAGTGTCCAAACGAGATGCTGGGGAAAAGCTGGCACCTAAACACAGACCCAGCAAACCCCCGTGTGAGCAGGGACATCCTGTGGGATGAAGGACACCCTGGTGAAAGAGTGGGATCTCGCCTCACATCTGTCACAAAACTTCACATCTCCTGAGGCTGGTTTGCATCTCTGCTCACACAAGTGGCAATAGCAACAATGGACCCAAGCTCCCCTGGACCACAAATGCTGGGACCAGGCAGATCAGAGCCTGAGGCAGGAGATAGCTTTACCCACAGCCCATGTCACCCATCTGTCTGGCACTAGGGTGTGAATCACACCTGTCTGCAGAGATTTGCTAAGCAGAACTTGATATACCAATGTGACAGGTAAAACTTCTCAGTTTCAATGTTAAATACAACTTTGCAAGGGGTAGTACCTCTTGAAAGTTAGAAAAGTGCCCATCCCAGACAGGGAGGGGGCATATGGGTACAGCAAAGAGCATGGGGCCCCACAGCAGCTGCCACACCAAAACCAGAACACAGAAGCTCTTTTTAACCTCTCCCTCAGGTCAGATGTCCTCTGCAGCAACACTTACTTAGCTGGTGATAAGTGAAGGGTTTATTAACTCTTCACCTATTTTAGCAGAGCAGTTCTGAGGTCCAAGCACAAATGTCTCTGAACAGCAGGATGGGCTGCTAGTGTCACTCCCTCACCCCTGACACCAGCTGGGCAGGTATTTACTTTTTACCATTTAGGCCAAAGTAACAACATGTTCACATCACAAACAGAGAGGAAATTGTGACATGTAGTATTAAAAAATTAGAATGGAACCCTTTGAAATCCAGGGACATCAGGGACACCAAATATTCACGTCTTCTGTAGTAACACAACATTTTTTAAAAACATATTATTAGAGACAAACACTACTTTGTATTTAATAATTGGTTTGCTTTTTTTCACCATATTCTGATACATAAATGTGAAGGCACCTGCTGAACAGTTTTTGTCAAAACTTGTTTGCTTTTGAAGGTTGTTCCTTAAAAGATGTTTTAAAAACAAATCATCTTTTGCAATGTTGACATGAACAATTCTGTAAAATTTTTACACACACACACGCATATATATATATATATATATATATA
>VZRZ01008684.1:78084-125745 GCA_013398175.1 Climacteris rufus
TATATATATAATTCCAGATATGTGCTGTGCTACACTAGAAGAGAATAACTATGGTAAGGTTTCTTCTTTTTATGTTTGGGCTTACTTTTCCTCAATATCTGGTGAAGGCTCCCTTGCTACATCCCTCTCTCAAGTACTCATGGTATCAGCACACCTCCTCCCAGGAGTATGTAAGTATAGCAAGGATAGGAGACCAGGCAAGAGCAATTCAGTTGAAGAACTGAGCCATGGAATACCTTTAAGACAGTTGTTCTATTTTTAATCAATCATCTTGGCTGAGAAGAAAAATTGTGAAAGCAGCCATGAATAACACCTCGAGGAAGTTTGGGGGAACAGGCTCGCAATATTATGAAAAAGTGATACATTAACACTTTAAACAGAGATGTTGTGAAGCAGCAGGGTCACAACAGTCTCTTACTATCATCAGTCAGAACCAAAACACCCCTGACCATGTTCATAATTACTACAGTTTCTAAATAGCATGTTTTACTGGCGAGAGCTAACCCCTCACTGAAATACTATGAAGCCCATTTCATATCATAGCACATCCCATTACCCTCTGGCTGAGCATTATTTTCACATTTTAATAATTCATCTCAGTGTGAAGTCCAACAGCTCAAAATCCACTTCCTTCAGAGAAATTTTCTTTCCTTACCCAAGTACTGCATGAATAGCTTTTGCCTCAAAACACTTCCTCAGAAAATCCTCCTTCAGAAGATGAGGCTGAACTGGGCACAGAGCAGGAGAGCGTCTGAATCCTACAAAGCAGCACTTGTACACTTAGCAGCTCAGTGCTCTCAGTTAAAACCGGAATAGGTTGCCTGGAGGAGTTGTGGATGCTCCATCATTGGAAGTGTTCAAGGCCAGGTTGAATGGTGCTTTGAGCAAACTGAGATAGTGAGAGGTTACAGAATCACAGAAGCATTTAGGAAAAGACCCTGTCCTGGCTTCAGCTGGGATAATTTTCTTCCTAGTAGCTGGTACAGTGCTGTGTTTTGGATTCAGTATGAGAAAGAGTAATGCGGATAACACAGAAGTTTTGGCTGTTGCTGAGCAGTGCTTACCCTAAGTCAAGGACTTTTCAGTTTCCCATGTTCTGCAGTAAGGAGCTGCACAAGAAGCTGGGAGGGAGCGTGGCCCAGACAGCTGATCCAAACTGGCCAAAGGGATATTCCACAGCATGGAATGTCATGGTCAGTACATAAACCAGAGGAGCTGTACTGGGAGGGACTGATTGCTGCTGGGGGATGAGCTGGGCATCTGTCAGTGGGTGGTGAGCAATTGTGTTGTGCATCACTTGTCTTTCTTGGGTCTTATTTATTCTTTTTGTTGTGGTTATCTCCCTTTTAATTATTATTATTATAATGATATTTTATTTCAATAATTTAACTGTTTTATCTCAACCCATGTGTTTCACCTTCTTTCTGATTCTCCTCCCCATCCCACTGGGGGGGCAAACCAGCCAGCAGCTGCTGCATGGTACTTATGTTGCCAGCTGGGGTTAAATCATCACAGACACTTAAGATCATCATGCAACTGCAAACCTAACACTGCTGAGACCACCACTAACCCATGGCCCTAAGTGTCACATCTACATGCCTTTTAAATACCTCCAGGCGTGGTGACTCCACCAATTCCCTGGGCAGCCTGTTCCAATGCTTGATGACCCTGCCCAGAGCAGGGGATGATCTCCCAAAGTCCCTTCTTACCCAAACTATTCTATGATTCTATGAATAAAATTAGTGTATGTTCATATATTGTGTTGATGTTCTGCAGATTTTCAGGAAGAAATTCACCAACATTTTTTGCACTCCTGGTGTGGGTGATCACCTTGCAGAAGGATGGTGTGCTGGTTCCAGCTGCAATACAGGTTATTTTCTTCATAGTAGATAGCATGGGGCTATATTTTGGATTTGTGCTGGAAATGATGTTGATAATATGGGGATGTTTGAGTTACTGCTGAGCAGCTGAGCCTTTCCTGCCTCTCATCCCACCTGCGAGGAGGCTGGGGGTGCACAAGGAGCTGGGAGGGGATGCAACTGGGACAGCTGACCCAAGGGATGATCCATACTATAGGGTGTCATGCTCACCAGCACAACTAAGGGGAAGGTTGGCCAGGGGCTGCTGCTTGAGGACTGGTGGTGAGCAATGGTTTGCATCTACAGCACTCATCCTTCTTGGGTTTTATTTCTCTCTGTGTTATATTCCTTCTCTTCATTACTCTTTTTTTTTTTCTTTTTTCTTTTGAGGCAGCTCTGATTGTAATTGTGGTGATGGGTGTGGCTTTGGAAGCTGGATCCACAGCCTGCTGCCTGAGACAGAGGAGATGAAGCACCATTCCCCAGGGGATCACTAACGTTAAGGACAGGCATCTCTGCTTTGTCTCACCAATTGTAAACTTCATTCCCTGTGGAGTCAGAATGACCTTTAATTTATTTGAAATAAAAATCCGTGCAAATATGGTGAGTAATTAGAATATAAAATGTGATCTCTATTTTTATACCCATTCCAAATATGAAAGGATATTAATGTACTGGAGTGGGCACTTTCATCTGATAATACAAGATTTCACTGCAATTCAGCATAGAAACCCATCAGAAAATCTCGTAACTCTCATAACTGCTATCTTTTTTAATTCACACAGGGAATGGCATAATACCTTAATCTAACATGCAAATGAACATAAATCCTGGAATAATACTCTCTCTACACAGTCATCATTGTAAACGTGCCCTCATCTTTACTGCCCTGAAACAAAGATCTACTCTGACAAGACAAAGCCCTGCTGGTAGCTTCCCGAAGTCAGTTAATGAAAGACTTTAATGAAAGACAGTGTCTTGCCAAAGGGCTTCTTTCCCTCTGCAAGGCATTTCAAGCCCACAAGGTGCAACTGTTAGACCTCTTCTAGAGACAGTTTGATGCCAAGAACTCCTGGCTATTAGATAGTTTGGCCACATTCCAATTATTTTGGGGTTTTAATTCTTATCCCATGTCCTACAAGCCCTGTACACTGAGCCCTATAAAAACGCACCACCTAATTCCTTGTGGTTCCTGAGGCATCTCCTTTCAAAAGAATTGTATATGCTGTGAAACACACCATCCTAAACCAGCTGGGGTTTTTTTTGTTTGGTTTGTGGGGGAGTTTGTTTGTTTGTTTTTTGTCTGTTTTGTTGGTTTGTTTGTTGTTGGTTTGGTTTTTTTGTTTTTTGTTTTTTTAATGCTGTGCACAACAAAGCCAGACACTGTGCTCCACCCTATCAGCAGGTCAGATTTTGGGTTTGCTCTCCTTGCTAACATGACCAGAACACTTAGATAAAAGCACTGGAAGACCATTCTACTACTGACAGGGCAAAACCCAGGTGGATTTAAATTTGCTTGGGCCAATCACCCTTGTTGATAAAGCCACTGCAGAGGACAAACCCCAAACAAGTTGGGTCATGAAGGCAGGAATCCTAGAGACTACGGTTCATCCTTAAATGCTCTCATACCAACAGGAACTTGCATGAGGGGAAAACAACACTTCAGCTGAAAAAATCAAAGAAACTAAGATTTAACTGTAACTTCTGTATGCACTGAGCTCAGTGAGAAGACTGAAACGTGGTGAGGAAAGCGCAGGGAAAATGATTTCAAAATCTCCAAACAAGGTTAAACTAGAAGAAATAAACCCACCTAATTTTAAAGTATGTATGTACAGAAGACAGAAGCATCATCATCCCTTTCACAGTGCTCCAGAACAATGAAAATGAAACCTGCAAATCAGCTGATTAACACAACAGACACTTCCAGAACAACCTAAGATAAAATCCCCAAACACCCTACTGTATCTGTTTCTCATGTAATATGAGAAAATACCAGTTTAATTTATGTAGTGTGAAAGCTGGCAATATGTTTTGCAGTTTTGTTGAAATAGCTAATGTTCTCACATTAGCTGTAAATGAATTTTGACACTAAAAATAAATGTAATAAAATTAACGTGAAATCCAGTAATTCAAGATACTGCTGACCAGGACTCATTGCTGCATTACTGTTTCTAGTGCAGCCATGAAAAATGAACTTCTGGTAGAATTTTGTTGTTTAATTAAAAAATTCAATTTAAAGACCATTTCTGAATTTGCACAAAATGTATGGGCTTTTGATTCTTATTAAAAAAAATTTTTTTCTTTAAAAATATCACAATATTTTCTTTCATCTTTAAAACTAAGACCAGTCTTTTTACAGTTTTGTAATTTACCATGAATTTGAGCTTAAAAATGGAAGCACAAAAGAATATTTAGCTTGAATTTCTCTTTATTTTGAATCAGAAACCTAGGGTTTTGTCACTGTCTTCAAGATAACCAAATCTGATCATTTACATTACGTGAATTTGAAAATAAAAAGTGAACCAAAAGATAATTTCAGAATGAAGACTACATATGTCATCTTCTCAGGAAGGTCGAAAGATCCATTTTGATTTTAGTAAAATAAAAAATACAACCAGATGTAACACATTTCTGGGAAGAAGTTTTGGTTTCCATTAAAAAAACCTCGAAAACCCTTGGTGTGGACCTGTCAGTGAGTTGCCCAGGCTTGATGCACCTTAAGAATGCTCCAAAAGAAACACACAGGTTGCGTGTTGTATGTGTAATTTAACTTCAGAAGCTGAAGGGACACAGCAGTGAATGTAAGCCATGGCAGTGAGATGCCTGACCAAACCTGCCTGCAAAGCAGATTTTGGTGCAGCTCTTGCATCCCCAGCCCCCTCTGAGGCACCCCACACGCTGACCTTTACAGCATGACCAAAGACACCTCTCTGCACGTTGAGGTTTTTGCAAAGGTTTCTCACTGTACCTCTGCAAAAATAGTTTCCCTGTGTGTTACAGCTTGCTGACCAAAGCTCCTGCCCCCAACTCTAAGAGCTCGCTTTGGTGGCTGGCTGCCTCTATGACCTTCTGCACCATTTGCAGCATCAGGGAAAACATTATTTAAAAATACGGTGGTGTTGAAAGATTTAACTGCAGCATAATGGGATGTAAGACAAGAAGTATATAGAGCATGACTCTTGTTGGGCAAGTTCTGGGCACACCAGCAAACTCTGATAAGCAAAAAGAGGTGATTTGGGGGTGCACTCTCAGGCTGATGAGATAATGTAAAGCCACCCAGAGGCAATCTCGTCTGTAAGAAAATCATTGCGATAACAGTCCAAAAAATGCAGTTACTCTGTGCTCATTGGAATGTTACAGCAGAGAGAAAAAAAAAGAATCAAATGCCAGCTCGCCTGAAGAGCCCAATGTCTATTTTCAAGCTTTAGCTCTGAAGTTGAAATATTATATTTAGAGTAATCAGAAAGGTCAGAGAGATGAGAAATTAAATATTCAGCAGGAAGTATGAGGCACGCTTCCCTCTGGATCCTCACCTCTGTTACATTTTTCAAATCCCTCTTCCTTCCACAAACTCAGGGTAAATTACTCATTTATCTGAGTCAGGAGTTTTGCTGCTGACTGTACTGGAACCAAGCTCTCTTCTGGTGCCTTCTGTCTCCAGTGCAGACCCAGAAACTTGTTCCCACACTGAAGCCATGCATCTCTGCAGGGAGCAGCCTGCATGCTGCCCTTGCTCTTTGCCTCTCTGCATCCATCCACCTCTCCATGCCTGATGAAGGGTGCCCCTCCTGCTGCACTGTGCAGGATAACTCTTGCCAGCCTTTGCATTAGATGTGCCACCCTTGTTAGCCATCATCAGCACTTAGTGCTTTGGCAGGCTCTGGAGGACACTGAAATGCTCTTTCTTTTCGTCCAAGTTCAGTTAGCTCTGCTGTTTTGCTGATTCAAAGTGTTTCTTTTGCATTTAGCAAGGATCCCAAAAGATTTGCTGACAAAGCATCCTGAGAAGTGAAACTGAGTGTATGGATTTGTAAATGATGCAGGGGGGCCTCGGGACCCAGATTCAAATGTGCAGAGTCATTTCTATTAGGGATGCCAATGGTATGCCAAAATAAAAGGAAAAAAAAAAAAAAGAAAAAGCGAACACTCCATAATCTAAAATGCCTTAGAAGTGATATCCATTAAATTTCAGGACAATCCCTGTCCAAATGGATTTCTGACAATATCCAGCCTTCTGAACGTCGTCTTGCTCCTGTCTGCAAAGCACACAGGTACCTGCAGTCCTGCTCCTCACTCTGCCACGCTGCAGGAAACGCACCATTTCTTCACATGAACGAGCAATTCACATGCAGCAAGTTTGAGAGTCAAAAGAGGCGATAACATCAATGACTTTGAGCCCAAGTTTATTTTCAAAGGTGTAAAAAAAGCCGAGACGCTCCTCAGCCCCCGCTCCCAGCTCGGGGTCGCACAGCTTCCCAGGCGCTGCTGTCACCGCCAGAGGGAGACCCTGGAATCAGCGCTGGAGGAAACGGAATTCACATTCACGTTTTCTGCAGAGATCTCCGGAATGCTAATCCAGACCAACAGATAAAGCAATCCATGCAAATCTGATTGACGGTGACTGCTTGGCAGGGTTTGGCTTTTTTTTTGTCAGCAGAGGTGGAGCAGAATTCCAAGCTGGCTCACGCCGTCTCCGCCTCGGCTGGGCGGCTGAGCACGTACGAGGGCAAAGGCTGGGCGCCTGGAGAACTAAAATCACCTAGTGGGAGATTATTTCCTTCCTTTTCCATTCTATCCCACTTGCAGTTTGCTCCCTGCTGTGGCAGGGACTGTGCAGCTCGTGGGGCCACCAGCCAGCAGCACAGGGCTACAGCCAGACCCATCACCTCCAGGTGAGCCCTCCTCGCTCCGTGCAGTGGAAAGGAAACTGTACGATTATTGTAAACTAGACGCCTAGCATTTAAATGGCTGAAATTCAGTTAAAGTAATCCCATTTTCAGCTGTTTTGCTTCATTAGAATTAACTGCAGAAATTACAAGTCATTGCCATAAGGGTCTGAGATTCTGCTCGCAGAATGCCACACGACCTAGAGCTTTCCCGTCCCTCACTTGGTGAAAAATAAGATGCTGGGTGACCGCAGAGAGTCACCTAAGAAGGCCATTAATGGACTTTGTGTGAGCTCCCCAGGGATTACCAGCCAGCAGCAGAAGCTGCTCTACATGCTTTGCTGGCAGGAGCATATGGCGATTCACTCGGTGCCTGGAATTAAGCAGACTTTCCCCTCAGCTGAGCCTGCTGCCCGAGAGGGTTGCAGAGCTGTGCCACACCTCCTCACTGCATCGCTGACTGCCCTGTGCTGTGCCCCGCTCCTAAGCCCTGTGTGTTTGACCAGGAACACATTTGTAGTGAATACTGTTCGCACAGTGAACCCTGGCACATCACGAAAGCACAGTTTAAAAGCAATATTCTAAATAATATCAATTTTATTTTGATTATGTGTGAAGAATCCTCTTAGCCCAGCAACTTGCTCCTGACTTCAATCTATGTATGTGTGAATATGTTCCCGAATTCAATTCTGGTATAAAATCCAAAATTTTGCATGCACAAAGCCCATCTGTTTGCAGAGCTTAGGCAGTCAGAGAAGTGATAATCTGACGTGCATTGCTCATATGAACACATATTTGTACATGCACAACACACATGTATTCCTGTGAGTTCTCATTAACTGGCCCAGGGAAATCCATGGAGCATCACTAAAAATACACCTTATGCACATTAGTTTCCAGGTCCCTAATTTATTATTATCAAACTAGAGGTTTAATTACCATTGTAGTTACTAATTAATTACACCATAATTACAAATCATTAATTCATTAATTAGAAAGTTTGGAAGAGAATCATAGCAAAATTGTCAGGAACCAAAGAAGGGTTCTCATCAATCCTTTACAGTCAGTGATGAAAAAGAGAGGACAAATACAATTAGTTTTGCCTTTAGGAACACCTAATACATAACTGTACCAAGAGCATTTGTTACTGTTCCTTGACCACACAGACATCCCAGCTCAGGTACAAACCCTGTGCCACAGGTGCTTATATTTCTACTCCCATTAACAGGAAGATCGTGGTCACACAATTATTACTTGTTAGGAGTGGGATTACAGCTAGGGGAGTACGAGTTACTGTGCAGAGGCAAACTATTATAATGTCTGGGTCTCAGCTGAGAATACAGAAGGTGTACTAAATTAAAAAAAGCAACCAGGGCCAGGCTGGATGGGGCTTTGAGCAAACTGATCTAGAGGAAAGTGTTCCTGCTCATGGCAGGGGGGCTGGAACTAGATGATCTTTAATGTTCCTTCCAACCCAAACCATTCTATGGTTCTATGATAATAACCCAAACCTTTCTTAATCACTGTACATTTGTGTGTCTCATTTCAAATCAGTTGCTGATAAAAAATCAGACAGTACCCAACAATGGGCTTAGGGTACCTGTGAACACTATAAATTAAGTTATTGGAGAGGGTGCTAGAGCACTAATATTAGACAACATCACCAATATCAGAATGAACCATTTCTGCAAGATCATTCAAAATCAATACAGCACTTATTCCTGTGTTATGTATATTCAGATACTTATTAGTGACGTAGATAGCTGGAGATGTCACTTTCTGTACAATCTCCTGTAAATTTCTGAAGCTCACCTTTCCAAAAATAAATAGCATTTCAAGAAGCACAGCACCATGGTAAGAATCAGTCTAGTTTGCCTGATTCAGGTTTGGAGATCCCATCAACAGTTATCACTCTTTGCAAACCTGCATCTGTGTACAGCACATTGCCTGGTCATACTTTTTTTTTCATTTTTTTTGTTTAAGAATGAGGGCCTTCCTTAGAGGATTTAAAATTGTTCATTTATTTTCAATATTCTTTCTCCTCTTTTCTCCTAGTATGAAAAATTTCACAGAATGTTCTTTTCAATTTATTCTATGACATTACATATTATGAATTATACCAGTATTTGGCTCTAGAAATAGTATGAATCAATCCAAAGAGTGGGGTGAGATGTCAGTGTATGTACAGAGGTAAACAGAGCACTGTTATGCATGGAATTACAGCAGCTTTAACTCATGCAGGGTCTAAAAAGGAAAACAGACTCTCTTAAGAAAAGCAATTCGTGTTCTGATATGAAGTCATGTTATTTTAGAGAACACCCCAGGACACCAAGTATCAAAGCACTTTAAGAATGAAAGAAAATGAACAGAAAACTGAAAGGTTTGTGCAAAAAAAAAAATCTCTTCCAAGAAGCAATTTCTCTTTGACTAAAATAAATCAGATAATCAATAAATAAATGTCCCACAGACTGTTAACGGTGAGCAAACCAAAATGCACTGAGACTTAACATGCCAATGTATGGCATTGGAAAAGGTGAAGAGAAAAATACTGCTCTCATTACATAAAGCCATTTGCTTTTCATATGCTTCAGATTTTGCAGAGCTGTGAACTCTAAGCAGAGACTACAGGTTTCTGCAGGAGGTGAGAAGGCAGCCAGGTGCAAATGCAGCCCTTTGCTCGCTGCCTGTGCAGAGCAGAGGGGCAGGGGCAGAGCAGAGCCCACCAGAGGAGCTGAGCCCCAGGGTGCTGGCATAGGCTGGGGGCAGGTACTCCTTCTCCTGCCCCATCCCTGGAGAGAGGAGAGGAGGGACAGGCGGGAGACTGACATGGAGCTGCTTCTGAGTCACGGCATCTCCTGCCATAAAGCAGCTTTTGCACTTCTGCGGCTCGAGGCTGAGCTCCACTCACAGCCCTTGCCTGGCAAAGAACATGATGCATACACAGTCCAGAATAACCCCAAAAAAGGATCCCTTGCCAGAGGAAGAGGAATAGGCAACAAGCAAACACCTATAAATGGTCTCCCAATGAACACTGGCCAAAATCTGGCCTATATTGCTTGTGCATAAATTACCGGACTTCTTATATTTTGATAATTAATTCTTTTCCTGAGCTAATATGTTCTTCTGCCACTAAGTGTACTCTAGGAAAAAAGCCACATTGAATCTCCTACCATGGAGCTCTGGAATCTTCTCCAGTTTGTACCACTCTCAGAAAAGCGGGGGTTTGAGGACAGTGGTGCTAGGGAATCAGCGTGTGCAAGTCTCTCTTAAATCTCTCAACAATTTCTTTCCCACACACAGTTTCCTTCCTGAAGTGGTTTTCATTTAGTGCAGAAGAATTCAGCACAGCAAAAAACATCAGCTTGAGACTCGAGAGCCTTTAGATTTATCATGCTCTTCAAAGAACAGAGGCACCTTTTGTTGTTCTAGATGTTCGACAGCGGCTCCGGCGCTGCTGCTGCTCTGAGCAGGGGTACAATGGAGTCCTGCAGGAAAGTGGCTGAGATGCACACAAGCAACTTGTCAGGGGTTTTTATTTGCATAACACTGCGAGAGCACTTCAGTGCCCTGGAAAACTTTCTGCTGTGGATCCCTACCATCTGGGGGACTGAACAACTGAATTGAAAAAATGCCTACTTCTATAGAGCAGAATAATTAAACAACAGTTTGATACTTCCTGACAGATGAATAACAGCAATGATATTTACAGTTCTAGCACTGAAAGGAGTCTGTAATCCCAGTTTATCTACTCAATGAAGCAATTCACCTCCTGTGCTCCAGTCAGCTAGAGCCAAGCTAATACAGATTAACCAGTTTTACTCACTGCTTCTCCTGTCTGGGCCAACTTCTTCCAGTTCTGGTTTTAAACATGTTTCTCTAAATGTGAAGTGTACTTAGGTTCTCAGAAGCTGGTCAGAGCCTTGTGCTAATAATGCCAGGGTTGTGGGTTTGGTACCTGTATGGGGCATTCACTTAAGAGCTGGAATTGATGATCCTTGTGGGTCCCTCCCAACTCAGAATATTCTGTGATTCTGTGAAAGGTCATATATGCAACTTGGGAAAACCAGGTTAACCTGAGAAGAAGGCACTTGAGCAGTTTGGTAGGCAGGGAAAGCTCCAGGGCAAGTGCCTGCTGTTGTGGGAGAATTGTTGGTTGTTTTGGAAAGATGGGCAGTGGGCTTGCATGAGGCCTGTCATGCCCAGCAGCACAGGAAGAAGAAGGAGAAGCCTTGGGAATCAGACACAGTGAGTGGTCCTGTGGCCGAGCTGATGTTTTGCAGCTGGGGTCCCAAGGGACTCCTGCCCTCACAGGGTGGGGCAGGGCCCTGTTGAACATGCAGTGAGGCACTGCCTGGGGGGTGCCCTTCACTGGCTGCTTCAGGAAAATAAATTCACACCTAGTTTGCTGGGTAACAGCTCATCCCTGTCCAACTGGCAAATGAAGGAATTTATTTCTATAGTAAGCAATATACTAAACGATTCTGTATGTCACATGGACTTCTCTGGAACAGTTCCAGTGATAAAGCAATGCAGCAGATGAAAGCAAAAAGCTCATCATCTTATTTGAATTTTCCCTCTCTCTCCATTTATTTACAAAGCACAGCAGTTTAGATCAGAAAACCTCCTATCTGCAGAGCATTTCTGAGTGACTAAAGTTAATACTGAAACTTGTGTGGGCATGAGGTTGGAAAAATTGTGAAATTTGTTTCTCTAAACCTTTCTCTGGTGTTTTTGAAAGATGTCGCTCAAAAAAGATTTATTCTCCTGGGAAAACTTTGTTTTTTAAAGAAGCAAAAGTGTTTTGTATTTTTCACATGCACCCAATTAACCATTGCCTGTGCGTTGCTATTTTGGCTAGCACTAGGTGTCTGGCCACATGGATGATATTTACACTAGTGAGTCCAAAAGTTTGTTGTTTACAAGTTCTCCATACCTGAATTATAAATAGGAACAACTTCTGGAATGACTTGATTCAAAGACCAGCAGCAGAATGCATGCTCACAGTTCTGCAATGCCTATGCAATATGAAGTTACACATGTACATAAATGTTACTAGCACACGTAAAAGTACAATGGGCACAGAATACACCATCTTAGTGCTTTATAATCTGCACCCACACACCTGATAGTGCGGGAGATGATTCCACAGTGCAGCATGCAAAGTGCCTTGCATGAAGCATGGATCTCTTATACACCAGCATGGTTTTGGAACCAGCTGGCTGCAAGTGGGCATTGTGTTCTGTGGTGGGTCCCTTCCATTATTGATGAGTTATTTTATGTATTATGCAGTACTGTAATGAAGATGCAGTCTTTTGTCTTCCCACACTGTGTCCTCTGTGGTGCTGGGAGGTCTTGGGGCAATATTATCAAATAAAACAGGCACTGCTTTGTAGAAGATGAATTCAGCTGACTGAGTTTCCCAGGAGTTACACTTTAGTGCCACTGAAAAACGGAGACATGCAGGACTAGTTGGCAAAATGTTAATGAAAAAATGAACTGAATAGAACATTAGAAAAATATATAAAAAGCCCTGTGTAGACTTCCATCTAAAATCCACTGCATCATAATCTTCACACACATCCTTCACTGAGAGAAACTTTGCAAATACTTAGGGCATTTAACTAGGAAAGAGAATGTATGGTACATTCTGCCAGTTTATCTGTTGTTTGATGAATCAATGCTTTATTCTTTTATTTCTCCCCTTATTTTGGTGGGATCAAAGTGCTTTCCAAGGAACTTCCTCCCAGCAATGTAGAAATGTCGTCACTTCTGAAAAAGGCTAAGAGCAGAATGACTGAAGGAATGAAAAAAGACCTCAAACTCCCAAGAACTTCATGAAATCCAACTTATGGGAAAGGGGGCTGGAGAAATACATGTCAAATAATCCACAGCAGTGGAAAAGCCAGCACTTCTAACCAGGAGTGAGGAGCAATCCTCCTCCTACCAAAACGTCATCCCTGCAGAGGTAAGGCTGGGTCTGTGGAGCTGAAGGCACAGGGCTGAACTGTGCACCCTGCATGACCTATGTCTGTATCGTGTGGTCTATAAGACACTTAGAACAAGAAAATGGCTTTCTTGCAAGAAATAAATAAAGAAATAAATCACTATTCATTTTCTTCAAACCTCTCTCCTACTATTTCAAGCTTTCCTCCAACTTTCCCCGTCTTAGTCAGATAAGGCAGCTGACCTCTAACTATGATTAACTCTGCAACAGAGCCCTCTGCATAAGGCTTTTCAGCATGTGGTGTATACATTTAGAAATAGGATTTTCATGCATTGTAAGTCAACATTAACTATCCAAGTCCCCAGGGCAAAGACATCATAAGAAAAGAGAAAGTTCATAATACGTTATATTCACTATGTCACAGGCAGCATTTACCAGTAGCACAGAGCAGAGTCTTAATTCTTCTCCAGGAAGTACCAAGTCTTTAAGCCATGGAAGCCCAAGATGCCCTCAGAGCTGGTCACGCCAAGCCACAAAGCTGAGCCACTGCCTCCTTCTGCAGCACAGGGACATGCAGGTGCTGCCAGCCACCAGCAGGGACTCAGAGACAATGTCTGAAGTGAGCAAATAAGGAAGGAAAAAGATGAAGAATTCCTTTGCTTGTCCTTAGATATTGGGGAGCAAGAAAGGAGAGAAAATAGTCTCATTCCCTCTCTCAGGGAAGTGTAACCACTCACTGGGAGAAGCACTGAGTGTACAGGCTCCATTAAGCTCTGCAGAAATTTGCCTTCATCACAGGCACCCCGACTTTCCTACAAAATTATGGCAGTGAAGAACTTGCCCATTTTAGCTTACTAATGCTCTCACATTATGTCCTGCTCCAATAACCATGCTGCACTGCCACCAGTCATTGCATTTGGTAAATCTAAGAGGATGTAAGCCATGAAAAAGATGAACCATCAAACAGCCTGTGGGCAGGATCCATGAAACATGCTTTTTCCACAGTCTCCTGGGGCAGGAAGGGGTCATGGTCTGCCCCCAGTGAAAGCTGGCAGCAGATGACAAAGCAAGCTAGCAACACACTACCTTGTACCAGGTAACTTATGCCAGTAAAAGGTCTGACTTCACAAAGTGGACACCCATGAAAGAAAAACAATTAAATGGGAAGTTGTTTGTCATACTAATGGTCTTACTAAACGACACCATTAAAGAACTGTGAGCAAGAGATTGGTAATGAGCAAGTCAATGTCATCATTTGCTCTCATTTTGCAGGCTGGCACAGGACCAACGCCTTGTTTTTCATTGTAAAGGAGAACAGATTAAAGAGATGTATAAGGATATCAAAGTAATTAGGCACATAAACAAGCTGGCAGGTAAACAATTGTGATTCAGTGAGGCAAATGTCAACCTCTCAAGGAAGGATGGTACATATTTGTGTTTTCTTTTTAGTCTTACTTTATCTCATTCCAGATTACTCCTAACACAATCACTAGCATCCTTACAAAGCACAAGACTGAGCCGAGTCTGTGCTCACCTCTTGCAAGGCATGCTTTAGCCCACCCTGAGGATGTGCACTGGGAGAGGCTCCCACTACAGCACTGAGAGCTTGGACATATGAAATGTGGCCAGGCCTCCCCATGGGTAAGTGTATGAGTACATCCACTGCAGAACCACAGACAGCAAGAGTTTAGATAATGGCTTTTCTCCCAATTTTTGCAACTTTGGGATGTCATACTCCCAAGAACACATCCTTCCCAGTTGATCTTGACATGTAACCCAGGTTAACACAGGCTGGCTGTAGAATCTGATTCAGTCCATTTAACCTTAAGCATTTTACAATTTTAGTTTTCACTTAGTCCCACTTATGTCCCACACAGTCAGTAGAGAGAGATGAGTGCTTCTGGTTGTTCTTGGGCATTGTAGTTTCTCTTGTGAAGAAGAGGGGCAGTACAGTTATTCTCATCACTAATTCATAACTGCATGTTCATTTGAAGTGACCCAGACATTTGAAAGTCAGAACTAACTCAAAATTATTTGCAACTTCCCAAAACACAGATTGGTATCATTTTTTAAAACTAATTCATCTTAAAGCACCATTCAAAATCCCACACCATTACTTTGTGCCAGGACTAGTTATTTTCCAAGTGTTACAGTTCCCTCACTCCACGTCTGTGAAGATATGATGTTGCCTCACATTTTCTGCTGTAGTCTACCATGATTAATTTTAGTTATGGAAGTGGGTGGTAGAATGAAAGGAGAAGCAGCCATGGAAGTCAGAATCCACTCAACTATGGGAGGACCAGCAGTGCTCAAACATAATAATGTCTCAGTGGGGAATACAGGAAAAAACCTAAATATTAGAAATAGCACACGCCAAGTAGTGCACACAGCATATTCCAAGCTGTAGAGCAGTAGAGAGGGTTTGCTGCCCTGTGAATGTGCCAGAGGGAACCTCTGTTTAACCCTGTGGTTTTGGTTGAGTGTGTGAGCAGTTCTGTGCATACAAATGCACCCCTTAAAGCTGCCATCCATCTGCATAAGCACATGAGCAACTTTAAAACATGGATTCATAGCTATAATAAATACATTCTTTTCCTAATGATTTTTCCATATGAAAAAGCAGACCCTAATGCAGCATGCAGGCAGCAGAATGGATGGAATATGTATGCAGTGGCCATGCCTGAAAAGATATATGGATATGTGTGTCTGTGTGAATTCCTATTCATAATAATTCATGCCCACAAAAGCTTACAGAAGCCTGGAAGAGCAGATTTGAAAAAATACTTTATACCTTATATCCATTATGTACTTTTGCTGTCAACTTGCATGCTGAGATCACTTCAGTATCTGGGAAACTTATGATGATATAAAATATCTAAATCCAGTCTATTATCAATGTCTATATAATATAATAGTAAAGATAAATATTTATAGAAATGACTTGCATAATTAAAAAAATGATAAAAAATAGTATTTTGGGAATTTGTTTCATAGAATCAGAGGTTTTTTTTTTAAAAAGCCCGAATGCTGAAATTCCCTTTAATCCAAATTTCAGTTTTCGACAACCTCAGCTGTAAAAAATGGGAAAACTGGCAATCTCTGAAACTTCTAACACTTTATGGATGAGAGAAAAGGGGTTGTTGAAGACTGAATGTTTACCAGACCATTTTTTTCTCTCCAGTAAAGAAAGTAGATTTTTTCTTCTGTGACCTAATTCATGTTTGTGTATGTGATAACTACAAACTCTAAATGCAAGCTCCTCAGCATGGGCTGGATTTCAATTCTGTAAAACATCTAAAGCACACTTTGTTGTGCTAAGTAAATGAATAAAAAATACCCCAAAAAATGCAAAATGCAAATTATTGTTTGCTGTAAGTTCATTTACTTTTCAGAAATCTAATAGGCTTTTCAAGTACTCAAAATACTTTCTTAAAAATACCTGTTGTTCTTTGCTAGGAGTAGATAACATAATTAAAGTATCCACCTTAAGGCAGCTGCTTCCATTTTAGCCTATGAGCAATAAATTCTCATCCTGAGACTTGTGTTTCCACAAGGCAGCCTCAGAATCCTGCAAAAACCTCACTCCCTTTGACAGGAATAGACAGATGGGGAAAAAAAACCCAACCCAAATTTAAGTACTTTCAGAAGAAAGGCAGACTTATCACAGACATTAAACCAAGCACTACATCCAGACCATAGTCCAAATATCCAAATTGAAGGTCTGGAATGGCTGGGCACATCTGAACAGCCAAAGAGCTCTGTACTCTTCAGACTTGCATGAGTTTAGGACTGGTGAGTCTTGGTCAGATTTCCTCATGAAGTCTCCTGCTGTGGCACAACTACATCTGAAAATGTTCAAACTGAAGAAGGCAGAATTAAGTCCTCAGTACTTCTAAATATAGCTGAGAATTTAAAATATTTCTTGATTTTTGATGACTTTTGCATTTGTCAGCTTAATAGGACAGAAATAGCAAAATAAAAAATACGAACTTTTATATTACAAATACACCTTTTAGGAAGACATATTTGTGTATTGAAGGTTGTCAGGAGACAAACTCTAAAGAGCTGCTGTCCATCACCAGCGAACACTGCAGTGAAACCTGGATGGCAGCTAGTGATGTAAACCTTGACTCACCATGTTTGCAAAAGGAAAATAGGGCTGTGCTGTGTGTTTTTGCAGGAAGAAAAAGAAGACACCACACAAGGACTGCTCTGTTCCCAGCCCAGGAGTTGCAGAGAGGTCGTAAGTGTGTAACTGAGGGCAGTGCTTCATCGGGATACCACAAACCAGAAACCTGTTTCTACTGAGAAACAAGGACTTTATTTTGGGCCCTCAGCAAGTTAGTGCAATGACAAATTCACAGAACAGCAAACTTCACCACAAACTTCTGCTGCAGTCAATACAGTATTCAATAACCAAGGTGCCACACACTCCTCTTTTTGAAAGCTGACCCACAAGAGCCAACGGCTAGAGCTGACCCAACACACTGGAAATATCAGCCTCGAGTTCTATCCTATAAAATTTTGCTAATTTTACTCTAGCTTCTGTTTATTTAAAATTTTATTTTGCCATCTCACATGTAAAACAACACAGATCCACATCAATCAGTGGAGCTACCTACCTGCTGAGGCATTCCCAAACAGCTATTGATTTCCTCTGGTGAGTTAAGGCACCATGAAAAATGAGCAGGAAGGGAAATAAAACCTGAAAACATGTGCAATTCATACTACAGCAAATGCTGATCTACAGGCTGTCTACTGGAAGCTAAGGTTTTTTTATTATAATGTGGTTTATAATGGCATACTATCCAATACAACTGCACTGGGTGATTGGTAACAAGCTTTTTAAAATGTCACAGATTAATAGAGATTAATTTACCTCCATCTTGTGAGTTCATGATATTCAGAGCAAACAGCATTGCATTGGAGAATGTGGTAGCCTCTTCTTTGCTTGCAAAATTCAAGCCATAGACCTGCCGTGCGTCGCGCCATTGATGAAAGGTAGGTGTTGCTTGATTGTACTTCAGTCCTTTCACAATTGAGTAATTAATCACTACCTGTGATTTGAAACAGAGGGGTAAGGATCAAAAAAAGTTTGGTTTTCAGTGGGCACCCAGCCCTTGTGTAAAGGTTAACTAAATGGGTAGGGGCATGTTCCTGTGGCAGCTCCTATGTGGCTGTATGGTAAGACGGTGTTTGCTTTGGTGACAGAAGACCCACATCTGGGGCTGAGATTTGCTACAGTTCAACTCAGCCTCGGGGACTTGCAAGCCAGTTTTGCAAAATCTATTACCTGCTTGTGTTTTCTACAGCACCTCCACAGGATGCAGCTGTGCAGATGCTGCAGACAGCTGTCAGGAGCCAGTGCCAGCAGCTGTTTCCATCTTTTGGAGGATGATCATGCACAATTGTTAGAAAAAGAACCAGACAGGGCTTTTGGCACTAACCTTGCCCTACAGCAGATAAATGTTTGACTCATTACACCAGTTTTGCTTTCCTCCTCCCATGTGCCTGATCATCACCAGTTTCTTGTGCTTAAGAGTTTTTCTTCTAGAATCAGTTGGGCAATAACAAAACCAGACAACCAAGTATTTCCTCTCCCACCTTCTCCCTTGCTGTACGTGGTATTTTCCAGGCAAGGCACAACTACAGCAGAAGGGTGTCTCTGTACATTTTGATTTAATCTGCTAAATACAATGCCCTGTTTATCCTTGGGCGGGGCACTAGGACACCCAGCTACACAGTAGAGCTGCGATCCAGCCAGAAACCTCCAGTGCTAAAGTGTAAGCTGCTCTAGCTGAAGGTGGAGAGGCAGGTGGAGGCACTGCACCACTTTGTACACAGAATTTATGTTAGAGGTGGATCCCACATACCAGAAAATTTACCAATGTATTTTCTTTAGAGTCTGATTGACCAGCTCTACGGAAAGTTTTCTGATAACTTATAACTTATGATTGCAATTAAAAAGCTTCAGTGTATTTAGTTAGTTATTTTTGTTAGATGACTGACAATTCTTCATCATGAAGGCAGATTTTTAAAACTAATTTCAAAGATTAACAACTCCTTGCTCTGAGTTTTGAATTTTCAGTGGATTGCCAGTTTAAATTGAAAGAGAAACATTAGAGGAGCACCTCATAAGGAACAAATTGTTTTACACACGTTTGTATTTTTGAAGGATCTCTGTCTCACTGATAGAGTTAACAGTTACAGTCTTTTAACTGTACTATACCAATATACAAAAAATTATGGAAACCAGCAAAGAAGCCACTATACCACTAGATAATTACAGATATACCTTTCTTTCTAGAATGCATTTACTTACTGAGCCAGCATTAAAAGTGATGTAGCAGACAGCCTTTGAATACTTGGTCTACCTTTAGACACAAATGTTGTCCAACTGTTGCATGGAACCCAGTATCATTATTAAGGCTCCATGCAAATGCACTGGGAAGCAGTCAGGCTTACACTGCATTTTTTGACAGACTTCATTGAGAGACTGCTGACCTGTGAGCCAAAGAAAGAGGCAAGCCTGCATTTCGTACTCAGGCTCCCAAGAGTTAGCACCCTGAAAATGGGAACCGCATCACCAACAAGCTGCGTGGGAAGATACCCACACCAACCAGCATGAAGTGGAAACTGGTCACAGCAAAGGCATTGAGCTTTTTCTTATATTTGACAGCTTAGATAGCCTTTTATCCTTGAAAAACTGTGACATCACTCCTGTTTTTCCACTGAGCATTGGGAGAGCCTGCACCAATGTTGCTCACACTCAGGGGATCTCTAGAGCATCAAGTAGACTCATGCTTGGATTACTAACCCAATAGTTTTAACATGGACCAATTTGTAAGTCTTCCAACCATTTCTGAGTAGATTAACCAAGGAAAGGCACAGCCAGTATCTTTGAGGAAATGTTTAGATAGACTGTGCACTTCTACCAGGCTTTCAAAGTGAGTCTTTCTCACTTGCTGAAAGAAAGTTCTGTTTCAAAGGACACCACTATCAAAGCCCAAAGAGCACCAGAGGGTGCAGTGCAGCTGTATAATGACAGACAGAAACCGTAAAAACCCAGGCCAGAAATTTTTTAATGGAAGTCAGGTAAACTGTTCAAAATCTGCTTCCCCAGAACACTGACCCAAGGAACTCTGAGAATACTCTGTTCTGAGGGTTTGATCCCTGTAGTTGAATAAAGATGGAATTTGAATGTTGACCTTCAGTAATCATCAGGATGCCTACACATGTAATACCTTGTCTTCAAACTCAAATCAGAGAGGTTTAAAACTGGGAAATGAAACTTTAAATAGCCAGAGTTTCATTTTATCTCCTCTAGCTCATGTTTATAGAAAACAGAAAAAAAGAGGAGGGATCTCCTGCTGTTGTTAAGAATGAGTGCACAAAGGTGTCTTGTACAGATGGTGTGGAGACTCTGCAAGGCACATAATGATAATGAAGTGCTTCAGAGCAGTAATTAAAATAAGGAAGTCTCTCTGTTTGAAGCATAGGGTTTTTTTACAGATATTTCTAAGGGATCTCTACTCTAAAGCTTCGTATGTCAGTAAGGGAGCACATCTGCCAGACTAAGAGTTCATCTTTTAATCTTCAGTTTCATTCTACAATAGGAGAATTGGAGAAGCTCACTGGAAATCTTGCAGAAATAAATAATGGATTTGTCCATGGCAAGCAGTTTTTCCTATAACTCTTCAGGTAGATTTGACTTAAAAGCTGAAACATGACATTTTATATCCGATTTGTTTTCTTTTCAAGCCCCATTTACTATTTCATATCCTGAAACAATGTAGTCTTGTTACTGATATTAATGTCTGTGTTGTTTTGAACCCTGTTAAATTCTGGATTTCAATGATCTGATATGGCAAGGAGTTTCCCAGACCAGTCATGCATATCATTATGTTGACACCTTCCAATGTTCCCATCACCATAACATTAAAAAAAAGATTTGCTTCACTTCTACCCAGTACTCTCCTTCACCCTTTCACCTCAGTGAAAGGCTCCCTGTGTGTAGGCAGGGTATAGGGAGCGTAGGGCATGTGTAGGGAGTGCAGACTCCCTGGGACAGGCAGAGAATTTTGGGCTCTATAAAAAAGCCCAAAACTGAGACCTCCCTTTTGGCTGCTGAGTTGTGAGCTGTCAACAGTGATGATGGTGGTGGTCGATGGGACTCATGGGAATGGGGCTAGAAGCCCTGAGTGGGCTTCAGGGCAACACCTGAGGTGTAAACACAGACAAGATCATGGGAAAAGCTCCCACACAAGTCTCACCACCCATACTCTTGCTTATTGAACCAGGACAACTGCTTGTTTCTCCAGAGCACATAATGGTTCAGCAGGTTGTTAGCAGCTTGGGCCCTGCCATGCTGCCAGTGCTCAGGCTCATCTCACAGGGAGCAGACATGACTGCTAAAACAGGGAGGATATAAAAACTGCTACAGCTGAGGCCAGATTCTTTACTTCTGTAGGCAGGCCCAAAGCTTATGAATTTCTAATAATTTACAACAATGATTAATTGGTTCTTTTATTTTTCAAAAATTGTGGTTAGCTTATATCCCAAGAATCCCATCTCTATTTCAATTTTGGCTTGGGTTCACATGTAAAATGTCTCACCTTCCCCAAGGCCCTGTTTCTACATTCACTTCTCAGCCACAGCAACACACCAGCCCCTCAGGAGATGTGATTCACTTTTGAGTTGCACATCCTCCTCCCTGCCTGTTTGTTCAGCATGTGCCTTTAGGTGATGAGATCATGCTGAGCTGACATCACTTGATGTAAAGCTGTAATTTTAAACCCTCAGTTGATCAGGACTCCAGATTGGGGAGCTAGTGTTTTTCACCTAAGCCATAAAGATGGGCCACTTCTATGTTTTTAGCTTTGTGAACTTCTTGCATGGTGACTGAAGCTCACACATGTCACCTTTACAACAGGCCAGGTGACAACAACAGCTGACAAGTTGCAACACAAGGGTAAAACATGGTTGCAACTATTTGGCTTCAAGAATCATGGAATCGTAGAATCACTAAGCTTGGAAAAGGCCTCTGTGAACATCGAGTCCAAGCTGAGGCTGCACGGAAACATCAAAGCTCATGATGTTAAGCGATCGTAACACTGCTCTGGCCTTAGTTTCAAACCAGTTCTGGCCTCTGTGGCTAATTCAAAGCTTCAGGAATCTGCTTGTGGTTTTCTGAGGGTCACAGCAGCACGAGTCCATGCAAATGTGCACCTTGTGCAGCGCAGAAAGGGGAGTTCAGGTACTGCTGGTCTGTAACCCAGCGCTGCTGCGACGCACGCTGAGCACCTCACCCAGACACACAGAGGGAACAGAGCTCTGCTGGCCACTTCCTGGAGGGCAGGATGATGCTCCAGTTCTGCTACTATAAAAACCAAACTATTTCTTTGCAGTAAACTTTTCATACAGCTAGAAAAGGAGATAAGGAGATAAGCAGAACAAGAAGAGAGTGCTCCAAATATGCACTCTAGCAAAAAAGGGCTAGAAAAAAGAAAGGCAACTAGACAGAGACAAGAAAACGAGTCTACAGAAGAAGATCCATGGAAAATGACAAAGAGGATGAAAATTACAGAGACATACTATTAGAGGTGTAATATAAAACAACAAAAATTTAAAGGGAAATATTAGAGGCAGGCAGGGATGAAGCCACAAAGATGAGTCTGTACCTTGCCAAAGAGTATGTAAGAAAAGTTAAAATTGTTCCTCCATGGCATTGTTGTGTTACATATTTTACACTGGTTTCTCAGCTCTTGGAAACCTGTGTAGCTTTGTTAGCTTCAATATGCCAAATCACATATTAGCAGAAGATTGGTCCTTTTCAGATAAATATATCTTTTCTGGCAAATCAACAGTTCTTACTAAAACCTCCATTTCAGTGAGGCTTAACACAACCTGAGAGCAAGCATGAAATGGCTTGTACAGAGAATTATTTTAACTGAAGTTCATTTTTGTTCTTGTTAAATGCAAATACTTACCGAGCCTAGCAAGCTTAGAATTCCATGTGAGACTCATATAAAATATATTAAATTCAGATTCTTGAGACTTTCAGAGTGTTCCTTTGAATACTACTATGCTATGCTGTCTTGACTTTATTCATAATACTGAATTTTTGCAATAATATTTAAGGTGAACACTTTGTTTTAGACAGTTTTAGGTGACTAAGGTAACCTACACTTTGAGGGAGGATTTTTAGTCTTTAAACTCTGGAAAAATATATTCTTCTACCTGTTTCCTTCTGAATTGAGATGATTTTTAGATAAAGTTGGAACACTTGCAAGCAAATAAAGTATTACAGTTAATGCAAAGCATGTTTAAAGTACAGCTTAAGATTTGACTTTTTGATATATCCTACTCTTTAAACTGCATACTCTGACTAAGACAAACCTCTGGTACTTAATCTCTCTTACATAAATAAATATATGTTGCTTTTATGACTTCTGCTTGTTTTACACCAGCTATTCAGTTCCATCCTAGATTGCAGTCACATGAAAATCATTTACATGCACCTGCTGGCTATGTGGAATAAAGAACTTCCGTGGCCCAGGACAAAGCAGTTCTGGTTTTCATAATTGACTAAGAAGCTACTGTATTTCATTTATTTTTGAAAATATTTTCTATTTCTGAATGGAACTAAATTAATACATTGTGTTTGCTCTACTGAGAAGGATAAAAGCAGTTGCAAAACTTTTGGCAGATGTTTCAAAGGTGTACTGCAAGGAGCTGAAAACTAATGTGCCAAAAATCCACCCATTTTTGTTCTGCTTTTGCTTTTTCAGAATGATGGCTCTCTATATGGACAGTGTGCAAAGTCATTACTACTTCCCGTAAGTATCCTGACTAACTTTTCGAGTTGGCACAAGCATCTCTACAGCTGTCAGCTGAGGATCATCTGCATTTCCATGGGCAGATCAAGCCATTCAACATTTGTGGTAGCTGACAGGTGGTTGTGTCGTGGCTCCTGCTCTCCAGGTTGGATTGACCTAGCTGAGCCTGGATGGACTTGCCTTGCCCCTGCCCATCTCACACCAGAGGCAGTGCTCGCCTCACCTTCCCAGGAGGCAACACCACTCTTGAACCAACAGGCAACTGATGGCCACTTCTTCCTGATTCTTCTGCCAGGAGAGGGCTTGAGGTGAGCGCAAGGCCGGGCAGGCTGGGCTGCCACTGCTTTACCAGCCTCATGGCAGCGCACAGAGGAGCCCTCAGCTCTGAAATTCCTGCTCTACAATGCAGCTACTGCACCTGTACTTCACTGAAGTAAACTTCTGTTTTGGGTCTCACGGTGACACCTGGTGAGGGAGCTCTGGCAGCATGCGCTACCCGGAGCACCACACACCAGGCTGCCGGAGCCACGCCGTGGCAGCCCTGGGCTGGGCATCGGGCTTTGGTGGCCAACAGGGGTCTGATCCCAATTCCCATAATCTAAATCCCATGTAACTCCTTTAATACCCAAGGAGGTCCTGCAGAATTAGTCCGCTGTAAATCAGATCACAGTGTGCACCTAGGATTTTAAAGTGCATTACAAGGAACTAATTGCTTATCACAGCAATGTAACAATTGCACCTTGTGGGACAACAGTGCAGAACAACTGATTTTTATTTCTATTTTTAATATAGTACTAAAGTACAAGTAAAAAGTAATTGTGGGGGGGACTGAGAGCAAAACCTGCAGAGTGAAATAAGACTCATTTCACAAGAAAAAATGGGGGGGAGGAAATAACATTAAAATCTCTCTGGCATCTACCAAAGGGTTTTTTTTCAAATAAGCAATAATAACTTATGATACATTCTGTGTGCAAAAAATGATACAAAATCTGAATGACTGGAGTACAAACAGACTAGTAGGCACCTTGCAGGGAGCAGGAAATGTTGCATTAGGTATACAACTGAGGTTACCAAATGAGATCAAAGGTTAATTTACAGGAAACTTGATCTAGTTACTCACTTGTTGATCCTGCAGTTTAACTCCAACTACCCTGAAGGTGTTTGTGGCCGTGTTGTGGTATATGTTGATTCTGCTGAATCCCTGCTGTCCAGGTTTGATTGGCACCCATTTCTTACTGGTATCGTCATAGACCATAACTGAAGCTCGGGCTTGGCAAATACTCTGTTCACTGGGGAGAGAAAAACAACAAAATCAGGAAAGAAAACAGTGAATTTGCTGCATATTACTGAAAACTTCTAAAGCAAAAAACGGAACAGCAACTATCAGTATTACTTACAACATATGTTTTATAAGAGATCTGCTAATCCTTTGAATGCAATCTGTTAAATTAAAGCTGACATGTATGTGTTCATAGACTTAAAACCCTCCTGTATGCTGCTGTTCTGAACTGCTAATCTATTTTATATAAAACATTAAATCCTGAGAAATAACCTGCATCACATAAACATTATGAAAACTATCCAACAGAGTGAATGCTCTATTTATTTTATGTATCTATCGGCAAGTGCATACTTCCACATTTGCATGAAAACCTACCAATATTTTACAGCTTACTGACAAAACAAACGTGACACCCACAGCTGAGTTATACATTTAAAGCTGGAAACTAGCAGACCTTGAACCAAAAGCCACGTTAGGTAAACTGAAGAAATCAATTAAGGTAATCCAGCTGATGCCTAATACCCAGACCCACTGACGCACTTCGGAGTCCCAGAATACAGGGTGCAAAACACACAGGAGCTCGCTCTTCCTTCCTTCATCTGAGTAGCAAAGAAAGTGGGGAAGGGGAATCCATGAATGTCTGCATTCCAGCACTGAAGTACATAACCATTATTTTTCTCCTTTAGATTCTCATAAACTGCTTAATACATTACCTCTTGTTTAATAGTCACAAACTGACTAATATGCATGTAGTAGAATCACAATAAAACACACCCTTCAAGGGCAATAAAAGCCACTGGCAAATGCTGTGACTTGTCATTACAGGTCAGAATTTCAGTTCCCACTCTCCTCACTTCCCAGCCACTTTTCTTATACCAGAGGAAATAAAAGTCCCTTATATGAAGAAAAAAAAAGTATCCCCCAAATTTTGGAGATCTGAGATCTTTAAATGTAACAGGGATCTTCAACAAGCAAATAGTGTGTCTTATGATCCATTTAAGTTTCGTTTAGCGCATCTAAATGAAACTGAGATTTATGTTCTGCAACAATTTAAAGTTCATGACCATCCTGTTAACTTTAGACTTATGTATAGGTATATATACCTCCCTTCCTTAGCCCAGGCCATATTAAATAATGTTCAACAATGTAATATCAAGTGGTTAATCCGCTTTGCACACAAATCCTTTTTCCCCCCTTTGTTTGGTTTTGCCTCCCTAGCACATGCACACAAATAAAGGAGAAGCTCTGGGTGATGCTAAACTATACTGCTGCACTGCCACCGTGCCAAACTACACCACTTGTAAATTATACCAACTGTTGCACACCAAAACCTGCCTGACCCCATCACTGTCATAATTTTAATGAAAGAGAGCACATTACTGCAAGTAGTAAGAGGATCTGGGTAGATTACAGCAGCAATTTTCAATCTTTTCTGATTTGTGGGTCTCAAAAAGATTTCCAAGGCAGATGTATCCCCCATGGTACACTAAAGCCTATTGACTCTGTCTTGTTTCGTCCATCACTTTGCACTGCCTCCAGGTAGCCCACAGACCTCCTCCAGGCTGTGGGTAAGAGCCTGAAAAGTCCTCACAGCATTTACAGAGGGGGCAATAATGCTGGCAGACATCTACATAAAGAACAAGGTAAGAAAATGTGGAATAAATTGTATTTTTATTACATATCATGGAAATAGCTAGATTCTGTTACTAGAGCAATATATTCACATCAGAAAGACTAAACATAATTTCAGAATATTCAGAATTCATAAAACCCAGCTCGTCCACCAGTTGCTGTTGCTTTGCTATGAGAGATACCTGGAGGACAGCTGTGCCTTTGCTGATGTACTTACCCAGCAAACACCTCTCCCTCCTGTTTTTTAAGGTAAGCTAATGTCTCGTGGCAGCTCCTCTGTATCTGACAGTAGCAGCTGAAGGATTTGAGCTCCTTCCAGCCTGCCTAATCCTCCAACTGGTGCAAGAGCTGCAGCCTGGCAGCAGTGGCAGCATTGTCTGCATCCTCCAGACCTGCCCAGAGATGCTCAGTCTGCCTTGGATTCACAGATGGGGAGGATGGGAGAGGAATATACCGGCAAAAAGACAGGTACACTGGATTAGCTTAGCCATGTGTAAGCGGAAAGGCTAAAAATAAGCCCCAGTGTAGTCCTGTGGCTGGATGGTGCCCACCTGCCCATGCTACCAGGTGTCTTGTGCCACCTCCAGCTCCAGAGCTGGGGGAAGTATCAGCTGCCCCAGACACAGCATTCCCTTGCCCAGTGAGCCTGTAGGCTCCAGGAAAATGTCCCTGTGAGAGTCACACTCAGCCAGCACGACACCATGACCTTCTCCTCAAGCCTTGCCAGGCATTGCAAGCCAGTCTGTAAACTAAAGTAAACAAGAGCACATCACTGGTACCATCAGAGCAAGCCTGGAACCCAGTATTGTCTACAAATGAATTTTGGAACACGCAATTACCATGAGCTCCTAAATTAGTCAAAATTAATTAAAATATCCTTACAATAAAGAGAATACACCTAATCATCCAGACACGGACGGCCTTAACATGGCATTAATCATAATGCCCTACCCAGATTCCAGCAGATAAGGCAACTTTGCCTTCAGACTTTGCTTCCACCAAAATCAGCAGCAAAGGACCTGCTACTGTCCTGTGACTGAAACACAGATACAGACCTCGGGAGCAGTATTTGATGCATGACAGCCAATTGCTGCTGTAACACAAAGCAACCATACATCAAGCTCCATCCTGCTCTCCTGCAGCCAGTGGAAGTTTTTCATCATTCATTTAAATGGAAACAGGATTAAGCCTGTTATCTGGCCTCCAGTGAAATAACAGAAAGGAACATAAAACAGCGCACAAGGGGAATCCTTCCCTGCAAAGCACTTCATCAATCTTTCAATATCCAGATTGCCCCCAGGGACCCATTGCTAGTTTGCTGTCTCACCCTAAATGCAGGTGTAACTCTTTATCCTGAAGACTTTTTACTCTTTCTATGCATAAAGGCACAACTGTCCCACTGCTGCTTTAAGAGGCTTCTCTGAAAACAGCCCAGAAAGTGTTCCCTTTAAAAAGGTCACTAAGAATCTCTGTATTTCTCTCTGTATATTATTTTATGCACAAATCAAGCACGAGCGGGTTCACAAAGGTCCAGCAAATTTTTTGATTACCTTTTACTCATTGATACTTTTGTCAACTACACGTGACAAGTAATAAATACAGGGCTTAGTAGCACAATTGTGAGTGGCCACATTCCTTTTCCATGAGAAGAGTTTGTTAGTGTTTATACACAAAATTATGCTTGTAGAATTCTAGAACTTGCTTTATTTTCCTAATACACAAAACTTACTGAAAATTTGGGATCTGCTGGAGGTCTGTCAAATTTCACAAGCCATGCCAAATATTACTAATTCCCCTATTGATACTTTATTTTACATTAACAGACATGCAGTCAGACTCATCCACCTGAGTTCCCTCCATAAGCAACTATGTATAAATAAATATAAAACTGAATCATACAGAGGTCTTAGTTACAAAATTGTTCAGGTTTGTGCACAACTTGGGGAAGATTAAAGACATCGCATTTAAATGTGCCTAGGGGTTCTTCCTAGGGACGCCAAATCCTAATATTCACCCTTGTTTATTCTGAAAGTATTTTCTCCTCAGTGCTTTACATCTGTGGGATGGCAAAGCTCTGCTCCAGTACCACTTGTTTGCCTGAAGTTAAATCAAGTCTGCTTAACTTCGTTCACAGGTGATATCTAAAATCAAGAGTTTACCATTGAGATCTATAGAATATTGTTTCAATACTACAAAACCATACATTAAAAAAAATGTTTGCAGATGATACTGCTTGTTTCATTCTGTGTAATCCATTTTGACCCACTCTCTTCCATCTCTTCCATCTAGGATTCATCTTCAAAATATAGCAGATTGGCTAAATTGGATTTAACCCTTCTTGAAAAGGTCAGCACTGACCCTTCTTGCCCAGCCCTGGTGAGAATGGGCAGACACTTTGAGACAGTGCTGCAGGGAAGATGCCTTCTTCCTGAAACAACACTCCTCTCTTCTTCCATCTGTGCAGAATCTGAAAAATGCAGTTCTTTCTTCCTGGCTTTTTAGTAAATGTATGATTACCAAGATCTATAGCCAAAAAAGAGACACAATGGATTACGGAAAAGATAACACTGGGAATCTTTGGGAAAATACCTGCATTTTTTGTAAATTATCACATGAAACATAATGGGGTGGCTTGACATGCCCTGGCTGACTGCAAGTAATTAAGTAGAAGAAAAAAATATAGAGGAAGAGGGGGAATGAAATGACAGAAATTACTCTGGAGATTGGTAGTGAAGGAGTCATGGATCAGAGAAAAGTCCTCCTGCTCCGCTCTGCCTTGCCCAGTGGGTTATCCAAATATACAAGCAAAAAGCTGGGGTTGGAACCACAAAAGACCTGTCATAGAGAACAAAAAGGAAAAAAAAGGCAAACCATAATGTTTGGAGGCAAGTCTGAAGGGTCTCTATGGCTTTTCTCTCTTGTTCTAGGCTGGGAAAAAGACGAGTGGCCAAGCTGCACTGTGCTCTTTCACTGACCTGTTTTCTCTACTTACACTGTTATCCTCTTACGAATAAAACTTTTGCAGAGCTTGGTACTGAGTGACTGAGCCACCTCTGACCAGCAGCCCCATGCAGAGCCTGCCATGGCACGGGGTTAGTCCTACCCTGGACCCCCTGTCCAGCACGTGCCAACCCTGAGGTCACCTCTCCAGGGCAACAGGAGAGGTTTAAAACACTTTCTCCTAGAGCCAGGACAGTGTCATGCAGTTTTGGAGGGTCACCAAATCCTGCTCACAAAAGGTCTAACAATTATCCACAACCAGCTAACTTCAGGATCAAACACCTAATTCTGTGGGCTCTGCTCCAGCATGCCAGGTGCACCTGGAGACTTCCACTGTCCTTCATATTTACAGACACAACTGTGTCCTTGAGGAAGACATTCCCTTTGCAAAAACTCTGAAAGCTCCTCGATGGAAATCATACTCTCATGATTTGAACCTATTACAGATTTACTTTGTTTCAAGCTGCTCATGATTCTTTCACCTTCAAACAAGCTCTTTTCTGGTATTCATAGGAAAAACAAACAGCTATTTTTACAAACATTTACCTTATTTTTCATTTCCATGTTCCCTGCATCCCCCCTCAACATTTAAATGATTAATAATTAATTATTATTTTGGACTGATCTAATAATTCTTACCAGTGTGAGAAATTGTTGGTATTACTTAGCCCCAGGCTCATCCTACTTGAGAACAAAACCTCAGTACAGACGTGTGAGATAACACACAAGTCACTTAACAAATTTCATTCTACTTGTCCACTGAGTCTGCCACAGGAAGTCACACTTGTGTGGTTAAACGTGACATGCAAGAAATTGCTGATGCTGGTTTAAGAAGCTGACAGAGTACTCTCAATGCCAGCTTAAACAGCTAATGTTAATCAAAAATCCTGTATACAGAGATGTGTGATCTGTGCAGTACAGATCTGTGTTAACTTCAGAATTAGCAAGCTCCAAGTCATATTCCTGCAGCATTTTAAAGTGTACTTTAAGCACTAATAGATTAATTTGTTAAACATTTGAATACTTTTCACTATAACAAATAGAAGAATGACTGGGATGCAGGGAAAGTGTTTCAGTAGTAACCTGAAATAGCAGGCATTTCTCTCTGACCACTGGATTTAGAGAACAAAAAACCTGAGAGACCCTCTGAGCACAAGACAGTCAGATCATTTGGGTGCCTATAGACCATAGCTGAGATCTGAGCTCATTACAGACAAAGTTGCTGCAGTGCAGTGGCTCTCCAGCCTTCTCTCCAGAGATTCACTGCCAGCTCTGCTCCTGACCCCACTTCTCGTTGGGAGCCTCGTTTCTCCATCACAATGTCAGTAATACTTGTAACTCTTTCTGGGACCCACTGTTTCAAAGTCTACTTCCTTTTGCAATCAAAGTTGCAGCACAGTCAGTGTCACCATCGTTCACCTTTGTCCCAGAGCCCTGAAGAACTTCCTCAGCAATGCAGCAAGACCTCATAGAGAAAATACAGTATTTATTCACTTTATCACACCAAAGGGCAGCCCCATGTAGGCTTTTCATCCAGGAAGGCACTTTTAATCCTCAGTGACAGGCAGATACTTGAATATTTTATAGCAGATACTTAAATAATAGCATTCACACTTTAATATAATATGGAGGTGCCACAATGACTATCTCCATTTGTTTTCTGAGCTCCATTTCCTGGCATCCCTTGAAAACCCAACCCATGGACACAGTGGTCAGAAGTTCTGTTTGCACTCACACCTGGTTGCCTGCCTGTGCAGAGAGATACACCCAACATGCTGCCCGTGCCCCAGTCAGCCTGGACTGAAGCTTATTTCTCAGAGGAGCTGCTGCTTTTTGGTCTCCTGCTCAGCTTGCACATTCACATTGAAGATTTGCCTTTGGTGCTAGGGTTTAGCTGCACTGCCAGCAGGAGATGAGCCTTCCACATAGAGCATCTGCTGCAGGTGCCTGGCCATCACCTTTCTCCACTCTTAACCTCCAGCATCTAAACAGTTTAATATTAAATAGTTACAAAAAAATAATAAAAATACGAAGCCTCCGTTGTAAGCAGCTCTCAAAAAGACTGACGCTGTTAAATCAAGTCATGACACACCTGCAAGACAAATACATATTTTACAGAGCAGGAAATGGAAGTACTGGTACCTACACTGCTATCAAGAGTAAGATGAACACCAGTTCACTTCCAAAAGGAAGAATATTCAAAAGTTACTTTCTGCTAGGAATAGGACATTAATTTTGAATTCTCCCTCATTACATTGGTATACCCAGTGGGAACTGCCTTGTCCAGTATCTGCTGCAGACATCCACTGCAGACACATCAGCTGGAAACAGAGAAGAGACAATTTATGAGGCACCCAGGTTGCACACTAAGCCAGGACTTTGGCAGATGAGTTGCTAAATTTGGGAACACTCACGCAATCCTGGCATGGCCAGAGGAACTTGCATAACCTTCTGTCACCCCTCAGTGCTCTTGAGCATGGGAAAAGTGAGTAGAAATGCAAAAAATAATACAGTATGCAAAACATGACTGCAGTGTAACAGATGTTTCACCTGGGCCTGACTGTCAGTCCAGAACAGCTCAGTCCTGAGCACTGCCAGCCAAAGTCTGTGGAGAGCCCTGACCTCTTGGTGTCCGCCACGGCATTTAAGTAGCACATCTGCCAATCAGTGGAGATTTGGGGCCAGCAGAGAGGCCACAGATTGATGCCCTTGTAAGCCAGCACATCTGCTTACTTTATATTGCTGAGATTTTTAAGCCATGTGGTGGTGTTAATTTTAACCCATCCCTTTTCTGGTAGGTTTTGCAAACCGACGCTTAAGAATTCAAATGACTTTAAGGGGAACTCCAGCTATCAGTATTTCAACTCAGCATGTTAAGAAATGCTTAAAGAGACCTGCTTTGCAAAGACATTTCACTGAGGAAGTGGTGTGATTAAGAGAAGTGCCTTTGCTGCTGGGCAGAGACTCACAGAGGCAGGCCATGCTGCAGGAAACTTTCCCTTCCAAGCTCCAACAAGTTACTGCTGTCTCCTCATGGAGAAACGTCACTGCTCCATTAATGCTTTGAATCATGCAAATTTTTTTTCTGTGAAGTGGGGTTCACTTTTAGATTTTGCATACCACCTTGAAGATACACTTTGGGAATTCCTAAAAGTAAATATCAAGTAAATGCTTAGAAGTTCCTAAAAATGAGTCAAGTAAATGGCCTAGAGAAACACTATGAACTCAAGTAGTCCAAAACAGTAAAAAAGCAACTTGACTGGATCAGATTGCTATTAATATAAACCATGTCCCTTCACCTGTAAATTACAGAAATAAAAATGAGAAGTACCTAATCTTGTAAAATATGAATTATGCAAACCCCAAAACCAAAATGTCAAGTGAAAATACATTGCTGAGGGCTCTAACCCATGGGCCAGACATATCTGTATTCCAGGAGAACAATACCTTAAATAAAGGCTTTGAAAGATCATAATTATAACTAATGACCAGGAGAGGCAGATGCATAAGTGAAGAGAAGAAATCAACATAAAGGTCTTTCATTAATGCTGGTATCACTTTGCCTTGGTTTCCCTTCAATCCCAGAAGAAATGTTAATAAACCTGTGACAATTCCCCTCGAGCTGATGGAGGCAGACCAGGAATGAAGGAACGCTCGCTACACCAAGTCAGCTTCTCCCTCACTGCCAGGGGATGCATATTAATGTAGTATTGCCATAAAAGCTTTATTACCATTTTATGCAATTATAAATTATCCTACAAGGCTATAACCAAAACACAAACCTTCTGTGTCTATCACAATACGTGCTCTCCTTCACATCCAGTCACACTAACTCTGGTCAACAAATTCCCTGCCAAAAGGCACAGTCCCCAGATACTTACGTGCCTGCCATGGAGGAGGACCTGGTCAGGCAATCCCACAGATGTATATGTTCAAATCCAGCACGTGTGCTGAAATCCAAAGAGTCAATTTCACCTGAGCAGAAGACAAATTTGGCAGGGAGACAAGCCAAGAGTCTCTATGAAAGCTTATAACCAAAACAGGAAAGGGAAGCACTGTTAAGAGAGTAGGAGGGCAGGAAGTAACACATACAGCAGGGGCGGGGAAGGGACTTTAAAGAAGAAATGTATTATTTCTTATAGCTGCTTTACTGAACAAAAGTACAAACAATATAGATCAAGATTAGATGCGCCATCGTTGCCTCATTGGAGGCATGGATATTAAAAACATTTCGCTTATTTTCTCAAGGCACAGGCTCACTGTCCAAGAAAAAGTAAAAGCAAACAAAGCTCAGACCCAGAAAAAAAAAAAACAACCTGCTGTTATTCATTTATGGCATGGGCGTTTACTCCGTGCAGAACCAAACCCAGCGGCACTGGTGGTACCGAGGGCCCTGCACCACCTGGCAGCCAACCTGGCATCCTGCTGGGTCCAGCTCCAGCCCAAAACTTGAACTGGCACAGCACAGTGCAAACATTTTATCTCTCTCACCTACTTTGATGCCTTTTTTCCATCTGCCCAAACCTGATCTGGAGCAGAGGATGCAGGGTGTGGACATCAGATAACTTCCCAAAGCACCCCATGAACTGCAGAGCTGCTCAGCTCTTGAAGAACTGCTGGAAACACAGCAAGAAACCATGATTTTACCACGGAGGCACACAGGCTTTCTCTGGGAGTCAGCACCAGAGGCTCTGAAGTCTCCACTAATGAGACCAAAACCTGCAGAGTCCTGAGGAGACCAGTCCTCAGAAGATCACACAATTCCTGATATCCTTGCAGTGGTTTCAGAGTGCAGCATACACTTGAAAAACCTTAGATCCCTGTTTAATACAGCAAAAAGAGAGATGTGTAAGAAATAGTCTGAATTTGGCAAGACACACCAGCTACACAAACCCTTCAGTGCAGCTTCTGCTGGGGAGCACAGGCTGCAAACACTGCTCCACCTTAGCACAGGAACAGAGTGCTTTTCACCTTCACTGGTTTTCCTCTTACAAGAGATTACTTTCATGGTCCAACTGAAAGACCTACAGGAAATGCTGCTGAAATGGCACCTAGTGAAAACCTGGGTGTCACAGTCTGGTTGCTCTCAGGGTTGGTAGTACATGGCCTGTTCAGCTGCTGCTTCCAGTTCCTCTGCAGAAAATCTCTGTATGACTGTAGTTTCAGTTTTCTAATGGGGGCAATTTAAAAGCCAACAAGAAATAAAGTTCACACTGACATTTAAGCACAGCTTTTTCTGTAGTGGTTTCTTTCCTTTTTTTTTTTTTTTTTCCTGTTTATTGAAGCATTTTATTATTACTTTCTTGTGATTTCAATTTGGCTGCATTTTCCTGACACTACACCTTTCTGCTTTGTGTGGATGTTAGGCACTACCTTGTTTCATTCAAAAAATCCTGCTTTTCATGAACTTAAAATCTGACATTGTTTGGGGTCAAGTGGCAGTTCCTCTGCATGGCTCACACAATACTTAAACTATTACTGTAGAGTTAGTCAGTGCTATAGTACTAACACTGAATAAATAAATAGTTCTAATACTGCATGTATTAGAAAAGGACATAACTTGAAAAATGCATCTCCAAATAAGTATGGACACAAATCACTAATGGCCCACATCAGCCACACTGTCTCCACTGTTCGAGGCAAAAGGATACAGGAAGATGGGCTAAGCTGAGATCTGAGGAATGTTTTTGTTTCTCTGATGTCATGAGTCTGAGATATGGTCACTGATTTGGGGGGAAGGAGACAGCACTTATAAGTCTGAACAGTTTTCCTGCTAAACCGAGCAGGTATGATTCTCTTCACACACAAATACGAACTACAGTAATATCAGCTAGAAAAACCTGGTTTTAAAGATTTGGGTCTCCTGAACAAACAAACACCTTTGAGCACCTTTTGAAAACTCCCAGCCTCCCCCCAGTTCCTGCTAGCACCATGCACACCAAAAGCACAGCAACAAGCAGGTCACTACTGACACATCCAGTGTCACCCTGGGAAACAGTGACAGTGAGTAGGATAAAGCCCGGGGCTGCCTCTCCATGCCCCTGTCGTAAGCCAAATTAATTTCATTAAGCACCACAGTATACATTCCAGCAGAAGTGCCTCTAATCACCCTTAGCATTGCTAAAATGCCTCCATGGCCCTGCACTAGCAAGGGAGCACTTAGAAGGAAACAGCACTCTGTGACAAATGACACATAAGACCGAGTAGCTGACTTCTATCCAGTCCTCACAAAGGACCATATGCTGGATAAACAGATTATTTCAGTCATGTGTTGAGATCTGTGTGAGCAGATCAGGATTCCTAAACACAGAAGTGAGGCTTTAGCTGCAATTAAGTGAATATTCCCATAGGTTTCAGAGCAGCACGTCTGCTGGCCATGTAGGAGGCTTTCATGTTCCAGGAATGCCCAAGTATTGTATTTGCTTTCTTTTGGACACTTTCATTACCAGAGGAATTGTGATTCCTATAAAACAATAATGTTACATATTTTCAATCTGCAGAGCTATAGGCTGAGACAGAAAGGTGAGTGTCTCAGCCTCAAAGTGACTCATCTCCAAATAGAAACCCCAGACTATTTTTAAGAATGAAACGAAGCACTGTAGAATGTGCTGCTTATACTATTTTTTTAAATAATCACAATCATAATATAAAACTATACCCATCTAAGTGTTATTTGAAGGTAGATATGAATAACACATTTTTTTCTTAGTAAGCATGTTTCACACCTTCCAAATAACTATTTATACATATATGTCTGTTTTAATTCTGTGTTATTCCCAAAAAGCACCATATTATATTGCACAAATTTCAACATTTACATATGGCAAGTCTTTCATTTAACAATCTCATGATTAAGAAATCTAAGAATTCCCACTGTACACTCAAATGCCATAAACTACAAGGCAATTTCATGAATATATGCACAGATGATATGCAACAGCATATAAAACATGCAGCTATACACTCAGATTTGTAAATCGAATTTCACAGCTGTTAATAGTCTTTGAATGTAAGACATTTCCTCATACACTGAGATTTGCAACTGTTAAACATGCTGATGAAACAAAAAAAATTCCTTGTCCTCAGAAAGTTTAACCCTGTGCGTTAATATACATGCTCTTGCTCTCTCAAATCTCTTTTTTTTTCATGCTCTCCATTCATTTGAAAGGAGCAAGAGAGAAACTAGAGAGGAGAGTAGAATATGCTTATATAGTAGAATACATTGATTACTAGAAGAGTAAAAATGTGCAGTTGAAATGAGTAAGGTGCCAACTGCCACTCTGACAGCAAAACAATTGATCCTGCACTGAGCATATTTTACAAATGAGTCTTCTTGGGGCTATTAATTTAGGATGCAATCCCATCACTCTGAGGTCCAAGGAAGTTTTCCCATGGACTTGAGAAGGACAAGATTTAGTCCTTTGTATAGATCCACTCAAGTAGTGATTAATAAATATATGGCAGAAAAAAACCTCTTAAAGGACCCGAGTTATACAGGATTTGGGAAGATTTATTTTTTCCTTATGGGAAGCCCCTGGCTCTCAATTCATGCAGTGCCCTTTGATAAGATGATTTCACCTCACCCTCACTCTGTAGGGAGAACAGTCAGGACTCACCTGCTTCCAAGGGGATGTTTTGGCTGCTGCAAACAGCTAAGGTACTGCCTTAAGGAAATAACTGTATTGCAAAGAATTAACTCTGTGGCTGCCTTCAGTTTTCCTCTCTATAAACTGTGATGAGCAATGGGCAGTAAGCCCAGACCCCACGGTAAGCAGCATGGAACAAGTTATAGACCATATGGAGAGAAATAAACTGCCACTTCATACACAGGATATCTATAATGCTTTTTTGCTTGAGTCAGCTAATTGCACATCCGCAAATCAGCACATTTATAACAAATGGAGCATTATGATATCATGGGAAATCTATTTAATATGATCAAAGTCTGCCAGGAAAAGTTCCCCTGAAATGATGAAATTTACTTAAGAGTCCTGAGTGCCAGGGACATTTTACAGTCCTTATTAAACAAACATTTTCACATTGTTTCATGGCAGCCAGTGGTACCAAGGGCTGTATCTTCTAAGCCTCTATGTGAGCAGTCTCACTGCAGCCACCAGCATGAGCACCTCCCTGCTGCAGGCAGAAGGCACCTCTGTACCTATGGTTAGAGCCAGCCACACCACCATCACCTGCTGCAGCAGCAGGTAAAGACCAGTTACTGCTCCCATCAGTACCTTAGATAAGCCATACCATCTCCTGCCTTTTCCAGAAGCTGAGATCTAGTGTTGTAAACTCTCTTCTGTACTGCAGATTTTAAGGGGTCTCCACATAACTTTTTTTTTTTTTAATGTTAAAGCATAGCAATGCCCTAGATGTAAAGAGCCATTAGAAATGTCTCAGTGTCAATATAAACTTACTTGGGGGATCAGCTAAAAAGCATTCTCATATTTATGTCACCAAGCATATGCTATCCCCCAACATCACTCCACAGATGATGTATTTTCACCTTCAGCTTGCATTTTTCCATGAACTTTAGTAAACACAACGAGTGCTTTCAGCAGCTGTAGGCAGTGGTCATTTCCACTGCATACATTACTATTTTGTAGCTCTTGATTTGTGGCGTGGTCATATAAATTTCTCTGGGGTTTGTATTTGAAACAAGAAATACCATACTCGTCCCAAAGGAAGACCAGGAGCTTCTCACTCAAAACTAGTACTGCCTCATTTCTGGTACTAACTGGTGCTATTTAATGCTATCCACCACTAAGAAATGTAATTCAAGCATTATATTTTACTGAGCAGATAAATACTTGTATCATGAGACACCTCTATAGCAAGTTGTGGGCACCATAAGCCTGTGGAAGTTTCTATAACTGCCTTTTAGAGGCATGTGGGTAGTGAAGTACAGCCTAGCAGGTGTGAAGATAAAGAGAGGTTTTCTGATGGAAGGGATCCTGGAGTGAAGAGAAGGCATGTAAACACAGCTTAAGAGACTGGAGGGGAAGCAGATGACCAAAAACTGATCAGAAATCACATTTAACTGTATTTTTATCACTTGCAATTCTCTAAAGGCATGTGCCTGTCTGATGTTCAGGTCATACCATTTGATATTCATTGGGAAAGCATTTTTCAAGACAGCAACACCACCCCTAAAATGTGAGGACCCAAAGTGAAGGTTGTCCTGGTTCAAGAAAGACAAGGATTAGGTTCATACCAAGATGAAAGAAGTCTGGCTTTGCTTTTAACCTTGTTTCTGATATTTATGTTTCTTGGAATGGGGCAGGTTGGAAACAATGGCTGACTTACAGGCACAGGGAAAATTCAGCTTGCAGAAGGATCCCTGAAGGTGGAATGGATACTGTCAGCAGTTTTTCATGTCAACTCACCACATCTTTCACTGCCATGTAAGACAACGTGATGCACGCACACAGGGAAGCTCTCTGCTGTAACAACAGAAAAGCATCCATATTCCTTCCACATTTTTCATGTCTTACAATAATCCCTTATAACATTTAACAGGATGCTGAGATAGTTTTACATGACTCAATGTAAAACACTCTCACCTTGCTGAAGTTGGTGGTAAAACTCCTACTAGTAATTAGCCATTCCAGCTGCAGCAGAAACTTATCTTTTATATAATATGTCATCAGTCAGGCAGTAAAACAAGGTAAATTATACTGGGCTATTGGAGCCCCATCTTAAATTCAGTGTCTGGACTGATGACAATGAATGTGGCCTCGATATTTGCAGATATGCTTCAACTGGGAAGAATAACAAATTATTCCTGGACACAAACACCAAGGTGTACAACTGAGTCATAGTGTCTATTTAGATTAAGTATCTTCATTCTGATAAAAAGTGAACATTGCAGATCTGACTGTTTGTAGCTTTCCATCATGGAAAAGGTGAAGCATAAGGTGGGCATAAAACAGCAACAAATGTTAATAAACTCTGCTCAAAAATCTGTATTAGATGTGGTAATCAGTGTGTGAGGGTGTCTTCACAAGAAGAATAATTCTCAGATTATTTTAGTAAAAATAAACACAAGGAGAGCTAGCAAATGGAGATGTGTAGTATGCAAATCCTTCATCCAAAACCACTACTGACAATACTTACTAAAACAAAAATTGTCCTGGCATCCCCTTTCTTTCCCCCCTTCCTTCCATTATTTCTTGGCAAAGATTTGTCCCCATTGCCTGGCAGATAAAAACATTTTCTGAATGCCAAAACTGAAACAGGATGCCTGAGCACATTTGCACAGCAGACTTGTTTGTGTGCAATGTTTGTCAAATAGCAGCAGAAACGTTCTTACAAGCTTTACGTTCTTGTACCCTTTTTCTCCTACCAACTTTCCTTATCTCTTCCAAAATTATATTCTTGACTGTGTTATGTCCTCTGTCACTTTCCCATCACCATGCAGGGACACCATAAAGTGACACTTCTCAGGAGTTGGGCATCTACTAAACATGTGCATGTTGGCAGTGAATTGCTGGTCCACCTGACCATGTCCTGCCTCTACCTCACAAAAGACACAAAAGAGGTTGAATCACTCTCTTCTCCATCCACTTGGTGAGTCTCACAAACCAGTGACTTTTATTCCTCTATCAAACTAGGCTGACACTTCCAAACCTGCTGGTCAGCTACTAGGAAGGTGGTAGAGAGAAGGAAAAGGATGGGCAGACAGAGGTGAAGCCACTGCTAAACCTTATTTCCTTAGGAAAGAAAACTAAAGAGAGCTTGCTAGGGAGGGTCTCCCAAAGAATTCTGCTTACCTCCACTGGTACCCTCACCAGCTCATCCATCTGGTGACCACCAACCCTCCACAATGGCATGCACAGTGCCTTACAAAATCAGCACCAGAATGACAGACTTTTTCCAAAAGTACAACTTTCTAGTTGTCTAGCATTTTTTTTCACTGCCTAAAACATGTAGGGTTCTTGTCAGCACTTCAGACTTGTCAAAAGATAACCCTTCCATCCAGAGCTTAACATAGAAGTTCAGCCCATGAGCCATTACATAGAGTGGGAACGTTCAACAGCATCTGTGTCAAGTGGTGCTTTTCATAATAGCACCCTGGGTTTATTATAACAGTACTGAAATATTTAAAACTCTTTTTTTGCATAACTGATACAATGTTTTGGAAAGAAAAATTAAAAAGAGAACCAAAAATCACTCACAAGTCTACAGATTACAGAAAGGACAGGTAAGAGAAAGGATACAGAGAATGGGGAAAGTTTCAGTAGTAACTCAGCTCACCATTCCTGTTAATGGCTTTCTGAACCTTCTACGGCTCCACCATCTCCCAAGATCACAAATTCAGGACTGAGGTAAGGTAGTGCAGGATTTCTAAGGAGCAACATAACATCTGCAGTGCATCTGCTGGGCCAGGGTAAAGACCATACAGCCTCCACACTAATGCTCAGAGCCACAGCCAGGTGGGATCAAAAGGCAAATTCCTCTTTCAGGTGCATCAACTATTATTTCTCAGCCTCAACAAGAATATGGAAATCAGCATTCAAAGCTGCATTCTGATTAAACTGTTAATTTAAAAAAGACTAAAACAACACAAGAGTTTTGAAAGATTTAACAAATTGCCATAGCCTTGGCTTTCTTGCCCTACCTCCATGCTGGCTTCTCTCTACACCCTGAAGAGCTTACCAAAATCAAAAGTGGTACAGAACCCTTCAGTAAGCTCACAGCAAGATCTGTCACAGTGAACTTTATAATTGGTGTGTTATCAGCTGAGCAATGTTACAGCATTATTTGGTCTGCTGAAACCAACTCCCCAAAGTGCAAACAGAACACAAACCAGGCAAAGCTCTCAATCATCCCTTGGGCTGCACACTCAGTTTAGGCAGTTACAGCTTAATGGATAAAGCACTGACCTCCGAGAGCCCCAATCAAATCCAGACTGTGCTCCCGTGAAGGGCACTGCAGCTGGGTTAGGGAGCATAAGCTTCAAAGAACCATTTTCCTAAGAACTGCCTGCATTTTTTGCCGTGAACCTTTCCTTGTCAATATTTCTGCCTTCGTTGCCTGTCTCATCTCTTTCTGGTTGGGCTGACTGTCTTCTAACACCCAGACAATGGTCCTTATTTACTTGATAATACAACCCCAGCTGGAAATCAGTCCACGGATGTGGGGAATGCTCCTCTGAAATATGCTCCTCTGATATGTGAAAACAACTCTTCCCTGCCTCACACTGATGGTATGGTAGCCTGCACAGGGAATGGCTTCCAGCTCCCAGCTTGGTGTTACACAGCTAGTGGACTCTTTATCATTTGTCTGGTTTTCCATCCCTCCCCATATCTTTCCTGGATAGAGGCGTTTTGCTCTTCAGTACTCGTCCTGCCTGCCCCAGAATAAGAGAAAAGGGAAAATAGAATAAAGCAAGAGCTATGAACTGGTGTGCCAGCACAGCCAGATGCCTCATTCCTCTAGGTCTCCCACTGCCACTTAGAGTTAGGTTCGCACCATTTTAAATATGAGAATAAGAATAAAACATGCTGATAAATGAGGTTTTCTATGTCTTCTTTTCTGTGCAGGCTCTCCTGGTCTATGTTATGCCTCAGGCACTGTGCACACTGTTGCCATGCTCAGTGCCCAGCTCTGATTTTGGAGTCTCAAGGCACTGCAGTTTTTAATAGAACTCCCCCAGAAAACAGGCAGAATACTTCTCAGTATTCAGCAGTATGCACATCCACACTCATCAGACTGGCTCTGGGACCCACCACTCCCTGCTACATCAGTACCACACTTCTTTCTCAGCTGGTGCTGGATCAACTAAAAAACCTCAGAATGAGCAAAAGTTTCAGAAAAGACAAGGGCTTGTTGTAAATTTCATTTTATTGGTGCTATTCCATTCTATTCTATCTGCATCCCTTCAAGACAGGTTTTGAGGATCAGTTTTTTCAAACTTAGCATCACCACAGGGCGATCTCAGTCACATGCCAAAAATGAGACTCATGCTTTAAATGTACTTGTGCTTGGCTTAGACCACAGACATCAGGCAAGGTGGAGTTCGGGGGATGGAGCCCCTTTGCCCTGAGCAGCAGAAACCATGGGCAGAGGTCTGCCCATGGCTGGAAGCAGCGTGGTACCTTCTTTGCCACAGCAACACTTGCCATGGTTTTATCAGGAGGAATTAATAGTGACCTCTTGATTTACTTGGTTGCATAAAGCTACAAAAGGAAAGGGGAGTATGATGCAAACCCTTGGAGGTCTCTAGGAAGTGAGTCTGTTATGCTGGGATAGGAGTTTTCTGAAACCAGAGGATGAGAGCAGAGTCCCTCTGCATGGCCATGACATCAAAGAGCCAGGAAGCAGAGGACTGGCTGAATGGCTGCAGACCATGACAGGGAGTTTGCAGACTTGGATTTTTCTTCACTTTTTTTGTCTGTACATTTTATAAACATTTGCAATTCTATCATTCACTTCAGTTGTTACAAATAAGTACCTTCACTTACATTTTGACATAACCCAGCTTGAGATAAGGTTAGTTTCCAGGTGCAAAACTAGTATTACAGTGTTCCTCAAGCAAAATTATGGCTCTGTTTATAACTGTGAAGCTTTAATGAGCACCCAGCTCATTATAATAAAGCATAACACAGTATGCAATGAAGTGTGCCTTCAGAGACACTGCGTGGAGCTGTGTGAGAGCCAGCACTGTGGGGTGAGGAGAGAGAGGAATGCTTCCTGTTGAGCAGGGTTACCAGCAAATAATCAGGGTACAGCCAGCATGGCTAACACAGTAGCTTCAGCCTGAAACCCATGGAGACTCAGGTTTCCAAAACAACAGAGCTCCCCAGCGCATTCCTAAAGCCACTGACCAACTTGGTAGCCATCTGTGGCCCTCTCTGTCCCTCCTTTGCTCAGAGGCCGAGAGTCAGGATAGCCCACAGGACATACTTGTACTGAGTCAATATGAGCCAAACTAATATGTAAACTAAGAAACTGGTATATTTATGCATGATCTGCATATTAAACTTGTTTTACACAGAAACAACAGTGGAAATTATTTCATGCTTTTCATTTGCAATTGTATGGTACACATATGAGGACATTTTTATTCTGAAAAAGAAAAGAGGAAACAGTATGACTTAGTCTTTCAATTTATATTCAATTAAAAGTGGAAAGCCTAATTAAAAGTCATTAATTCATAGGTCTGTTCTGCCACAATGAAAACAAATTAAGTCCAATTCTGTTATTTCAGTTTCATTTGGTTTTTATTAGTAAGACTGGGATTTCTAAATATATGTTAGGTAACACTCTAAAATCCAAGGGAGGCTTGGCACCTGGTATCCTCTATCTGAGCTTCGTTATAGGAGCAGTGTTTATGTTGGATGTGTTTTGGATGGTTTAATTCCAGCCTACTGAAAAGCAGCCTCCAGGTCATAGATCTGCTGCAGCTAATTTGGCAGAAGCAGCACTGTCTCTTCAGAGAAGGGCAACATGAATCTGCAAATGCAATTTCTGTCTGGGGTAACGAACAGCTTTAATTTTCTGCAGAGTGACAGTCACCAAGCAAATGTAAAAAAAATGAACCAAAACAAAAAAAACCAAAGAGCCATGGTAGTAAAGCATAGCTCTCCAACACATGGGAAACCTCCAGAGCTTCAAGTCCCCTGAGATGTCAGCACCGTGCTGGGGGCAAAGCAGAAAGAGAGAAGAGAGTTTTTTCACTGCAACACTGCAAGCACTTTCAGCCATTTCAGGTTTCCACCTACCAACTCAATGTGATGAGCTTTCTCCCCACTAGTTAAAAGCATGTTTCAGCACCTTGCAGGGGTGTTCAGGGGGTGGTTTCCTTTCCCAGATAATCCTGGGAGAGGCAAAGCATTTGAGCAGTGCTTTTGGTAGTCAGCAGTGGGAAGGTAGCAGGCACATCCTGCTACACCATCCTCATGTGGAGGAAGCAGCATATCCCAACCCATATACCAGGCACCAATTGCAGGCAATTCCTTAGAGACAGCAGTCCCAGACAAGCAAGAGATGCCCACCAGTGCCACAAGGCCTTGGCCATACTGTATGCTAGGCTGGGTTGGAGGAAGGATGGTGGAATGCTATCCTTTGTGCTCTCCATGTGCCTCAGGATTGCCCGCGGGTCCAGGCAAATGAGTATTTCATGTGTAAGGAGTCACTCACACCCACCCTGAACTGTGTGGTGGCACATGGCAGTGTAGGGAAGGGGAAACAGGCAGGAGAAAGGAAGCACAAGTGGTTATGCCAAATGCTAATGAGAACATAAAACAGAGAAACAAGACTCAAACCATTCACTGTCCATCTTTCCTAAGCACTGTTCTTCAATGTGCTTTTCTCTGAGGAGGAAAGATGGTTGTGACCTTCCGTCTACTGCTGGCACTCCTTCCACAGAAACAACTAGCTGAATTAAAGCATATACAGTAACTCATGTCTTAGTTTATTTGACTATTAATTACTCTAAGGAAAAATCCTGCAGTTCTGAAATCTGAGAATTTCCACTGGAGACTCACCAACTACTTATCCACTAAAAACCAAGACCACAGAAATAAAAAATATTATATAAAAATCTGTTCATTAAAATCATATTTAAACAAAATTTAAATATTTTTTGAAGATTAAAATAAAAATTTTAAACCTAATGTGTAGTTTTAAATATTTTTCTATCTATTTCTGTAAGGCAATTTCAGTTTAGCAAGATGTGTAGTGCAGTGCATTGAAAGAGAAATAATCAAAGACATCAGAAAAACAAATGGAATGATCTGTAAATACCAATCATATCTTTTGGATATTCAAGATAGGCAACACTGTTTTCTTGATCTTAAATGGAAGGCTTATCATTATGGAAATTCTGCTAAATTCTACTTAAAAACAAATCAGAAAAGGCAAAACCAAACTGGTGCCTCCAGCAGAGAACCCAAATGAGGATGATGGCAATTTTGCATCAGTTTTAAGGGATAGCACTGTATTTCTCTACCTTTATAAGCTTCTACAACTTACAGCACTATTATAATTTAAACTCTCTGGAAACAGACGTTTCTTGTGTTTGAATAAATCTGAAGCAATGCACTCTCTCACACAGGCCAGACCTGCGGCGAGCTGGGATTGCTGGGGAAGGTTTGCTTTGCAGCCCAGGAGGAGGCTGAATGGATGGAGGGACAATCTCTTCAGTGTATTTCCATTTCTGCAGTCAGCAAAAATGCCCCACTCTGAAAAACAGCATTTGTAGGTTGCCACAGGATAAAACAAACCTCAAAAACATAAATCAAGCTTAACAAAGGAGCTTCTTCTTAACATGGCTAATGGCTTGGGTTCCTCTACAGACAAAGACACTGTTTGACCTACTGCTCTAATTAGAGGAGTAGTGATGTTGACATTTGTGTTGTATAAAGCAGACATGTTAACAGCCAGAGGGAAAGCTGTCAGTGCCTCTAAAGATCACAGCATTCATGGCAATGCACGATTCAGCCTTTAAATATTCAAATAATCAATTCAATGCTTAACTTCTTTTACCGATAATAAGAAACAACTCCCACATCAGAAAAAACAAACCAAACCAAACCAAACCCCACCAAAAACCAACCCCAACTTCAATCAGTGTTAATGTTGAAAGATTAACAGGCAATACATGAATCAGTTTTATTCTGCTGAGGATTGTATTTCCTTTCAGGTTTATATAATCCAGTTTTGTCATGAAGAAACACAAACAATTTATACTCTCTGGGCTTTTCACTTACTACTAAAATAATAACAACCACCAGAGATTGTGGTTTGTACATTCACGTGTCAAGTTCACCTAAGCAGGAAAATGGATACCACTGCTCATTTATAAATACATGAAATGTGTTTTAATTTAACTCTGATCTATTGCATCCCATTCCCTCGACATGAGACACTCCACTGCTACAGACAGGCATTTCATATTTTACAGATCAAAATCCCTGCAGTATGTCCTCTCTGTGAGCACCTAAGTACCCCAGAATGAAGGCAAGCCCTTGGTGCTGGAGCTCTGTTAGCTCCAAGCCCTCCCAGATTTTTTTCCCCAATGTGTGATGTTCCCAAGCTCACTTTTACCCGAAGTGAAGCTGAACACAAAGTACAACAGACTGACAGGAGGTTTTGTACTGCAGTCTAAAACCAAAGTTCTCCACTCTCATCACCTGTATCCCAAGGAAAGAAGGCTCCTACAGGCACAGAGATGGAGAGAGGCTCAGCATCACTCATCACATCCCACAGCATGATGCTGGCTTGACAGAACCCATCCTGACACTTTTAGTGCCTGTTTTGTAATTAATTTCTGTAAGTGGATAATTGACTCATTAAGCTGAATTAGAGCAATATGATAATGCACAAACCAAAAATGTAACTGTTATTTAACTCGCTGTTCAGTCCAGCCTTCAAAACCACTTCAATACAATTGCTACTGCCAATGACTTCTGAAGGAAACCATTTAGCATGGCAGGCAATGTGCTGTCCAAGCTCAAAAAAATTATGAAAAAAGACCTTTAAAATGGTCTTTTTTTTTTTTTTGTATGTAGATTACACAAAATGCTTCCTGTTCTTTTCTTAATGCTTTTAATTTTTTCCCCAGATTTTTAAGACTGTTCCACTTTCCTTTGCATGGCATCCCATGTGGCCAGTATTGCTCTAAGGGAAAGCACATGAAGATCATCTGTCTTCCCCACACAGCTCCAAACACAGCACAAGGACATATATATATATATATATATATATATATGAAAGGTAACAGGATGAACTTAAAATGCAGTATGGTGAAGGGATCTGTGAGCCTGCAAACGTGCTTGGAAGGTAGATCACAAGGAGACATGCCTCTGAAAGGCAGCAAGGTTTTGGGCTGCTTCANAAAAATTATGAAAAAAGACCTTTAAAATGGTCTTTTTTTTTTTTTGTATGTAGATTACACAAAATGCTTCCTGTTCTTTTCTTAATGCTTTTAATTTTTTCCCCAGATTTTTAAGACTGTTCCACTTTCCTTTGCATGGCATCCCATGTGGCCAGTATTGCTCTAAGGGAAAGCACATGAAGATCATCTGTCTTCCCCACACAGCTCCAAACACAGCACAAGGACATATATATATATATATATATATATATATGAAAGGTAACAGGATGAACTTAAAATACAGTATGGTGAAGGGATCTGTGAGCCTGCAAACGCGCTTGGAAGGTAGATCACAAGGAGACATGCCTCTGAAAGGCAGCAAGGTTTTGGGCTGCTTCA
>VZRZ01008684.1:125782-136217 GCA_013398175.1 Climacteris rufus
TATACCTTCTTTTTTTGATAATCAAGAAGAATCAAGTTTGAAATGACTCTCATATAAGGAAGTAAGGAAACAGGGCTACAGCATACTATACATCCCAGCAGGGGAGGCAAAGTTAACTTCATGTCATTCACTCTTCACTGCACGACTGCTGCTATTCCCTATTGATCCCCACAGTAATTGTAAGTAGCCACAGAAAGCCATTTCCAGTGCCAGGACAGTGCTTACCAGAAGCAGTTTTGCTGTTTACAACACTTAGGGGAAAAAGATGAAGGCATGCAGAGGGAGGGAGGGAGGAGGGAAGGAGGGAAGGANGAAGGAAGGAAGGAAGGAAGGAAGGAAGGAAGGAAGGAAGGAAGGAAGGAAGGAAGGAAGGAGATTCTTCTCCCTCAAATTTGTTTTATACTGATAGAAATCCATTCATTTTGTAGGAGGATTTTTTTCCTCATTTGCAAGGACAAATTCCATTCCTTTCCCTGAAATTCCCTGCTCCAGAAATCAGGCTATTTAAGCATAATCTTAGGCTCTAGAGGCAGATACAACAAACACCAGAGTGTAGAGCAGATATACGTGACAGCAACAAGACATGAGGCCTCAGCAGACAGTTTGCAGTTAGTACTGGCCAGGCAGGAGGAGGGAGCTGAGGTGGGTGACACAGCAGGTACATTGGCACTAAAGTGACCCAAATGGCTGAGTTCAGAAATACAAAAATCCTGTTGCCTGTGGAGTCACTCCTCTGCTTGCAGAGAGAAACATATCAGATCAGAGCTGAGAAGTCGTTGGAGAAGCAGCCAAAAGCAACAACCACTTTGGAGCCAACAGAGAGAAGACTTGAGTGGAAAACTGTAGATGGACACTATAGTAGAGAATTTAAGGATGATGTAAACCCCTTCCTTGGACATTTCTAGGGAGCAGCCTGTGAAAGGACAGTATCAGCCCATGTAATGCTCTCCTGCACAGCTCAGTTGGGACGTTTAGACAGTGTTATGGTGGTGTCTGAGACCCACCTCCCACATATCACCAGCCAAATCTCTCGTAGCCACAGCAGGCTCAGCACTAGCAAGGAAAGGAACAAGCCACAGTTATCCTAGAACATTTGCAGCTCCTGATGGATCGAGAACATGCTATGGTGAAAAGAAATAAACTATTTTCCAGTACTGCTGTTAGCACTTGCACAACTAAGTGTTATAATACAGCATCTGATTTGATAGTACTCTACATAGTCCATGAAGGGACAAACCACCACCTGGAAGCATAGAGGGAGGAATCAGGCCCTTTTTCAACAGGAGTTCCAAGAGACTGATATCTCAGTGAGAAAGCTTTGCAAATTCATTGAACAAATCTGTACTCTGTTTTCTCTTTATCTGTTTAGCATGTGACTGGCACACAATTTCCAGGCATTACTATAAAGCAATTCATTTCTCTAGACAATAGAAGGGAGCACTAGGTTTTCCCAGAGCCAATAATGTTCCTGCTCTTAGGCTTGGCTAAATGCAACCCGTGCAGACTGTGGCAGCTGGCAGGCTCAGCCACAGACCCTGCTGTGAATTTCTGCTAACAAACACATTTGGGTTTATTAAGCCTTTCTTCCTCCTCCAAGTGCTATAGTCATGGATCTGGAGTAATCACAGGCATTGTTTAGAAACATTCTGGGAATGAGTATTTGAAAAGCCCTCACAAGGTTCACCTCAAAGCTATTTAGCTTAGGGATCCACCGGCTGCACCAGAGATGTACCTGCAGCCTGTGGGCCTGATGCTTCATGAGGGATTAGCCTCAACTCCACAGTCCCCAGCTGCTTCCTCCAGGGTGACCCCTTTCCCTATCGGGATCCCCACCCATCCTCTCTACCCTGGCAAAGGTCTTCCCTGACAGAAATGAATATTCAAATCCAGATTAAAGTGCAGCAGCTCCTGTGTGCTTGCAGACCACCTCAGCTGTTAAGTGAGGAACGTGTAAGAACAGAGACCCTAAGCCTGCAGCTGAGTGGGGAAGGACGTGGGGGGAATACAGGGGAAGAACCACAAGCAAACAGGGCTGAGGAGGAGAGACTGGTGCTGCTGGATGGGGTGCAGGATAACAGCAACAAGGCCGTGAGCCTACTGGCCTGCAAATGGATCTGCTTCTCCTGTTTTCTGAAATTCCAAGCTTGGTTTACACCATGTTCAATTAAGGTTTGAAGCTTTCTTTTTTTTCCCCAAAGCAGTGCTGAACAATCACACTTCTGATTAGCCAAGAGATGACTGTGCTATTGGACTGAAAGCTACAAGGCATCTGTAAAGTCTCAAAAGGTACCAATTTGGGTACCAATCCGACGCAGTAGAGGAAAACATGTAATTTCAGGCTCCTATATTACAGAGCCAAAGCAAATTACCTGCTGCTGATGTCTTTTTATAGCACTGATGCTGGGGGTGGAGTAATGGTTGCCAAATGAAAACCTGCTCAGCCTTGGGAATCAACTGACATTCCTAAAGCCAGGAATCATGTTGCTGATGCTCACAGCAGATGGAAATTGATGACTGTAATCTCCATGAGGAGGATGGTGGCTGCACTAAAGCACCCTGGCTCCCCACCCCACGTGGCATGACCATCAATCTGATGTGTGTTGTTAGCACAATTCAAGGTTGCAGAACACTGCTGGAGAAAGAAATAAGAAGTCCACAACGAGCACTTCCTGAGGGAAGCAGAGAGAGAGGATGGCAATTTCTGTCAGTTCACTGGATGAAGATGTGACCCTTGAGCAGTTCTGAAGTTAACACCTGCGTGTTAGAGGGACACACAAATGTTTCTGTTCCTATAGCTACATGGTGTGGTTCTGGCCACAGCACCAGAGCAGTTGGTTTTCACGGTCCTGGGTCACATTAGAGGGGAAGAGTGTTGGCAGAGATGACCTTTAGCGTGGCACCAAAGGTATATTTCGAAGCGCTGCGTTTCCACTCAGATCCTGTTCAGCTCCCTGGGAGATGAGTGCTGTGAGAGGCTGACGTGATGAGGAGTGATGGCTGTGCCGTGCCCCGTGCTGTCCCCGGCCGCACGGGCACGCGGAGCACACCCACGTGCCGCGCTCGGCACTGCCGCGCCGGGGATGCGCGGCCGCCCGCGTTTCTCTGACTTTCTGGAAAAGACAGAATCAGGCCAGCTAACTTTTCGCCATGTGCCGTATTTGCTGCCAGCAGATTTTCTAGCATGTGCACAGCCACAGCAGCAGCCAGATTTTGCTCACCCCCCCCCGCCCCCATATTTTCATGGATAAATAACCTAGCATACATCAAGATAAATTTATCTGGGGTGTAACCTCTGGAATGTCACAGTGGTAAGAACAGAATTATGTGGGCCACTGTAAAGATTAAACTGTGTCACTGGAGAAAATAATTTCAGATGCATTTCTCTCACAATTAATAGCCCCTAACTTTTTCAGAGGAAAGAAATATTGAGAAGATTTTGCTAAATGCAAGTTTAAGAGAAAACAGAATATTGATTTTAGAGAATAATTTTCAAATGCTTGTAATGATATGATGTTCTTCTGATACGTAGTTCACAAAATAACCCCAGGCCAGAGTAGGTGGGGACTAACATATTGATTTCATTGAAGCAGACAGAGTGTGCATCCGTTTGAAAGCTGGCCTTACCCTTTTCCTTTCTTCAGTCAGCAGCAGAATGTCATAATAGGAAAAAATTTTTTTAATATCACCGTGACTGATACAGTTGAAAATATGTTCTGAAACAGCTTTGATGACATAAGAGAGTGATAGAAACACTCAGAAGCCCAAAATAAGACACGCAGTTAGGTTTGTGCTCTTTCATCTTGGTGTTGGTAGACACTGCTGCAGTGTTAATCCTTATTGAAAGAGGATGGTTTGTCTTTTCCCCCAAGCTTAGCAGCAGTAGCACATTATGCTTTCAACAAACAGTCCTGAAAGTCTGCTTCGCTCTTAAAAAGGAATATGAAGGGACTAGAGAAGGCCAAATCAGCTTGTCCTAAGCACTGTTTTGTAGTGAAAATTTGCTCTCCAATTCCATTGAGATGCTGTGGTTGAACCTCCTCCAGTGTCATCCTCCACACGGCAGTCCCACTTCCAAGGCTGAATGATCTTGCTTTCCATGTCCAGAGCCAGGTGCAGCATCAAACCCAAAGCATTATTCAGCTGCCAGATTTCACTGCAGATTTGGCAGTTTGCTAAGGTACAAAGGTTATTCAGCACACATATTGCTTAGGGATCATTTGCCTATTCATAGCACGTCATTTACATTTTCTGGAGGTTTTTAGCAAGGTTGTTCTATGCATAGTAGATATTATAATAAAATATTCAATACCTATTGAAAAGTCATCAGTTATTGTTTTATTTTTGCAGATTAGAGGGTGCATTTCAGAACATCTGCATGAAGCAGATGTGTAATTTTTTGTCCCTAGCAATGGTCTCAAACAAAGAGTGAATAACCATTCTTTAAATCTAATGCCAAATTCTATCCAGCAACAAAGACATCCCTCCTGCATTGGAGGTACTTCTGAGGATTTTGAAAGGTATCCCCATCTTTGCCTTTTTGTACCCAGCTCTTCTCTTCAGATGTCCTTTTGCCCATCTCATACATTCATTTTGCATCCACCTCACACATTCACACCAAGTTCAGTGTCTGAACGCATCTCAATCACTCTGCAAACAGAATGGCTCTCTCCCTTTCTCACACGAAGGCTGATTAATATTTTCATAAAGCTAAATTTACTTAAGTAGAAACTTTAGATGTAAAGCCACAAATAAAAAACCCAGACAGAAAACCACAGCGGTGCAGCATCATTGTGAGGTGTGCAGACTAGCCCTGAACTGCAAAAAACTATTGTTGTAGGGGTCATTAGTTCTTTTTAGAAAGGAGAAAGTAAAGTTTACACAATCCTACAAGAAAAATCCAGTTCCTCCTGTGAAATCTGAAGTCTTTTAATGTATGGTGACCTCTTGTTGTGGGCTCCTCTGCCTCTGTGTATGGCTTTATCACTGTCTCAAATGCCATGAGAGTGTCCCATGTTTCCATCGGAGCAGGAACTCTACCACCAGCAATCTTTCCAGATATGAAACCTTTCCAAGTGCCCGATGGCCTGGAGCTTTTCCTTTGGAGCTGACTAGAGTGAAAAAGAACTGCTTCTGCCACACACAGCCTCAGTTTTTCAATTTTGTTTAAATTAAACTGGAACTGGTCCACAACACTCCGATAGCATTTTCCAGAAACAGCGAGGGGAACAGAAAAAAGAATCCTTCCCCCTCTCCCAAATGCACCACCATCCATCAAATGGGACTCCTTGCTGTTGACACCTCTCAGGGACACAGTGTGGGAATGCTTTTAATTATCTGCCTCATGGTGGATGTGCTACAGTGTTTGCTTGGGAAGAGCAGGTAAAGAAGCATGGGAGGAAACATGTGGTTTGTGGCGGTTCTTGGCACGGTGGTTTTACTGAGGGTTGTTTTTTTGTTTTGTTTTGTTTTAATGAGTCTCTTCTGTCTTGCTGTCAGCTCTGAAGCGAGTCTTCCTGCACAGAAAGCCCAAATTTTCCATTGCACAGAGACATAAGACTACACCACCCAAGACTAAATGCTGTGTGTGGTTATTTCCAGCTGGTGAAGCCGGAACACTCCCGTAAAGCCACTGCATAGGTGAGCAGCAGAGCCAGCTGCAGCCAGCCAGGAACTTCAGACCACATCATAGCACAGTTCCTCCTCTGCTCACCTTTTCCATCAAACCACTACACCTATGGGAAACGTCACCCCAAGCTCTAGACAGCTACATATGGCAGAAGAAGAAGGGAAAAAGAGAAATATAAGTACTAACAGGCGACAACTACAATGTCTGAACTTTTACTGTCTGCATGCTGTAATTCCTAACAAGGCTCCTCCATAAAAAGAAAAGCCGTTTTAATGATGCTGAGGATTAAACCCCAGTGAAACCTGACAAAGAAAAGCTTATTCAGAAACTCTGATTTACTGCTTGGGGATTAATGACACTTGAAAGCAGAACAAACCATCACACCACAATAAACAAGCATAAAGAGAAATCAGCACATAATGGTGATTTATTTCTCTTTACAGAAAACAGAAAAATTGAACTATTACAGATGAATCAAATGAAAACCATAATTTTTGGCTATAACAAACCTTTTATTTCAAATTAATGTAGCAACTAAGTGTTGCATTCAAATTTGGGATACTTTAAAACCTTTCTAATAAAAGCAAAGGCCAGTTTCACAGGGGGACTGCAGGGTGTGATTTCACAACCACTGGGTCTGTGCTGCAGATCTCTGTCCTGGCCAAGTCTCTTCTCTGGAAGTGAGAAATTCAAGCAGGGGTGCAGTGAGCTGGGGTGGGTGCTACAGCCTGGGCTACCACCTCTGTCCTCACTGCCCAGGCTCCTTCCAAGCCCACGTTCATTTCCAAGTGGACCCACACGTTGCTCTTGCAAAAACAGCAGAGTATTAATTATGATGTAAATCAGTCAGATTAATTAAAACAAGGTGTCCTGCACTATTGCCATTTTGGTTTGCATTTGTGCTTTGTAAGGCTGTTTTCCCAAAGGAAACTCTTACGTGTTAGAAGAAATTTGGTGCATTCTTAAGTGATCAGGAGAATGCATTATTCAGTATCAAAATGCAATAAGCAATTGCACAGATTAACCATACTTGTGTTCAAAATTTTAATTTTTACATTAATTTAGGCAAAAAATGAATGACATACATTTTGCATTTCACAGATTTTTTTTCCCTGGTTTTGATTTGTCACAGTGTCGTGATGGAAATTTGAATTTTAATTCATAACACACCAGAATAAGTTACATAACTCCCTAAATTCTATCTAAAAATTAACTTTAAAAATATTACAAAATAAATATAAAATATCATCTGCCGTAACACTGAGCTGACAGACTTCAAGCTTGGTCTCCTCCACAGCTTTAGCAGCAGCAGGTTACATTTTTATTCATAATTCTATTCATAATTAGAACACGGAGGGAGAGAGAGAACAAACCCAAAAACTTTATGCTCATTCTATTCAGTCTGCAAATTTTGAATTCACATTATTCAGCTGATGCTGGAGAACTAGCAGCAATGAATGGAGTCCTCTCCATACTTCTGCTGTGGTGGTTCAACACTTAAACACAAACTACATTCTGACTGCCACCTTTTCTGTACATAGACATTCTTTGTAACTACAAGAGCCAGCATGAAGAACTGACCAACATATTCTTTAATGTATGCAGATTTCAACAATTCTTTATTAAAGATAGAAAACTAGCAAAAAAACCCCTTTAATCAGCCAAGCAATGAACTGTGGCACACACTGACAAAGGCTCTCAGACTAAAACATATAAAATACAGTTTATATATTACCTTTCGTATGTTTGTGGCTTACCAAACAGAAAACCCAACCCCTAAGTCCTTCTACAGATTGCCTTCTTGTATTGGTTTTCCACCCCAGGTGAATTTCCATATTGCTTAGTTTTAATAACAGCACATATTTGATAATACCTTTCTCTCTTGGTTCAGAATAAAACCTGCATATTAATTTCATTTCCATGGAAATTAACAATTAAGAATTGTACTGATTTCTGATTTCATTCACAATTTTCCAACTGATGCTGCTTCTAATGAAGTAGAACCTTCTCCCAGTCTCTGAAGTTGCTTGGCTTGACATGTAGCTATAGAAGTATCTCAACATTTGTAGCAAGACTTCATGGAGAAATCTCTCACATCTCCCACCTTTTCCAAACAGTGTTCAGAATAATGGTCAGGTAATTAGATCCACCGAAGGCTGAAAATAGTCTAATAATGGCTTTCTTGGCCTCCCATTTTTCTAACATCTGTTTTTCCTGCTGTGTTTCATATTTCAAATCTCTTTTTAAATAAAAAGTCCTCATTTTAACCACACCTGCTGAGTATGCCATTAGTAAATCCCACTAACAGAGACACCAGAATACAAATAATTAAAAACACACTATTCAAGATAAATTTTTAATCTCATTAACTCCATTACCTTCTCTGCTTCCCATTTAAATGTCTTTAACTGTCTGCTTTTTTTAAAATCCAATCATAATAAATCCTGAAAATAAAGAAATTTTCTTTTTATTTCTTAACGATATAAGTGCTCAACAGGTGATACCCTTCTGTCTAAGCAGCCTCATGCAACAACACACTTAATGGACAGGGCAAGATTGTTCAGGCACCACTAGGAATAACCACCTGGAATAACTCTAACAGGTCCTTCATTAGGCCTTGAAGATGATGTTTCACCACCAAAAGGCAAATGCCCAGCACATCAAGTTCAGGAATGAGACCTCCCAGTGTGCTGCTCCAGGGTCTTGTGCTTCTCAAGCTCTTCCAAACTTCACGTGCAGTCCAGCATCACAGGATCACCTCCTGCAGTGCCATCCCAACACTTGTGCCAGTACAGAGCTCTATACCCGTGTCCTACACGGGTATAGAGCAGGTGTTCACCTGCCTCTTGCAAGTTTTCCACCAGCCTTTTGCAAAACCAAAGGCAGCATTTTCTTCCTGGAATATCTAAGTGGCAGGAAGGCAAAATTGTTCTGGGGTTACTCCAGCCAAGCAACTGGCCTGTTGGTAGCTCTGCTCCCTGCAGCATGAGGAAGAAGGGAGAAGATCAGGAAAAGAGAGTTGGGGAAAAGATGCAGCATGAGGGGGCAGGACAGATTGCTGAGAGACGGAAGAGAAGGGGACATTTTTGTTAGAAAGAAAATAAGTGGGGGTTTTTTTTGGTTTTGCGTTAATCTAGACGTCCTGGGTCAAATCCAGTGGAGGCTGGCCAGCTTCCATTAGCTAAACAGCCAGCCCACTGCATGTTCCGCTTGGGGATTGTTGTCTCATTTCTAGAGGCCTTAAAGACACCTGCTAGGGCTCTCTGCTACCAGGGCCAAACATTGCATACAACTGAAAATATGCTTTGTTTATTGGAATGGAACTTTGACAGACTGTGGGGCTTGTGGACCACTGTGAACAGAGTGAATCTGTTTACCCAGGAAACAGGTGCAGTCAAGCACGGGCTCTGCCCTCCCTCAGCACGTAGTGGGACGCTGGCAGCAGAAGGAAAGGGAAAAACCCACAGGATAAGAGAGGGCAGGTCTGAAGGATCAATAAGGCCAAGACAGAGATATCTCAGTCTCTCCTCCCCAGCCCCTTTTTATCCCAGAAGATAAGATCCAATACTCACTCCTGTGAGCTAAGATGATGCTCTCTGGCATTAAGATCTTGCTAAGTATATATTTTTAGGAGATTTTCCAGTGCAGTAGTCTCCTCCTGGAGCATACCCCAGCATTTCTCCTGCTCCACGGTCCCACACTCCAGCCCTGCTGGATGACTGGTCACAGATCAGCTGCAACTGTGCGATTCCAAGCTGTGAGAAGCCTGTAACACTCCATCCAAAGTATGAGTCACTTGTTCCCCATGCAGGCTGCACACAAGGGGACCGGCCAGCCTTGGTTCTTCTCCTTAACCACTGCATTCACTTGATCCAGTTCAGAGTTAGTCACCTCTTCCACAGGCCAGCAGTACACCCTGCTCTGAGATAACCCATGCTGGTAGATGGATGATGTGTTTGGCAGGAAAGGGAAGGATCAAGAAGTCTCATCTTTCAAAGAAGACTTTGTAACTTCAGTTCATTCCTCCAACATGAGCATTTGGAGAGAAACACAAGCCCAGAGACTCCAAGCCTGATCCTCTTTAAAAAAAAAGGCCAGGAGATCCCAGGAGCAAGGTGTCATGGCTAGCAAATCAGAACAAGTATCCCAGGAAGAAAGTAGAGAGGCTGTGTCTGTCCTCACAACTCCAAATGCAATACACATAGGACTCTAAAACGTGTTAGAGCAAGAATATGAATGGATGTTTAAATTGACTCTTGTCATCTAGTACATCTAACAAATCTAATCAGAAGTAATGAATACTGCTAAAAGCCCATTGCAATGGCATCAGATGTAGTATTTAAGAGTCAATTTGCAAAGGCTATCAGTTTCTTTCTTCCTTTTTGGATGTGTTTTGTTGATGTTTCGTATCAGGTACTGCTCCTGTCCCAATCCATGTTCACTTCAGTTTGTGACCATAAAAACACCTGCCTGTCAGATCCCCCTACTTCCCAAGGGCAAAAGGGTTAGATTCACTAGTAAGTGGTGCTCAAATACAAATCTAATGGATGCAGTGTGAAATCTCAGAAATTAACAGTAAACAGGACAATTTGCTGGCAAGTCAAGAAATCTTTATCTAAACTGCTGCTGTGCCTCATGAGGACATTTGCAGGCAGAACACAGCAGTAGTTACAATCACTTTTAAGCAGGAAGATGCACAGGAAATATCAGGCACACATTTGGATGTGTGTACAGTTAAGGACACAGCACAAAGCCTGCTGAGAGCAATCTAAGAACCCAAAATTTAGGTATTTTGTAAAAAAAAAAAAA
>VZRZ01008684.1:136279-155818 GCA_013398175.1 Climacteris rufus
GATGTACTTGTGATCCATGACTGAATACAGCTAAATACAGCTAAAGGGAGCTGCTTTTCCTAATTATATTTATCAGGAGAGTCTTTTTGATTTAAACACTTGCATAGCTGTAACAATGTTATCTAATTTTGGCAGAGTAGAATGGAGTAGACTGACTAAAATTAGGTTTGCAAACATGCACTAAGAGACACAAGGCTTCACATGACTCATCTACTTCTCTACTAACCGCCTCCCTGAGAGACTAATGGAGGGATCCTCAACAAGGGATCCTCAGCAAGGATGATAATTTTCTCAATAAAGAAGACTTAAAGTAACCATGTTATGAGCAATAAGAAGATATTGCATTTGCCCTGAGGTAGCACATTCATTTTCAAGACATCTAGCAATAGAAAACCTCTTATGTGGAGAAGGTACTTTAAAATATTGTCCTGGAAAGGTAGTTAAATATGAATTAATGTGTTAAAGCCTGTATATCCTCACCTCCTGCCACAGGTGGGCTTTGCTGGGAAACCACACTATAGAACAGTGTGACACAGAAATACACATGTAACTTTGTCCAGGAGGGGCAAACCAAAAGAAAAATGCCTGAGTAGAAGTTGTTTCCAAAAGATGAGTGTTGCAACCTTAGTAGGTTTCCACTCCAGGAGTCTCCCAATCCCCATTTTGCAGACAATTAATCTCTTTTGCCTAAAGTGACCCCAGTGTTAGCACAAGACTAGGAAGAAACCCCAGGTCTCCCCAGGTCCTGCTCCCAATCTATCCCCCACATCCCACCATCTTCTTTCTGAAATCCATCCTGACTCTGGGTCTCTGTAACAGAGGTAGGAATCAGAATGAATCTGACAATGTTCTGCACTAAAATGGTGAAGTTGCTGAGCTCCATACTTTCTTTCTTCATCCTTCCAGCTCAGAGAAGAGCTCCTACATGCCATACATACTTCATGTCCTCTGAAGGCTGGGAGGACACAACACTGCTAGAACAAGGCTCTTCTTATCAGTGCCTCCAAGACCATGCAAGCAGGCAGCAGGGTTACAACACTCTCAGACACAGGGGTCTCTCTGGGATGATGCATTATAGAAAATGTAAGCACTTAATCAAAACAACACTGGGTGACGCACATCAGTGCAGGAAGGACAAACTGCTTCCCTGACAAGGATGGCAGAAGGACAACCACTGAGCCTCTCCTGCAAACAAGAAGTGTGACTTCAAGTTCTCTGCATACAACTCAGTCAAAATTATCATGGCACTAATAAACTCTGATCATGCCAATGCAGTTCAGCTTAGCTGAGTGCTATCTGACCAGATGAACTTCATAGTCTCCGCACCACCCCTGCTGCCAGGAAGCATCAGACAACAGCCTACTGAGGCAACCACAGCCCTGCTACAGCTGCAGAAGGTCTGACTAGCACTTTAAGTCAATGACAGCTAATGGGCAGGGAATGTAGGCAGAAAGTGGGTGAATTCACCATTGAAGGGGCTCAGTGAGGGATAAAAAATTATCTGCATCAAGGGAGGAAGCCTTGGATGCCATGGAAGAGGGCAGAGTGATTTGTACTCAGTCATAGACTAAGCTTTTTTTGCCACTTACCTACCTACCTTCTATTCCTGGGTAGACTCCTGGGGCTTTATTCCAGTAATGGCTTCCAATTGGGCAGCCAGGAGAGGGAATGGGAAAATACCCACAGTTGCTGTTTGTACTATACTCCCACAAATTCAGCTACTCTGATGCCCCTAGTCCTCCCTCTTCCCCCAGGCTCTTGGGTGTCTTCTGTGAGGAGCTCCCACCTGGGGAACCAGGCAATACAGAAATGCCCTGGTGTTTGCACGGCCAGGGCGGGCTGTGAAGAGCTGCTGATGCTGGAGGCTGCACTAGACAACAGGCATGTGTAAAGCAGGAACCTTGTGATAAGGAGGAAAGTTACTATTTAACTGATTTAATTGGTGCAATTGAAGGCACCATGCCTCGTTTTATTACAGGAATATAAAATAGTCACACCTCATTCTCTCTCCCACCTTATACCCAGAAACATAATGGCACCAACATTTGACTGACTGGGAATAGCTCCATTTTCTCTGCAAGCAAAAAGTCAAGGAACTTCGTATTTTTAAAAATGAAAACTGAGATTAGACTTGACATTTAGAAGCTTCCAAAACTGGCAGGCCCTAGGGCCAGGGACTTTGCAGTCCCGAGAGGGCAGCTGTGCAAATTCAAAGAAATGAAGTGCAATGAAAACTGCCTAAGTTGACCTCCTCTTCTGCAGCAGGGAGAGAAAGCCCAACACTTCCATGCTTCACTGGGCAGGCATTCATGAAGATGAGTAAAATATTATGATCAAAAGCTGTCTCCACAAGGAAACTCACTGAGGCAGCTGGTCTCCATCCCAGTTTAAAAATTCAACTCTGCTGGTCCCTGTAGAGGAGCAGGACCCTGACACAAGCACTTTACCTTCGGCTTTCTTTCCTGATATGACTTCACAACACTTACATCTGTAGATGAATGAAGCCTCTTTGCACAGCCACTGTCATTTCACTTGCAGACTCAGGCAGCAAACTCACAGAGGGGAATTGAGTCCAGCAAGCCAATGAATGCATCTTTTCTGTCTTAAGGAACTGCAACACAGCATTTTCTGCCAGAAATAAGGCTCAGTTGTTTAGCACCTTTTGAACACATGCTTCCAGATGAAAAATATCTGCCACTATAATTAAGGGTAGGGTGCTTAACTAAATATTTCTTTTGTCAGCCATTCATTTTAAAATGAGAGTTTGTTGCCACATCATGCCATTTCAATATTGGATTGCCCTCAACCAGAACATCTGTGTACTTAACCAGCTGCTTTAAACAACTGCCTCCTTTCAAACTAAGTGAAACATATTATGTGTTTTATTATAGTCAAATTTCACTGTGCAGTTTGTTCTCTCATGTGCCATAGTTGGCAAGAAGAGAATTATCAAAACATTTCCAAATGAAACAGAAAACTAAAACCCAAACCTCTCTTACTACAGGGACAGCAACTACCATCTTGTAATTGCAATAAAGATGTTAGCACAGGAATGTTTAAAATTATTTACATATTCATCTGCTTAATATTTGCTAAGAGATTTGGAAGCATGCCCCAGGAAACACACAGGTTCAGTCACTCTGCAGCTGGCAAGGACAGGGGAAGAAGAGATCAGCTCCTGGGACATGTAGATAATTGTAGCCTTTAGTTCAACATAGGCTTGGTTGGAATAAGTTGGCTCAGGATATTCATGTGCACTTTTCAATGCACAGCAGTATCTCTCACAGTAGAGAGATCCAAAAGCTTAGTCAGGTGTAAGAAGGGATACGGGTTTTCTTGTCCCAGAGCTCAGCTTTTAAAACAAAAAGTTATCAGTTATCCTTGTGACAAAGAATTTAAAATATATGTAATGGGTCCATCTGCCCAAGTTTTCAGAAAGCTTGAACCATGCTTAAGGTCAATCCTTCAGCTGTTTGCTTTCATTATTCCTTGTTATTGCAATGGTTAATTAATTATAAACCAGATCCAGTGCAAGAATAAAGTAGTACTGCATGGAGAAAATTTCCAGCTACTCTGCAAAAAGCACAAGGATTTGAGACTTCGACAAGATAATGTAAACAGGAGCACAGGGATTATTTTCTTGAAGGAAATTTCCTTTTTAGTGTTTGCAAACTATGCACCAGTGAAACCAGGCTGGTCTAGGATGACATTTAAAACAAAACACTTCAGAAAAACAATTGGTTTCAGGCACATGACAGCTATCCCAGCTTCATTAACGAATTGATTCAAAGCATAAAGACAGTAACACCCAACTGAGATGACAAAAGTTACACGTTGTCAATGTGTAGGAGAAGCTCAGATACAATTTGACATCTCCACTTTTGTGTTTCAGGTGTTTAATTCACCAGAAACCTTTTGAAATTCCCTGCAGTTCCCTCCAAGACTTCTCTAGCATCCCAAAGAGCATACAGAACATGAAGGAAACTATTCTCACTTTTCCTCATTTTGGTAGTCTTTACTATGTAGGAACAGGTAGCTCTTCAGACGTTTAAATACATCTTTCCCTTGGAAAGCTTCATGACATCTCAGTACAGAATTTCAGTGCTTTGGGTGCTATTACATATACATAATAGAGCCAAAACACAACAAAATCACAGGGCACATTATAGAGCTTAACATGCAGAGATGGCGTTAATAAATATTTATCCTGGATAAATACACAGGAGCACACAATATCAGGTAGTATAAATTAACTTGAGAATACTGATGCAGTAGTGCTTTGGGTACCTCTCTAAAAGTGGTCTTCAAATGGCTGTGTTAGTATCACAGGCACTGCAATCAAAATATATTTCAAAGAGCATTTAAAGTAAACTGAAAGAAAAAGCACATCCCAGGGATGCAGCTGGAATCAGGGTAACAATGAACAGACCCATTAATGCTCCCAAGAGGGCAGCAGGTGATCCTGTTGGAAGAGGTGCTTGTACCTCAATCAGAAGCCAAGTTCTTTCTTGACTAACACCAAATTTTACAAGGGAGATTATTTACTCCACTTCCTGAAATAAAAAGATGTATTCAAGCAATACACCAAATTCAAAGCTGTGGTCTTGCCCAAGTCAATGAGGCAGTACTTGGGTCATTCCCATGTTTGTACTCTAAAACTGTAGTTAAATTTAATGGACATTAAAACACAGGGGTCAGAAGCTGGAATAAAGGAGATAAAATTAAAAGTAACACATGCAAAACCCCAGTATAAAAAAGATAAACTCCTGTAAGCCACACTTTGAGCCAGACAAAATATTAGAGCTGCTTACACTCTTCAGAGTTCTGCTTCACCTCACCCAGTCCAGACAACCTCTAAGTGTCAGTTCTTCATTTGAACTGCCTTAAAATCAGAAGAAATAAAAGTGTTTCTAGAGCATGCTTCATCTACTCCTAAAGTAGGTGGCTAAAACAGGTCAGACAAATCACGTTAGCAGCAGTTTTTTCTCTCCATTGATTACACAAGGAGCCTACAGGGACCAGGATGGGTGCAGACATTCAGAATTAGGAGAAATGAAGCTCATCTCAGACATCTGCACAACTGCATCCACAGCACTACTAATCCTCTCATGGCTGAAAGTGGGGCTAAATCCCACTGCAGAAAAAAAAGACAAAAGTAGAAGACAACCAGCTTTCTGAAGAGTGATCTCCAATGTGAATTCCCAGCATAGTGAGGTCTTTCTTTCCATTTCAAACATTTGAATTAAGCCCATGGGTTGAAAGAGTCTAAGCCTGATCCCTATTCCCAGCACTACATCTAATCTGGAATCTGACCTTTGGCACATCATTTAACCTTACTTTTCCTACTAACAGCAAAGCAGGGATAATTATAACAACTCTGCCAGAATGCTGAGGTACTTGCACATCTTTAAAGTGTTCTGGGATTTCTGTGCTCCTCATCAAAACAGTGATACTATTAGGTATTATAAGAACACTATCGTGATTACCATTACAAAGACAGCATTTATCTGATATTTACCTTTAAAACAGCTGATATTAATTTTCATGTGCTTTTCTTTGAATAGTCATGCTCAGTCATATTCCCATGCCTATTTCTCTGGGATTTGTATCTTTTGATCTGACACTTTTCAAGTTTATCACCAAGTTCCCTTTTCCTGTTGCCTATTAAAATCATGTACTAAGGAAAAGAAATCATTCTTTGCTTTCTGCCTAAATTGACTATATTTAAATAGCTCTCTCTCTATATATATATAAAAGCCCACACATTCTGCCCTTAAGCGTAGCAGACAAATAGATTTAAATTGCAGTAATGTAAACAAACCTGCAGCCTTTTGCCAAATCTAATGGATAAATATAAATAAGTCCTGTCTAGAAGCCACACTTGAATCACTGTACCCAGTAACTTGGGCTAGAAATCAAAATAAGTGGCATTGTCTCCATCCTCTACCCTCACAACCCCAGCAGGGAAAGTTCAAGGAAAGTGCTCACATAATACAAACCTTCATTTATAGAACCATGTAGAAATACACAAAAATACATAGATATGTATGTATGTTTATGTACATATACGTACATACAACCATGTATGGGAAGGCATCCTTGGACAAAGAAGACCCTTACAGCAGGGCTTGGATCTCACTCATCAGTGCCACTCCAAGGATTTAGGACATTCTGTACCTCAATATCTCTGCCTGTAACAACTGGTCTGGGGCACAGCACCCTGTGTCCACGGGCACACAGTTACCACGTCTGGCAACATGTGCACTAAATCCCAGCATTAAAGACAAATCCTCAGCTCTCTGGCACAACTGCCACTGTGAGATTTGATCCCCTCCCGAATTTACAGCGATTTTGGACTGAAGACTAGAGTCTGCATGCTGGACACTGACCATGAAAGCCCAGATGAGTCCTGCAGCTCCTGTTCCTGGATGGATGGCTTCCTGTGATGCACATTTCTGGGGATTGCAGGGAGAGGCTGCAGTTCCAGCAAACTCAGTGCACCTGCACCGCCCCGCTTGCCACCAGCTCTGTCCCCGCTTGCCTCGGCTTGCTTGAACATCGAAGTAAAACTCAAACTGACAAGCAACACCTGTTTCCACAGCTATTTTCCACACCCAGCTACATCTAATCCTTGCTTCACTGCCTTCTTTAAAGTTTAATAAAGGTTTCAGTGCACAGTCTTAGTCAAGATTCTGACTTTTTTACTTAATGCTTCCATGGCTGAGCTCAGACATCTGAAGGAATCTGGGTTTAAGTAATCTGCTCACATAGAAAGCCCTGGAAATATACTTTCTGTTCATCATCATCTTAAACCATGAGTGCAAAGCTGCAGTACAGTATGTATTTTTCCTATGTAGCAAAGGAATGACAGGGTTTTGCTTCTTTTGCATTGGATTTTCTCAACAACTTCTCTTCCAGATGGACTCAATATAAATCAGGATGTATGTCTCAAAACGCATTCTTAAAATTCAAGTTTCTTTTCATGGTACCCACCAAAAGGCTCTGTATCATGCTTTTAAAGTACTGAGAAACAATTAAAAGATGCGAGTGATTTTATAGATTAGTTGTTTTAATTTAAACACACGTAATTTACAAGCACGCAGTCTGACAATAAATATTTAAAAACCTCAGAAATCCTGAGAAAGCACCAGAAACTTTAGTTTCTGGCGAAGTATGGCCAGCTGAGTGCTGTACCTGGACCATGACACATACTGGGGAAAGTAAAGCCCCAAGAAGTAAAATCATAGCAGGCTCTTTGGCGGGACCCCAAAGGTGTCAGTCCCTGTGTGTGACAGCAAGGCAGCAGCAGCCCAGCTCCTGCCTGAGCCCCAAGCTGGGGCTGTCATCCTCAGCCAGCCAGACCAACCTCACATACTTCAGACAGAATAAACCAAAAAAACAAAGCAAAACACATTCCAGACCCCAGGAGCCAAACTGTGCATCTACAGGGACAACCGGTCTGTGTCTGACCCCTTGCTTTCCTCTCACCCACACACACAGGAGCAGCCAGCTGAAATCCCCAGAGTTTGGCAATCGAGGTTATCCTGACGCAGACCCAGAGCACACAAGTGTGGCTGGAGCTCAGAAGGAACGTGGGAAGCAGCAGGGACTGAGTTCACACCCACACCCAGTGCTTGTGCACTTGCAGGCACAGATGTGACCCTTTCTGGGGGAAGAAAATTGTATCTGGAAGGAGCAGAACTGCAGTGGGAGCTGAGGTGATGCCAAGTGCACGGTGTCCCCTCCAAACAAACCCCTCCACTTCCTAAGTCTCGCTGCTAGGAAATCACATTGTATTTCAGCATTGATTTTTCTCTTACTTCAACCTTCAAACTAGGATATTGTTACATCTTGGTCAGCAATGTCAGGACTTTGCACAATAAATCAGACATCACTTTCATGTCAAATTACCTCGATACCTTACATGGCCTGTACCCTGTGGGTACTTCATTTTCACCTTCTTCTGTAATAGCATGCTTTCTTTCTTCTCCTTTTCATATTGCACTTTATAAATAGTTTAAATGAATTCCTATCTTTGTTTAATGAGCTTGTGCTGTCTGAATGAGCATTGAAAATACTATTAGTTATATGGAGTAGCTAAAAATTACTATAGGGGAGCTACTGACATGAGTGCATTGCCTCTGATTAGCACTAATAATGTTGCCTAACAAGCCAGTACAGTCTTGGAAGTGTCATCCTCAAGCTTTGAGTGATCCTTTTCCAAATATGGTGGTAGGTTTTTCCCCATCCCTTGTATTACTAGTACTTAGGACTCCTAAATCCTTCGGTGTTTGCTCTTGCAACAGAATTGTCCCAATACCATAATGGGCCCCGTCCATCTGCACCGTACAGCACACCTACATTGGACTCAACAGACTGCCTCACTTGCTTTAAAGCATGGTGAAGCTTGGGCTGTATTCTCTATTTTAAAGAGCCTGCTCCCCCCCATTCTGCAATACACACAGACAAGTTTAGAATTACATTTTCCACGTTGTTCATCACTGAAAAACAAACAGAAACTTACAAATAATTCAAGTACTCCACATCTATGTGAGCCTTTAAAGACAAAGCCAGATTTTCTACATAAATAGCATCCAGCTGGTCCTCCTCCCTGGAATAATCAGAGCCAATACATGCTCTTGTGAAAATCTGATCCATGTAAAATGATTTTTTCTTGATTTTTGAAATATGGTTCTTAGATTTCCATTTCCCAATTAAAACAAGAATGTGACTTTGATCTCAAATAATTTGCAATGTATGTCAAAAAGAGTCTTATCTGTTATTTCCATTTTAATATCACTTTATAAGAAACAGCCCCTTGCCAAACAGCAGCTAAGCAGAACAGTGATAACTACATGAAATGGCATCAAAAAGTGCTGTCTCATGAAGCAAAGACGATCTGTGGTAGCAAGGCTGGCAGGAATAGTTCTTTTATTATACCAATTCTTACAGCTAGAAGAAAGGACAAGCTTTTTGACAAAAAAAAAAAAACCCTTTCAGTCTGGAAAAAAAAGTTTCAACAATCTCTTTCCCTAAAGTTTTACCTGCCTTTTTCTCCTTTTATTTTTAAGCCTGTTTTCCCCTCCCCCTTTCCTTCCCTCCCACAGACAAATTTAATGGGAAATTAGTCTGAGGCTTTACACCACTGCTAACAATTTATACTTAAATGAAAAAAAAAAAAAAAAGCAGAAGTTTTACTTCAGAGAATTATCTTTCTTCTGGGTGGCTTTGATATTTTCTTAGTTTCTTTGTTTCAAACTTCCACTTCAGATCTAGGGCAGTGTGACCATAATCTTGCCTGGTTTATGCAACTTATAGAAGTTAGTATAATAAAATACATTCCCTCTCCCTTCAAACACTGTCTCATTTATATCCCTAAATAGTGACCACTACAACAGTAATAGAATAACATGTTTCATGGAAATACATCAGTTCCCTTAAAGACAGCACAATCTCTTATGCTCTTTAGCTAAATGCCTAAGACCCTTGCCTAGGATGTGGACAATCCAGATTTAAAACCAACCCTTTATTATTGTACGAAGAGTTTTTCATCCCAAGTAATCCAGAATCACACAAAGTAGAATTCCATTTAGAGCCTTCATATCCTGAACCAACAAGGGGACACCACACCTAAACAACTGTACTACAGCAGGGTATTGAAGTGTGTATTTTCACCAAAGAAGAGCTGGAAAAGCTTTACCCACATTCAGTTTCAGATAAAACCCCTCAACTCTGCATCTGTGAGACAGAGCCATCACCCTCCAGCCCAGCCTAGCTACCGTCTTTGCTGGGCTCTTATCCCCAAATTTCATGGCACTTTGCAATACCAGCTCCATCTGATACACACATCTTTTTTGAAAGGTAATACTGTAAACACCCAATGGACAAGTTTTTCTTCTCATAACCTTACCTATGTTATTCTCTGGCAGGAAGAGGCAATGGTTTCTAAAGGAGACAGACTCAGCTCCCTACATTGTCCAAAGCATGAAATTAAGCCCATGTTCCCCCAGTGTGGCATGAAGAGGCACTCCAGCTGCTGGTCAGCCAGTAATCAGCAACTACAGATTTCACCTTTAAAGGAATAAACTCTAAGTATTTGAATTTAATTCTCCACAATCTCATGCACCAACACAGCAGCACACTGACATGAACAAACTTCAACATTTGTTTTAAACTTTGAATATTCAACTATCCTTTCACCTTCTTTTTATTTTTCCACGTGTGCTTTAACAAACCTTCATGAAGCTTTGTATGAGCCACTTAGATCATGAGGTTTTCAACCTCATTTTACAGGCAGCTGATCTAAACCATAAATTTGTATGATCCCAATCTGAGATAAGTGAGTAAGACACCTTACACAGAAAGTCTCCAAGGACAAAAGGCAACAGGCTTGCAAAAATCTTACAGCTAAAGCAGAGTTTGAGACACAGTTCTGGGCAGAGCTCTTGTGTAGGAATGGCAGGGAGTAACTTTCCCTAGCTTCTACCTGTTGTCACACAAAATCTCAAAGGCAAAGTGAAAGGCTCATTCATTAAAAAAACAATGAGTTCCTCGCATAAAAAGTGTTTCTAGTAATGAAGCATCACCTTTAGTGTCTGTTTTTTTTCCCCTTGTGCACTGTATCTTCTCCACCTTTACTTCACGAACATAAAGCTTCAGAGGATGGGGTTTTGCAGTCAGCCTCTCCTAGCAGCAGATGTTGAGAGGTCCTACCCTTCCTCCTGTGCACAAAGAGGCATGGGTCACCCCATCCTGACTCCTGCAGGAATCAAACCAGCTCCCAGGAGAATGAGGTCAGGAGTCCAGCCCAACTCATGCTAGAATAAATAGAAAAAAAATGTCTTCCTGTTCAAAAGCAATCATGATCTTTAAGGAGTAAAATGTGTCATAGGAAGAAGCCCCCATATCCTGTTATCTACCTTATGAATAGCAGAAATAACAAGACCAGCAATTCAATCCATTTGGCCTTGTTGCACAAGAAAAAGCAAGAGAGAAGTTGGGCATCCACGCTGTCATGTAGCTGAAGTCATGGGCAGGGACAGAGACAAATTAGCATCTCTGGGAGACACCAGGATAGCAAAATCAGGCATCCCCCCTACAAAGCTGGCACTGCAGGTAGGAAGCAGTGGGCAACAGCTGTTTTCCATGAAAATTCACCTGAAGTGCTTCAAATCTTTATCGACTTAGGCTTAGAAAATGCAGACAGGGCTGATAATGATTTGCTCTAATGGATGCCCATAGGTGGATTTAAAAATTATCATAAATCCTGTTATTTAAAAAAACCATCTGTACTCATGTTTGTTTTGATTTTCAAGACTAACATCAGTTTCCATGTGTCTTGATAACTACCTTCAATTCTGAAAATTGTGTCTGGATCCTCATTAAACAACAGGAGACACTTCTTGTTTGTAAATATTACTGCACGGTTGGTTAAAAAAAGGAGGGGAGCTAAACATGTTTTGGAGATAGAGAGAGTTAAAAAAAGGGAGAAGGGGATAAACATTTTTGGGAGATGAAGAGACAACAGAAGAATGCAAAAACAGGTTTTCATGCCTAGGAGGCAAAGGGAACAGAGGAAATTCCTTGAGTTTGGAAATGAACTGCACTGCAGTAGATCTCAGGTAGCTGAACCAAGCCTTTGGCACCAGTGAGACTGGTGCTCTATAGGGTGTACAGTTTGACCAGAAAAAAGATGGGAACACTCCATACTTCCACAGACAGGCCCATGTTTCAGGCACTAAATACACACCACAGACAATTTACTCTGATTTAACTATGACTGGAAATTACCTGCTAACATAGATAGCGGAGCTCCTCCAATCCAGTGAATATCCTGGGGTAAATCTCCTTTCATATTTATATTTGTGATAAGATTATATGTCCAGGCATCAGAATACTTTCACCGTAAAATCTGGCCAAACCTGACTCCAGCACCTCTAACAAAGAGCCTCTATCTATTTTCCTCTTCAGTAGAAATATTTCAACATAGCCACTATAAGAATAGTACGTACTTATCTTAATTTCCAGCAACAGCATTCTCACATTACTTCCTTAGCATTTCTCTCCTTCTCTTCAAATGTCTCTGTGCTAAACCACTGAAATATGTGGCAACTGCAGTGTCAGTTGTCACAGGGAAAAAATATGTCAGCAAAAACATTTGATTCAATCTGCTGTTTAAGGAAGTAACATTTCCTCAGGGTGTATGCCTTGTGTGGATAAATAACAACTGTCCAAAATCCAAGGATCTAAAATCAATTTCCAGTATCAAAGAGCACATTTGAGGCAACCACCTTCAGCAAAAGAGAAATGTAAAACTAGTTCCTTTTCCTCCTTTTTTAATTTAGTGCAAGTTCGTTTCAGAAAAGAAAGGATAAAATTTAGCCTCGCAGTCACAAAATGAAGGGTGAAGAATTATGCAAAGATTATTATTATAGATCTTATTACAGATCTATATTACATCTATAATATAGATATTATTATAGATCTTATAAGAACCATAACTTGCCCTCCAGGCTTGTGCATTTTCTCTGATAAGATGCATCATATGGAATATTCACATTTGCAACTTGAATAACTAGACTTGCCAGTTCTTGGAGATAATCAAAAACTTCTGTCTCAACAATGTATTTTTTATCAAGTTTCATGTTCAGCTCCAAGGCTCCCAGCACAAGAAGGACATCAGCCTCTTGGAGCCAGTCCAGAGTGGGGCCATGAGGATGATCTGAGAATTGAAGCACCTCTCCTAAGAAGACTGAGAAGGCTGAGAGCATTGCAGCCTGGAGAAGAGGATGCTCTGGGAAGACCTTACAGCACTTTCCAGTACCTAAAGTGGCTATAAGAGAGCTGGAGAGGGACTTTTTACAAGGGAATGAAGTGATAGAACAAGGGGGAATGGTTTTAGACTGAAAGAGGGGATGTTTAGATTAAATATCTGGAAGAAATTCTTTACTGTAAGGGTGGCGAGGCACTGGAACAGGTTGCCCAGAGAAACTGTGACTGCCCCATCCCTGGAAGTGTTCAAGGAAAGGTTGGGTGGGCTTTTGAGCAACCTGGTCTAGAGGAAGGTGACCATGGTGGGGGTGTTGGAACTAGATGGGCCTTAAGGTCCCTTCCAACCCAAACCATTCCATGATTTTATGAATTTGCATGTATCCATGTAAGGACAAAAGGGAGGAACATAGCCAGCTGGTTTACTGGTTTTCACAGCCTGCTGCAAAGAAAGCGTGGAGCAAGCAGAGACTTGGCAGGCCTGCAGCTTCTAGGTTCACACATTTGTGGTTATTTATTAAGCACCCACAGGATATTTTGAACATAATGATGCAATTGGAGAGTTCAGCTATGCAGGTTAGAAGACCCTGCAACTAATTATGGCCTGCCAAAATACCATCCTTGAGTTTTCTCCATTTTAGCCTTGTTTTCTCCCTTTCATTTTAACACCTTTTGAACTCAGAAACAATTACTCCACAAATTTTTTCCCGTCTTGTCAGGAAAGACTAACTGCACCATTTGGTGTGTTTTTCACTAGCTGCTCCATCTAACCTGGAAGGCTAGAGTCACCAACTTGGAATGACAGTTTGTTCCACTTCTCTATAGTGCTGCAATCCCATTACACTTCTACACAAAAGTTACTCTCTTGTAGCAAATGAAATAATCTTTTGGCAACTCTCTTGATGCTTCTTACTCATTAATATGATCATATTTCTTTCAGCAAAGAATGCCAATCCTTTTCTGTTGTCACGGAGTCACAGAATGGTTTGGGTTGGAAGGGACCTTAAAGATCATCTAGTCCCAACCTCAATGCCATGGACACCTTCCATGTTCTTGGGATTGCCCTGACCCAGGTGCAAGACCTTGCACTTGACCTTACTGAACTTCATGAGGTTCACATGGTGTCGCAATAAGGACACGAAAAGAAGGAGACAGACACCTGTTAAGAGAGCAACCAACAACTGCCCTGACGTGGGGCCGGACTTTATTATATCTGTGTCTTATAAACCACAGTGGATTGGAGGGACGACTTCACCACCCCTCAATCACACTGCTCAAAGGAAATGACCATCAAACTTCTGTGCCCCGGAGAAAGGAATGTAAATAATAAACTACCATTACAAAAACATGGTCATGTTTACAGGGAATGTGTGAGAAACAGTTACAAAAGAATGAAAATATCAGAACTGCAAAACTCAGGGCAACACACATGGGCCCACTTCTCAAGGCTGTCAAGCTCCCTTCCCTCCAGTGTGTTGGTTGGACCCCACAGCTTGGTGTCACCAGCAAACCTGCTGAGGGTGCACTCCATCCCACTTGTCCATGTTGCCAACAATATGTGAACAGTGCCAGTCCCAACACTGACCCCTGAGAACACCACACACCACTCACCACCAGTGTCCACTCTGACATCAAGCTGGTGACCAGAGCTCTTTGAGTGTGACCATTCAGCCAATTTCTCAACCCCTGAGTGGTCCATCTGTCAAATCCATGCCTCTCCAGTTCAGAGTCAAGGATGTTGTGCAGGATGGTGCCAAGCGTTTTGCACAAATCCAGGCAGATGACGGCAGCTGCTCTTCCCTTTTCCACCAACACTGTAACCTCACTGCAGAAAGCCACCGTATCTGCTGGAACACTGCACCCCTAGTGAAGCCATGCTGGCTGTCACCTCACCTACAGCTTCCTAAAGTTGCTTAGCTATTCCAACTGCAGTTGTGCTTCTGAAAATTAGGATTATTTAAAAGCCCTCCTATAGGGCTACCTAAAACTAAACCATATGACTGAGAGCACTGCCCAGGAACTCCTTGAACTCCGACAGGTTTAGTGCTATGACCACTTCCCTGGGGAACCTGTTCCAGCAACCCATCACCCTCCCAGTGAAGAACCTTTTTCTAATGTCCAGTGTGAACTTCCCCTGATGCAGCTTCATTCCACTTCCTTGTGTCCTGTTGTTGGTCACCAGAGAGAGGAGAATGCTGCAGTCAAAGTCAGAGCAGGTGTTTGATGGGCACCTGCTGCCAGAATTCATTTTTGCACAACCATATTAAAACCAAAATTCTTCACTAATTTGGAGTATTCAGTATTTTGTCTGGCAGCAGCAAAAGGAAAAGCTTAGATGTCAGAATTCCTGTGTGCTGCTCCATTTGTGCAGCTAAACTCAGTCATGAAATGCTTATATGTACAATCAACTCAATGCCTTCACCTGCCCAAAGACACAGGGGATCACCTGCTCCCAGGAGACTTCACCTGCTGCTGCTGCTTTGGGGATCAGCAGGTGAGAGGCCCCATCATGGCACCCAAATGCTTTGTGTTCAACTGAGCTTGGCTTTCTATTCATCGGTGGGCTTCATTTCCTCTGTGCAGAGCCAGCTCTCTTTGAGAGACTCATTTTCCTTCCTGTAACATTCTCAGTTGTGCTCGTTGGATGAGGGAATAGAAGATGTGGTTAAAAATACTGCGATGCTGTGGTGGGCGGTGTAGCAGAAATAGACAGACACCAGCTCACTGCGAAGAATACCAAGTAATATCCCAGAAAGATAAAGGCATGGCAACAAAAGAAAAGAAAATGCATTTGTGTTCTGCCACTAGAGAGCTAAATCTGGGCTGAAGATATCAAATGAGGGGTACTGCTTGTGGCCAAGTGCACCATCCTCCTGATGGCTTCACGTGCAAAGTCATCTCACAACAGTGTGGTCAGTAGGAGGCCACAAAAGCACGGCTGACAAACAATCTTACCTCAAATTATAACCCAAATGTATGTGAGCTTTGGGGTTTTATGAAGACAGTGCAGAAAATTAGTAACAAAATGGGCCCAGCCTGTATCACACAGAAACCAGAAGCCCATATGGACTGAAAAGGGGCTTAGCTCTGTTAACCCCTGCTTTAAAAGCAATCAAAGTTATTCAGGGGATATCAGGTTCTTTCCAAGAGGAAGATAAACCAAGCTTGGCCGATACAAGGAGCTATGAGATTATTCTATGGATTTACTCCCTGTTTTTTCAGGGGCTTAAATCTCTTCATCCAGCCAGTAACCACAGGGGTAATATTTCATCCCAAAGGGCTTTGTAAGTAAGTTTTTCACAAACAGCAAACCAGAGTCACTTACAGCCCTTAAGTGAGACTTCTTCAGAAAGGTCCAGCAACTGCTTAACACTTCCCAAAAATAACCTGGCACCATTTCACCAGGGAAGTGAAGATGGCTGCATCAAACTGAAATCACTGGAGGAACTTGAGTGGCCCAATTGCAGGGATGCCTCTTGGCATGGGCTCAGGGTGCCACAGCCTTTCCCACCCATCAAGGCCCATTGTGGAAGGATTAAAAAAAAGCAGAGTAACACATACAGAGATGCCATAGACAGGTCTGCATGAGCAGGCACCACTGGGATCACCACTTCTGGGGACTCTTGTCAAGCCCTGTGGGTGCACTGGCAGATGGAAACAGCCCTTCTGCAACATTCAGGTTAAAGCCAAGGTGAGAGATAAGTGCAAGCCCGTGTTTTAATGCACATGGAAGACAGGAACCTTTAAAAGAGAGTGGGGCCACCATGGAGCAGAGGCCCTTGGGCCAGAGAAGAATGCCCTCTGCTGCTACATCTACCTTGCTTCCAGGAGCCCATGGGAGGGAGCGTGGCACCTCACTGCTCAATTAGACCCTTTTTTAATCTGTATCTTGCAAGATGTGTTTTGATCCCATCAAAATCTAAAATAGCCACAGGCACGAGAATAACCATACCGTAAAAAAAAATCAACATGCAGATGCAACCTTAAAAAAACACCATGGAAATTCCTAATAAAATAAATATCATTTAAAGGCTGCTATACAGAAACCCCAGCCCTACCAGTGCAGAAAATTTAAAATAAAACGTCTAGCATTCTGCACATCAAATGCTAATACTATTTTCAAATCAAGTCTAAGAGAGTATGACAATAATTTAATAAGCCTAATGGGTGTGTAATAAGCATTTGGCCATTCCTGCCATAAAAGTAGATGTCTTTCTGGTCTAAGAGATCTAGGAAAGCCACTGAAAGACAGCTAAGGCTTTTAAAGCAGAATTTTCAAAACATCCTCTTTTTTTCTCATGTAGATTTTTTGAGAATTTCACTCAATTAAGAATAGGATCCAACCAACTGGTTCAAATACAAACAACTCTGTGGACCTAGTAAGTGGCACAGTAAGTTTGGGGCCCATTTGCACCTTCATTTACTGCCAACAATCAGCGATGTCAAAATTGCAAGCATCTCCTGACAGCCCTGACAACAGCAGTTACACAGCATTATCTGGTCTTCCAGTAAAATCTTTCCCCTCAGACAGCATCATACTGCATTTCACAACAGGAGGAACATACACAGTCAGCCAGGATCTCCTCAGCCCTTACAGCTGGAATCAGAACATTTTGGGTGGTGGGGTGTCCTATACCTGCTTTTACTGCTTCTGACACTGCTCATTTACACATAGAACCAACCACCAGGTCACAAAATAATGGAAATTGCCAATATATTTCATCCACAAAATGCAGAAATAATGTTAAAAATATATCATCTGAGAGTAAAAAGTTTAATTTTAAGATACTTGGTAGAGAAAGCTCATTGTGTATACAAAGATAATTCATCCTCTTCTCCAGTTACATACTTGGTCAAACAATCCTTTTTTTTTTAATCAAAAAGGAAAGGGTATTTTTAAGATACATTATAATAATGATATACAGACAAAGATATCATGAGGTGATGCCTATTGCTGTTCCAACACTGTCACCATTTTACCTGGACAATTTTATAAAACAAGTTATAAGAACTGAACACATTAAGCAAAATTTTTTTACAAAAAGTGAGACACTCCCCATGCCACAACTACTGACCAGAATTTTTTCAAGTCCTGAACTGTTTTATTGCACAGAAGAATAATTAAGTCTGTTAGTGAGAGTAGAAATTCTGTTTCATGTCTTTAAAAATCTGTTAAGGTTTTAATAAACCTCAATACTTGCATAAGGATGGAGTTATATTGGGGGTGAGGATGGAGGAGGAGAGGGGGCAGAGGCAATACTGAGCAGAACCAATATCAAATAAAAAGTGCTAATTTTATATTCTAACAATCACAGTTGCTCAAATGTTTGCAAACAACAAACCAACCCCAACAAACTTAACGGTATTCTTATTTTAAATGTAATTCATAAGGAATTCTGCAGTTACAAGGTTATGAAAAAGACATGTATACTCTGCAGCAGCATAAAATATAATCCTATATACAATCCCAACATCAATTTTCTTTTCTGTATCACCATCAGTATTTTATCTTGAAGGAGCATCTGTCAGATTCTCCAGAACCAAAAATAGCGAAGACCCCTTTAAAGAGAACAGTTCTGGTTTATATTTATAACTACACTGTACTCGCTGTTTCTGGCTGCATGGCTACGAAATTTGTGCAAGATACAATCAATTTCCCAGCTTTGCACTTCATCATGCAGTTAAGCTACCGTTACCTGCATCGTACCCTTCAAGCACTTCTCCCCATGCACAGGGTAGAGATTTTAAAGCACAATAAATATCTGCACACTGAAGAACTAACTGTAGAGCTGACTGACATTACACAGCAAAAACCTTGTGAGAACAAAAACCAAGCACACTGATGTATAAAACAGAGAGCCTACCTGAATTCTTCAAATGCATACATGGCCTAGCAACTACACAAAAGCTCTGAAATTTAAAATAATCTTCTTAACGTGCAGGAGGACCATTTAGTTTGTCAAACTGCAGCAAAAGGCATAATGACGAGACAGTATATTTGAAATATTCTGAGGAGAAAGGGTATGCAGATACTGGCCTGCAGCCTACAGCTCAGCCAGCTGCTGACAAGCAGCAGCTAACAGGAAAAGGCGATAGAGTACCATGTGATCATTCCTGCAAGTCTGATTAATGCAGTATACTCCAAGAATACAGGCTGATATCTTTATTATTCAAGCCAAATAAGTCAAATACGGTACCCGAGAGGCTTCACAGCTAAATTATCATTCACATGCTACACCAAAATCAGCAAACGCAAGCAGAGGATACTAAAAACCTAAATATATATATCGTAACCAAAGAGATTAATTAGGCCCATTCAAACTGATTTTCTTACCTTGTAGTGATATTTTAGTCTGTGTTTTTATTCATCTAAACCATCAGTGATGGAACAAAAGACTGCATCCACAAACCTCCCCTTCCATGAATGCCAGAACATTTAAAGTAGTTTATCTGCTAGAAATCATTTCCTCTGTAGTCTATCCTCAACCACTTTAACTCCTTCAGCTCTGAGTTCATTGCCATAAACCCTATTCGCAGTGCCATGTGGGCTTTTTAGGGTTTATAGGGTTAACACCAAGAAATCGCAGCAGTGCAACTGAATGAAGTGGGATAAGAGCCAAAGGAGTCATATCTGCGAGATCACAGAAGGGAGATAGGAATGAGGAAAGTTGAGCATTTCGTGGCACTGCAGTGTGCAAGTGAGGATGCTTCAGCTGCCTAGCAACAGCGCACGCAATCTCCATGGCAACAGCGCAGCCAGCGCGGGGGGCA
>VZRZ01008684.1:156183-180380 GCA_013398175.1 Climacteris rufus
CACCCTGGGCCGGACACAGCACCCCGGGCCGGCCGCAGCACCCCGTGCCGGACACAGCACCCCGTGCCGGACACAGCACCCCGTGCCGGCCGCCCCGCACCGCCAGACCCCGCTGCCGGCGCCGCGGGCCGGGGCGCAGCCTGCGCCTACTCCGTGTGGGGAGGTCCCAGCGATGCGGAGCGTGGAAGCGCATGGACACGCTCCTGGAACAGCCTGGCAATGGACAGGCACATCTGCTCCTCTGAAATAACGTGGCCCGGCAGCTCTGCGTGCAGAGGTTGAATAAACACAGCTCACAGTGCTGGGGAACACACCCCAGAACACCAGGAGCCAGAGCTCACCATCCCCACAGCAAGACCCTTGGAAACTCTGGAAGTGTAAGAATCACAGGCTGGATGACTGCCGTCCCCAGTTCACTCAGGGACTGCATGGGTGTTAGCTACGGGAGAGGCTGGGGAGGCTTTGCCCAGGCAGCCACGCTCGGGAGGGCCGGGAGGTTTTGCCGTGTGCTTGTGCACACACTGCCTCCGCCCCAGCACCAGCCACAGCAGCGTGCGCCCACCCAGGGATGCAGCATCGGCCAGGCAGGGCGGGGACAGGCTGTGCCACTCGCCAGCTGGCGAGAGAGCAGATGAAAGGTGAGGACTGCTGGAAATGAGCGAGATTCAAATCCTCGTGGGACATCAACCCCACCCCTGGGAAGGAGAGAGAGTGGAGCAGAACACGCTGCCTGGGAAAGCCACAGAGCAAATTCAAAGTTACGTCTGGGACTGCTCCCCTCCTTGACTTGCCTTTTTTACTGCTAGGGCTGGTTTCCAGTACACAGAAACACCTGCGGGATTTTGGCTGGGGTCTGAAACACCCAAACCCAACTACAGCTCCTGAGGTTCACTGTGCTCTAGGGCAGTGGCTGTCCCACTGAGCTAGGGGATTTGGAGGCTGGAAAAGCATCCAAAGTACAGACTGTCACATCTCCTAGACACAGTGATTGGGGACAGGCCACGGTAACTGTGGCATCTGACCTCATGGGTCTGAAAAGTACAGACAGAAAGGGCTGGAATTAAAGGAAAAAGCACTTATGGCAAAAAAACAAAACAAAACAAAACAAAACAAAAACAAACCCCCAGCAAACCACAAACAAACAAACAGTATTGGAAACAAAGAAAATCCACATTTACTCGAGACATGGTGTTTTTAATGTAGTAGTGACCTTGGGTTTCATTTTATTTCCTTTAAACAAATGTGATAGTGTTAAGTGACAATAAAGGCACGCTGTAGGAACACTGAAACACATGCAGTCACACCATCTGACAGAAATTAATTCTTCCACAAGCATCCAGAAAGAGAAAGACTGCAAGGTAGGTGCTTCTGGCTACAGCCTAATAAAAGATTAAAATTGGCAGAGAGGAGAACAACGCAACCATCAAGAGAAGCTCCTTCCATATTTAGGCTGAACTCCACTACAAGTATGCTCACTGTATACAGCACCCAAGCAGCTGGGCACGGGGGAGGTACCCCTTGCAAGCAAGTGTTCTGCTACTGACTTTGTAGGAAATAGTTTTATACCTTCAAAGTCAGAGCTAGCCAAGATCCCTCATGGGGGAAGGAGTGAATTCTGAACTTCCATTTTCTTGCTTACCACAATCTTCCTCTAACTTGAATCAAGTGGAAGAGGGCTGTTTTTCACTTGCAAAGTGTTTCTTTTTCATGATAGCTATCTAAAATAAAACCTTTTCTACAGAGTTAAGAGCAAGCATAATGTACTGCTTCCCCCAAGCATTCTTCTTGAAATGAAGTTGACAAAATCACTCTCTCTCTTCCAATTTCTGCAATTTCTCAACAGCCACTATGCAAATAAATAGCCAGCTGTTCAAGTCAAGGCTTCTGTCATCAATGAGTTCACTGTGAAGAACTAGAAAGGCAAACATCCTCGAGAAAGCTTTCATATACAGTAGAGGTCAGCTGTTGAAATGTTTCAGTAGGATAACTTTTTATAACTTTTTATCTTGGCCAGCACTTTCGTGACAGCTGATAGCATTACAGACAGAAACAGCAGGACTTCTATCTTGTGAGTCACCCAATAATCTCTTTTCTGGTTAATTAATTACTAGGATTCCCATATTCAACAGTAAGATCTGAGACCATCATGTCCTACTGTAGACATGAATGAGGCTCAGCATGAAATTTTACGTAACAGAACTCTCTGGGGCTTCAGAAAATCACGTGAACAAATGCAGTGGCCAAATACATAAATAAATGCAGGGCTATAATACCTCCTTATAACTTTTTAGCAAAGACTGTAACTTCTTGTGCTCTGAGCCAGACTGAAGGTCTTGAGAGGCAGACAGAAATTATGTCAGAAACCACAACCAGCAATGAAATTTTTTACAAAAAGTTGTTTATTCCCTGCCTGGCAGTGTAACCAGTCCAGACCTTTGATGAAAAATGTCCCACACTTCACCAAAAAATGAAATTAAGTCACAGAAAAGAAACATTACACTAAACATTGGGTGGGACAATTAATGTAATGGGAACTGTGGGACCCGGACCCCACCTTCTGATCAGAGGCCAAAAAGATGTGATAATGAGTGTCCCTCCCACTGAAGACAATCAGTAGCTTTGGGAAACAATTTGCAATTTTAATGCTGGGCTCTAACAAACAAGTGAGACTGTAATAGAAGTGGTTATCCTTGATGAAAGCTTGTCAAAAAAGCAAAGGATGCAAAAAAAGCCTGGAAATAGGACAAACCAGAACAAGGCAGAGGATACTGGTGAAATTTCTGGCTTTAGCTAGTATTTCACTGGCATCCAAGGGCCTTGTGCTAATACTCTGATAAGAACCTGGTTTCCTCAAGTGAAACATCTTGCATTATTGTTATTCAGTATATCAGCATATCAGTATTTGTCCTCCTGACCTGAGATTCCACCAAAGCCTTTGCCAGATGCTTGGTGACATTATCCGATCACAAACAGACTGAGATATTTTAATGAGGTAACTACTTACTGCCTTGCTCAAGGAGGGAAAAAAGCCACTAACACCGTGGACTTCTGTCATTGAGCCTGTATTATCATTATGCTGAAGTGATATTCAGACCACTCTAAAAAAACCCACAACTGTGCTGAAAAATTCAGCATTCACTTCAATTCATAAGGAAGAAAACAGAAAGGAGAAGGGAAACGAGCCAACGAGAGCATATTTAATGAGTGTTCATTCACTGCAGCTCCAGCATTTCTGCACAGTGGAGAATGTGGCAATCACAGGCAGCAACCCAGAATATGCTGAAAAATCTTTCAATAGGATTATCTCTGAGTTTGAAAGTCTTTCTTGGGCTTAAGAAAATAAGACTTAAAATGTTTATTGAAATAGAAAAAGAATGGCTACCTTAGTTTGTTCAGGTACCGAGGAAACTGTGAAAATAATTGTAGTGCCCTAAGGTTTACTGAACAAGGGTGTATTCAATATTGGAGCATTGACTCAAAACTTCAGTTGTTAAAGGGAAGGATGGGTGGGGCAAAAGTGAACTTTTTTCTTCTCCTTTCATCAATGGGATTTCTGTTATGTGTTGCCTTAAAATACAATGTGAATTTTGATGCACAAGAATAAACTGACACATTTCAGACTGCTCCTTTCACTCTCAGGTCTTCAGGCTGGCCACTACAGTTTGATTTTCTGACGTTAGCCTTCACCAAAAAACCCCTATCTCATTTATATAGCTTGAAATTATCACAGCACAAGAACATTTGCACATATTAAAATGTATTTTCTCCCTCCCAAACTTGGCCCATGTTTGCTTCACACTTTGCAAATCTCAAGGCTTGGCCTGACCACAGGATGGCTGATGCTTCCCCGTGTTCTTCTCCCACAGCTTTACTCTTAGGAGTATCAGATACCATTTTCATCAACAGATATCCTGTACCAGGTGCAGACGAGTGTACAGCATCTCACAGGGCTGAAATGGGATGTTTTTCCAAATACAGCTGCATCTGCCTTATTCTAGTGCTTTAGGGAAGATGCACTGGAGTGAACCAGAGAGAATGGGATTCTCACTGATTTTCTATCAGCCCTCAGGGAGAGCACCAAGTCACAGCTAGCAATCCAACAGAACCGAGCCAGTCGGGATGAAAACTAAAAGCTCCACACGGATTATTAAGTTATCGATCACTGCAACAGTGCCTGAAATACCCAGTCAAGTGCAGGGCTGTATGGTGCTGACTGCCACAGAAAGCTGAAAATGGAAAAGCAGTTTACACAAACAACAGCAACAGACAACGGTGAGATGTCTATTTAGTAAAAGAAGAAACACGGTCAAACCACCAAACATCCAAAAACCAAGATTCCATCTGTATAGGTTGCAAATGTTAGTTGATATGACCAAGATTTGGGTATTCCTGCTTGTTTATGAGGACTTATTTAAAATCATACAGAATGTTGTGACAGAACAAGGGGCAATTGCTTCAAACTGAAAGAAGGTCAATTAAGAATAGATATTAGGAAGAAATTCTTTACTGTGAGGGTGGTGAGGCACTGGAACAGGTTGCCCAGAGAAGCTGTGGATGCCCCATCCCTGGAAGTGTTCAAGACCAGGCTGGATGGGGCTGTGAGCAACCTGCACCAGTGGAAGGTGTCCCTGTCCATGGCAGAGGGGTTGGGTGATCTTTAAGGGTCCTTCCAACCCAAACCAGTGTATTTCTCTGTGATTAATAAAAACCAAAAATCCCTTCCAAGGAAAGGGACGATGCTATGCAAATTTGAATTACTGCAAAGCAGTAATGTATTATTTTTCCTAGATAAACAATTATCAACCATTTTTTTTCAATTCAGCACAGATAAATTTGAATCATGCTGCAGACAGAAGTCCCCTTAGTAATAATGAATTAAGCTGCCTCAATATACACCTGACAGCCACAGTATCTTACACCTGCTACATCTTTGCTGATTAGGATCTGTACAAACACAGAGCAGAACACAGAAGACACTATCAGAGAAAATAAAAGGAAATGTATGTTTCCATTTGGAAACTTCCTTAAAACTAGCTGAAATTAGTCAATTTGACTTTTTCCAAGTTGTGAGGGATTGCGTGGGTAAAATGGGAAGTGAGAGGCTAAAACGAGACCAGCATTATCACCACTATCAAATGAAATGTCAGTGGAATTGAACAAACCATGGTCATTCACTAAAGCGCTTCACAATAACTTTATATCCACTTCACAATAAAACATTTGGACATTTATGTGGGGTGTATACATCACATCTCAACAAACACACACCTGTGTGCTTCAGACATGAATACAAATACACATACCATCACAAACACCCTGACTTCTTGTCATCTCCAAGGATGCCAATGGCCTGGATCTTCTAAGTGTTTCAATTGCACAGTGGCATGGTTACAGTCAAAAGAAGCAGCCACCATGAACCAATCTTCCCCCACACAGATGAGCACCTTAAAGCCTGAATTTGGGTCTCATTATCAGGTATACTGGCAAGACAGAAGTTATTCTGCATGGAAAATATGAGACATCTTCTCTGATAAACATTGAAAGAGTAATCCTAGAAACAACTGAGTCTTCTTATTGTGAGAGATTGCAATGGTTAATGGCTCAGACATTTCTAAAATCATGGAAGGGCTTTTGCCCACTGTAGCAAACTGCAAAGAAACAGCTGTCCATCTGTGACCACCCCGAAGCCCACACCTCCCCAAATATGCCCACTAGTTGGAATTTGGACTCTGACCAGAACCTGAGGTAAGATAAACGGGATAGTATTGTCTAATCATCCCAGGTATGGAGAGAAGAATTTATGCACAAGTGATACTGGATGAGAGACTGCCAGGCTGATGGCTCAAACATTCAGGGGCTGAGCTGCCCATGTGCAAAGGAGCCAGGTGCAGAGGGCCAGCGCAGCCCAGCTCAGGCTACAGCTGGTGTTGAACGAGGCAAGGAAAGAGGCAAATCCTGCCAGGTGGGTCCTGACTCCTTGTCCTTACTCAAGTGAATTGAGCTGTGATAACTCCCCTGCCAGGGAAGTACCGGGACGTTCACACCTGGCCTGAAGGTTTGTGTCTCTGCTGACGGCCACAATGGCCCCTAATGGACTCAAGTGCACTGATGTAACAGGCACCTGAAACATCTTAGAAGGTGTCAAACACTCCCCAAGTGTCCCAAGATCCACAGTATTACATCATCCAGCTGAAACGCCCCATGCCAGGGGAGGTACCTGAGCATTCCTGCCTGAACCTGAGTACATACCAACCCAATAGATGTTGCATTCTGGGGATTTTTTTTTCTTGGGACTTTCTCCATACCTGACAGATCCAATCTGCAGCCAGCACTTTGACCAACAGACATCGAAATTGCAATCAAGTCTCATTGCAAGGCCTGTGGGTGGAGAGACCTTTCTACCCTTATAATTTATTTCTCTTTCATACATTTTCTTAAATGATATTTTTATGCTTTCATATTGTCATGCTGCTATAGATAACATCAACCAACACGGATACGTGCCTATTTCCTGTGCAACCAAATTGTTCTACAATCAACCCTACATGTCTATATTTCCAAACAATAATCACTCAGTGTTGTTTCACTCTAATCTGCCCCAAGGGATCTGTTAACAAGAACCTGGGTTACCCTTGCCTCCTAGGGTGGGTTGTAACACTTATACCTCTGCACTCTCTAGTTAAATGGCAGGATGTAGAAAAGAGAAAAATGAAGGCGAAGTTTTATACTTCTGCTTCTTGGCCAAAAGTAACCTCACTCCAGTGGATAAAATGTATCTGTTGACCAAGCTCTCTGCAGCGCAAGATCACAGCACCCAGGTCAGAGGAGCTATTGGCTTACAGGGATTTTACATATCCATAATGACAAAGCTCAGATCAGATCAAGGCCAGGAATTTCACCTGGAACACAGAATTATAGAATGGTTTGGGTTGGAAGGGACTGTAAAGATCACCCAGTTCCAATACGTGCAGTGGGCATGTATTCCCACTAGTCCTCCACTAGACCAGGTTGCTCCAAGCCCCATCCAACCTGGCCTTGAACACTTCCAGGGATGGGGCAGCCCCAGCTTCTCTGGCAAGCTGTTCCAGTGCCTCACCATTCTCACACGGAAGAACTTCTTCCTAATATCAAATGTAAACATCCCCTCTTTCAGGCTGAAGCCATTCCTGCTTGGCGTATCACTACAAGCTCTTGTAAGAAGTCCTTTTCCAGCTCTTTTAGCCCCTTTATGTTTCCCCTGGTAGGCTGCTACATGTAGGGATTATCCAGTGTAAGGTACTGTTAACAACAATACAGGTAAGTTTTGGTAGATTCTCTTGGCTCCTTAAGATGTTTTCTGAAACATCTTAAGCCCCTACTTCCTAAAAAAAGAAAACCTACACATTTTTCTTTCCCTTGTAACTGATGCAAAAGATGTTAGAATAAATGTATGCAGGAATTATTCACATATACTGTGAAATTCTTTGTTCAGAAACAGCTTCTGACAGTGGCACCAGTCCTAAACTGTGGCAACTTCAGAATATATTCCCACTCCCAGGAGAGCACACAAAAGTTCTGATTCCTCCAAGGCTTCATTACAGCCTAGTGCTCATCAGCACTTTCACACACTGACCCCAGTGACCCTTCTGGCAGGAGGGCAGTGCCAGTGTGTGGTGCCCCTGGAGCTGTGCTTCCACCCAGAGAGAGGTGACACCATCATCGCTCTGGCCAGGTTCTGGCCTACTCTCCCTGACAAGTCTTGACTCCAGTAAGGCTCTTGCCAGTGTCTCCCATCACATCATTATAGACACATTCCCTGCTGCATAAAAATACATGGTGGGGGACTAGAGATGACAGCCAGACTCTTCTCAGAGGTGAGAGGACAAGACACAACAGGCACAGATTTTAAAATACAAGGAATTTGATTCAGAAATAAGAAACTTTGCTACCACAAGTGGTCAAACCCTGGCGAAGGTTGCCTGGAAAGGCTGGCATCACCATCTTGGGAAATACTCAAAACTCAATGGGACAAGATCCTGAGCAGAGGTTGGACTCAATCTCCAGATGTCCTTGCCAACCTCCACAACTCTGTGGCTCTGTGAACAGGACCTTCCCATCCCTTGGGCATAGTACAGTTTGCTCCTGAAGTGTGTCTGGCTGCTACAGCAGATGTTTCACAAGCAACATCAGGTCATTCCCACAACCTCTTGCCTTTGTGATATCTCATGTGGGATTTACTTATGGACAATGCCTGCTCCCTAAGGAAAGCACACATAGGGGAGGAAGGTTATACATCACCTTTAACAAGAACCACTGACACCATTAGACCACAATGTTGACACTTCATGCTGCCTTCTTCCTTTAAGGCTGGAGGAAAGTTATGGGTGGCCATGAGTATATTCTACAACCCAAGAGACACCTCAGGGATGCCCTTCTCTCAGATGCATGTGGCTCTGGCCATACTGACCTCTGCAAAGGGTCGGTGGATATCTGCCAGCTTTACCAATCTCTTTGCAGAGCATCAGTAAGACGCAATGTATTTGAGCCAGATCTAGCAAGGAGAAGTATTTTCTGACATTCTGTGGCAAATCAAAACCAAAGCAGGCAGCTTATGCTGCAAAGTATTGTTTTGAAAATCATGTTTCTATCCCTCATTTGTTCTTCACATAAAGAAAGATTGAAGATTGAAGACTTGATTTTTGTTCAAGAACATGAGAAATATCACAGCTCCTGCTTTTTGCTGCTCCTGCAGGATTCCTTGGAGGGGGTCCAGTGGCTTTTTCAGTTAAACAGTATTAGGTCTGACACTTTAATTAAATGGGGTGTCAAAATGAACACAAAAATATATTTTTTAACATAAGCTGCATGTTACACTTCAGAGTCAAATGCACAAAGATTACAAAAACAGCATCACAGCAAAAGCCTTTACACAGTCCATGAACCCAGGCAGCTTTTAGGACCCCACATCATCTGAATATCTTTAGTTCTCCAGTTTTCAGTGGTAGAAGGGATGAGATTCAATTTCCTAACAAAAGAACAAGCACCAACATCCATAAATAAGCAAAACTCTAACACAGACCCCATATTCTACATCCAAAAATTTCCATGCATCTCCTAATCTTCCTGTATTTTATCTAATAAGACCAGGGTTTCTGAGGTGGTGGCTGAAACAGCAAGTGAAGCCCCAGTACCTGCTTCAGGACTGTGTAGCAAGGTTACTGATAAAGTCTGAATTCTCAGAGCAGAGCAGAGCAGGAGGTCACACATGCACACTCCTTGCCCAGCTATAATTGCATGGTTTATTTCTCAACTGAATGGTCCCATTTTCTCACTCTGTCTTTAAAAAAACTGCCTACTTAGGCTGTACAACTGTGATTAACTACCTATGGTAGAGCTAGGAGCATTTTTACAGCCAAGTAAGGAGCAGTTGTACAAATTGCCCTGCACTACCATGCATCAAGCTTAGTACAACACCAATTGCCTCCCTACTGGTTCTGAGGGGTCCCTTTTCATTACTTAGGCTAGACTACCAGGCAAGCCACACAGAACACATCCAGTCTGTCTCACAACCAGGTCACAGCCTTGGGAAAAGCAATGGGATACACTTTTGTCCATCTGAAAATGCACAAAGAAGGTATCCAGGACCAGGAATGGAGAGAAGGGGAAATCAGGAGTGGGTTTTGCAATCAGAGTAATCTGTCTCTAGTTCCACTGACTCATATTTGTGCACCAAACCTCACTGCAAACTGTAGCAAGCAAAAGCTTTTCCCTCACAGTGGTCACTGCTGAAACACTGCATATTCCCATTGCCATCCTCCCTGGCACCGCTTGGGGATCAAACCCAAGCATGGGTACAGTCTTTGGCATCCAGTTGAGCTCTGGTCCTGGCCATCAGCCACACATCCAGCACTTGGATACTCCAGATCATTTGAAATGGAATTGGGCACCAATTCAGTTCAGCCAACTGATTTGTATCTTCAAGTATTAAATATTTATTCATGAGTCAAATCCGACTTCCCTCATGTTTGGAGGCAAAGAGAGGTGAGCATGACTTGTCTTTTAACATGAGATACATTTATCTTTTCAAGTATGAATGACTTTCCTTCAAGTATGAAGGAAATGGTCAGGTCATCCCAGATAAACATCCTAGTCAAATCCCATCCTGGCTAATTTCTAATGAATGGAGCTACAGAGCATCCAGTGCATCCCAATGACCTTGAAGGGCAAGACAGAAGTAGTAAAACTCTGGAAATGAATTCACAAGACTCATAAAATGAGAAATGATCACCAACCCTCAAATACTATCCAAAACCTATTCCCTTGCTCACAAAATTCCTTCTAAATTTCCAGCTACAGACAGGAATCCCTATTCTTCAATGTTTTAAACTTACATTTTTATCTCAGAGCACTGCAGATCAGCCTAACCTGATGCATGCTCCTTCCAGCTCACATTCCTAGATGCATTCCCCACACTGGCTGCAAATAGCTCAAGCTCTCTTAAGTTCCATGAATCTTCCTTCCCATCCACTGCCATGGGCACTACCCCTCTTTGCTCCCTCAGGCTGCTATTAGATACACACAATATTAAGTGACATCAGTACAATGCTGGGCCCTTAGGTTGTTTCTGGGCAAAGCAGAAAAAGGCTGAAATGCGTGTTGGGTCAGTACAAGCACAGGAATGGCAAGAACAGGTCAAGCAAAACACAAGACAAGGATGGTGGAGGACAGTATCCAATATCCTGGGGAGAAGGGTATTTTGTAGCCTTCATAGGAAGCAAAATCTGAAGGACAGGTACTAGTCCCACAACCAGACTGTGCTGACCTCGCCCTCTTTCCCTCAATTTCTCAGTTTCTCCAAAAACTATAATTATTTAAGAGCATTGTTGATGCTGGAGGGTGTCCTTTCTGGTATCCGTGTTGTGACAGATCCATATGGCATTGCTCATCATTGTGCCCCAGGTCTCCAACACTGTGTGGCCTGGAGGTCCTTTTCCTTCAGACTTCACTAAATTGTGCAGCTTGAGTCTCTGAAGTAATTTTATGTTCCACCTCTATGTCATATGGACAGGGGATTCAGAAACAGCCACAGTGATTTTTAGCTTACAATCACAATTTTCTTCTCTAAAACCTCTTTCTCTTTCAACAACCCCTTCTGATACCCTTTAAAAATGCTACCGAGATAATCTCTCTCCTCCCTCTTTGTCCCCAAGCAACTCCAAGTCTAAAAGGCTTCTGTCTCTGACACTTTCTCTTCAGTTCATTATTATCTCTATCATGCAGGCTCTTTTATCCCACCACAGTTCCCAAGGTGTTAGGAACATAAAGGAAATGTTCTCAAGCAGTGTAAGACTCAAAAGTGTGATTTCAGACCAGATTATTCCTAAACAATCCCACACTTACATAAACAGAAGGCAGCACTCAACAAATGAGTAGTGAGAAATAAAAAGGGTATAGAGCAGTAATTATGATAAAAACATATGTGAGCGTGCTCAGGAACACTGAAATAACAAGAATTTTTCATTTTGCCTTTGAAAATCTGCTTTTTCTCTATGTATTTTGGACAAGAGAGGTCAAAAGGGGTCTTTGGCCTCTTTTGACCAACATACTGGTTTCTCCTCAAGCAAACATTCCTAGGAAGGGGGAAAAAAGACACACAGCACTTGCAAGTTATCAGTGCACAAACCCAGGAGATTCCTCACCGAAGAACAGTATAAAGGAAACTGTCATGGAGCCAAAATATTCTCTTGTGACAGCCAAGCTTCTTGCAACTTCCCAAATAAGGCCATGACTTTAAAGAGTATGTCTTTTCAAAGCCTCATTGATTTTCATTGCCTCATGAAGAAGCACATTGTTTATGTGTCTGGGTGTGCTGATATTCAAACAGGACGGGATGGGCACAGTTCCGTGGTTTCAAAGCCTGGTTTCCACACAGAATGAACGAAATAACCACAGGAAGCTTCTAGAGGCTGACAGCACTGCTCTGGCCACTGTTTCGGAGTGAATTCTTGTGCAAACTGAAAATAGAAAGCGTGAAGGTGCTAACAGGAACAGCCAGCATTTCCTAGGACCCTGGGGATAGATCTCAAGTGAACTTTGAAGCACGATATTATGTTCTATCCCATCTTCCAAAGTTCAGAGCCTTTGCATCCAAATCAGGGTTCATGTTAAAGTTCAGGACGTGTTTTGGGTAATTTTTCTATTTTTCAAATACCAGTTTACTCATATTCAGAGAACTAACTAAATAAATAAATAAATAAAGCAAGCTATGGAATTAGATCATCTTTGCTGCATTTAGTTCATATTCACTATCCACTCTTCTCTCAAAGCTTCTCCAATAGTTTCAACTTGGCCAATTGTTGAAAATGATCAGGTGCTTCAGTTCAAGCTTTACCCTTGAAGCACAGCCCTATTTTGCACAATTATTTGAAAACAAAGTCAATCCTTATAAAACACCCTACACAAAGATTTGCAAGTCTCAGCCACTCCAGTTATCCCACCATTGCAATTATGGTGTGTCCATTCCTGTCATAATCATACAGCAAAAAACATACTCACAGAACTTCAAAGCCATGGACAGAAAGGGAAGAAAAGCAATCAGAAAGTGGGTCAGTAGACCTTGTGCATATTGAGGTGTGACTGAGGTGATGCTGTTCAGAAGGTTCCTGCTGTAGTACTACTGAGGCACAAAGGAGAGAAAAAGCCAAAGGAAAAGCATACAGGCCAGAGCCAAGCAATACATCACAATTGTACCTAAACACCAAGAAAATCAAATTTGGTGGTATGTGATTTTTTAGCAACTCCAGCAAAGCTCATGTCTTCTGTCCATGTGCTGTGTAACCCAACAGGGTGTGGTTGGAAGCAAGGTGTCTCCTGCACAAAGGGTTGACCTGAGGTGAGTCCCCACCCTCTCCACTTTGATCACACATTCACACCCCTGTCTTCACCCTGTGGAGCACCATGCAAACACAAATCAGGTAAAAAGGTGACTAAGCCAACAGAAAACTGATGTATTTCCTTTGTCTGGATTAACAAATTAATAAAACATCCCACAACAAAATGCTCATGAATTGTCACACGAAAAGAGTGGTGGGAAGGTCTTAGAGCCAAGGGGGAATAAACACACAATTACACCAGTTTAGGCATAACTAATAAACTGTCCTGTAAGGTTTATCTACATGAGAAAACTCTAGAAAGGTAATCTGAATTAACATTTCTGTAATGAATCAAACCACATTAGATCCCTGCAGACATACTCATTATTAATTAAATCAACCCTATTTCATATTTAGTATGATTTACTTTGATGTGAATTAAGCTTAATCAAATTAAGGTCACCTGAATGCTGAATCAGATAATATATACAATGGTTCAATTTAGTTTACCTAATTTACTTTACGTTCACATTTTAGATGATTTGGATTAGTTTTCCTTCAAATCCTTGTTCAGACAGCTTTAGAATAATGAGAGACAGCAAAAAAACCAGAGAAGATGCTGGAAAAATTCCCCCCAAAATCAACAGTTTTGAGCTATCAATGAATTCATCCCCTGGGAAAGGGGTACTTGAAGCTGTGTATCCTGCTGAGGACACGCTGGCAGGGCTGCTGCCTGCTCACTCTCCATGAAGGCTCTCCTCTGTCTCTGTCTTTACTAAAATTCCTCTGGTGCCCAGAGGCTGGAGAGAAAATCAGGCCCTGCAAGTCTTCACTTCTCTATCCTCCTGCACTGCAAGAGCTGAACAGATGTTGATGGGCCATGAGAAATGCATGTCCTGAAGGAAAATGAGACAATCCTCAAGGAAGCTGAAGCATTTGATGTGGTTATTTTTTAAATAGCAGGTCACAAAAATATTTGACATGTTTTGTACTGTTGGGAAAACACAGCAGTTATAAAAGTTCTTGTTTGTAATAAAATAACAAAAAATCATAAAAGCCTGCTTCTTTAGGCAGACGTGTTAAATTGAGTTGCCATGTTTATTCACAGTTTTAAGGTCTTTTCATTTTGCTTACCCTGCTCCAGCACTTAAAAAGTCACCTCTGAGTCTTCCAGCAAACTCCCTTCACATTCCTCTTATGTGACTATGCTTTTTACCATTAAAGAGATTTTTCTGTATACACAGATGTGTAGACAAATGCACTCTGTTGTATTTAGGGCACTAGTCATCTAATATTTTCTGTGATGCAGGTACCATCTGTGAAGCTGAACTGCAGTTCAGGCCTATCATACTGACATGGGTGTTGGGGAATCAGAGATGGAAATTGATATTAGATTATAATCCCACTGCATTCAAATAGAAGACGAGGGCTCTAGCAAGGTCAGGTTTAACCTCTAATACCCAGGCATACCTCTAAAATGTTTGTTCAGGGAACCTTTAGCTGTGTTGTTTGTTCTGCAGTGTCCACTCAGGATTATCATCTTTTAAGGGTCACAAAAGGTGTCCAAGCCTCTGAAGCAAAAGGATGATGAAGAGACCCTGACAGCAACAACAGATGACAGCTGGTATCAGGGTGCAGCTGAGGTTGCAGTGACAGACTTTGACCAAAGTGACAAAGGGATCAGAGACTGGAGACCAGTGTCAAAAATAAGAGGCCATAGCAAGCATTCCTGGGTAACGAAAAAGGACTATTGTTTTAGCAATTTAGTATGGAAATCCGTAGCAAACCACTGGGTTAATCAGACCACGTAGTGGTGTAAATGCAAGCTCCTGGAAAGATGAAATCAATGCTAAGAGGAGGGTCAGGCATGGAGCATCATTACCACTTGGGCTGCCCTGGTGTGTCGTGACTGTATCACAGCCTTCTCTGCCCCTGGTGTGGTGCTGACAGACATTTACACAGCTCCTTGGAGAACTGGTTCAGGAGACTGAGCCAGCTGGAAACTGGGAGAACTGACTAAACCAGACCTGCACCAGTACTCAGGACAGCGGTAGCAGCAGAATGCACGATGAGAGGCATTTGCCCCGCACACCTCTGAACACACTTCATCGCTTGAGAAATGTCCTTGTGTGCATTAATAGCTCTTACAAATTCCTTTCCATGTTCCCTAGCTTGCTGCCTGGCTCAGTGTCCCCTCTGCTATTTCTGTAACACTCTCATATTTAACACTATGAAATTTTAAAATAGTATGCTGGCTCAGGTTTTTTGCGATCCTGCAAGAGGTTTCAGTCGTGCAGTTCCAGTACTATTTTTGCTTAGTAAGCCAGGACAGGAGAAATAAGCAGGCTCACCCTTGGACAACACCTTGAGGACCATAAAACGAGGAGGTGTTCCCTGGGGTCAATACTGGGGGGCTCTCCACTACAGACACACACACTCCTCACTTACACTAAACACTCTGACCATCTTTGCTCACTTATTTCCATTTTTGCTTGTGAACCCCTGAAAGGGAAGGACATACCTCACCTGCCTCGCTAGGATGGCTCTGCCAGCCCCAGCCCTCCAAACTGTTTCCCAGCAAACCCGCTCCTTGTACCATCTGCCTGCCTCTGCCTCTCCCCCAAGGGCTGGGGTTGCTTTTGACTTACTGACAGGTCTTCAGTTAGCAATTGTTCATTGGGCATGGGGGGATATTTTAAACAAGATGCTTATGTTCTTTTTTGTATATGTTAAAGGTGAGGACTTCCATACAGAGGACAGGAACAGGGTAGCATTTGTCTCCCCTCCTAAAAGCTACATATTGCCCTTGCTGAGTTCTGCCCTGAAATGAAGAAGAGAGCCTTCACTGCTGCATCAGACCCCAGCCTCTTCAATACTTGCACATATACGTGAAGTTACTACAGTCCGTGGTCTCACCATCACGGCCATTAGGTTCACGAACATCAAGGATGTGTTCCCAGTAACAAGGTCAAGTCTTTCCAAGATTAGGACCTCAATGCCGTAGCATCAGCCGGCTTTCTTCCTGCCTCCAGCATTAGATGTGGGCAGCTGAAATCCCCAAGGATGGAGGCTAATGGCTGTCTCCAGGCTGACCTGCAGGCAGAGCCAAGTGCCTCTAGACTGCTCCTGGGTGTGTGATGCATGAGACACCCCTGGGCACGACCCCTCACCACAGCAGCCTTGGAGGCAGCTCCGTGTGTGATCCCACGTGCTGTGAACTGACGCTTGACAGTTCAGCACCAATTAAAACAAATAAATGCAAAGCCAAGAGGCAGCAGGTCAGGCTCTGGGAGAATCCATCACAATGCTGGGCTACCAGTGGAATCTCAGACAGTGTTGTGAGTTAGGGATCGCTTTGGTAGTAGCTGACAAAGGAGCACTTCTAATGGACAACATTGCACGTGCCAAAGTGTGATGAAGAGATGTAACTCCTCGTTCCACCTACTCACAGATGGTTCTTACTACCAGGCAAGCAAAAGAACAAACAAGCACAGATATAGGATATTTTATTAAGCATACAGGTACAATGAATATGTAAGTCCATATTTTCTCTCTTCCTTGTACTGACTATTCAAATAAATTAATTGCCTGAGAAGGCTGCTTTATTTGGATGATTCAACCCTTACTTTTCAACATAACAGCTGTGGGATCAAAAACTTAGATTCACCTAGGTGATGTATTTAGTTAATTAAAGGAAAGATTAGCATGTAAGTGTCTTGCAGCACTCAATGCTAATTCATGACGAAGTCATAATATTAAAGTTACCTCATTCTGTCAAAATATACTCGTCCAGTATTTCTCTCATTTTAAATCACAAATCCTTTTCAAAAAGAAATTCACAGATTATTTCAAATCCCACTACTATTTGGCAGGTGGGAACTAGAATGACAGACAAAACAGAGCCATCTAATAAAATGATGATTTTAGTATCAAAAATATTTTAAAAGGGTAATAAGAACAGTAAGGAGGTAATGGGAATGGGTACACATATACAAACAGCATGAAAATGTGTGCATATGGGATGATTTCAACTGTCTTGTTTCTGATTTTGAAATTTTTGTAGGCATTTTTTGATCTCTTTTTTGATGTCCTCTGGACTGCAAACCATGAATTGAGTAGTGCTAGTCTGTTCAGTGCTGAAGACATATTCCAACTCAGCCAGCACACATGTAACAGACATTTCCAATTACAGCTTTTACACTTGAATGTACTTGTTTAAGCTATCCTTTGCATTCAGCAGTGCTGGGTGTGTTTAGCCATTCCTGTTGCCTGCAAACACAAACCTGGGAACGTCACTGCAGCCAAGCTCCTGAACCGTGTACAACTGAGGGGAAAAAAGCATTCAGCATGCAATTAAAGGGATTATGGTGCCCACAGCCCTGCTTCTTGTTAATGCCATTTCACTGTATTTTCTAGATCTCCTCATTACTGAGGGAGTGGCTTACTGACGGGGGATAAAGGAAAGAAGCAATACACATGCTGACTAAGAAGCAGCGAATGATGGGAATGGGAAAAGAAGAAAGAGGAGGAAGGAATGAATGGATGGCAATACACAATGAACTTTGCTGTAATGATTAGCATTTATTATAAATACGACTGTCATCCTCAGAAATGCTTTTTGAACAGGAGACTCCAATCTAGCAAAGCAATGACTTCAACAGGACCAAACTTAAGCCTTAAATCCTGTGCTAGACTGAGACCCAGCTACTTAATCATCTTAATTCCCTCTCAGGTAAGTATTGTCATCCTCCAGCAGATAAAGCACTGATGCCAAAAAGGTTAAGAGATTTAGCAGCCACACACCAGCCAAGGAAGCACAGCATGTCTGCACCATGGAGCTCATCCCAGTGACAAGGACAGGGCCTGAGCAGCCCTGCTGCACAAACACACACACGCTGCTGGAGCATTTCCCTGTGCCTGCACACATGGCACACTACAAGTCACAGTGCCACACAGCTTGCTTTTTAATTTTTTTTCTTTTTTTACTTTTTTTTTTCCACAGAAGAAAATGTCTATCCATCCTGGCACCTATGTGAAGCTGAAGAAAGGCAGAAATGAAACTGTGAGATCTCAAGTTGCAGGAATGACACCTACTGCCTGGGAAATGAACTGCTCACCTAAATGAGATTGAACTCAATGGTGAGGAGCTTCCACAGAACACACCAGCACATGGACATGAGCCAGCAGTGTGCACTCACAGCCCAGAAAGCCAATTGAATCCTGGGCTGCATCAAGAAAGGGTTGGCCAGCAGATCGAGGGAAGTGATTCTGCCTCCCTACTCTGCTCTGCTAAGACCTCACCTGCAGTGCTGCATCCAGCTCCGGGATCCCCAGCACAGAAAAGACATGGACTTGTTGGAGGGGTCCAGAGAAGGGCCACAAAGATGATCAGTGGGCTGGAGCACATCTCCTCTGAAGAAAGGCTGAGGGAGTTGCCTGGAGAATAAAAGGATCTAGGGAGACTTTAATGCACCTTTCAGTATGTAAAGGGGGCTTATAAGAAATATGAGGACTCTTTTACCAGGACCTGTGATGACAAGGGGCAAAGGTTTAAAACTCAGAGAGGGCAGGTTTACATTAGACATCAGGAAGAAATTCTTTATGATGAGGGTGGTGAGACAGTGGAACAGGTTGCTCAAAGAGGTGGTAGCTGCCCCATCCCTGGATGAGGCTCTGAGAAACCTGGTCTAGTGGAAGGTTCCCTGTCCATGGCAGGAGGGGTCGGTCTACATGATCTTTAAGTCTCTTCTGACCCAAACCATTCTGTGATTCTACAAAACATGTCCAGCCCTAATGCTGATTATGAGGGTGATCACATGAAAGCCCACAGGAAATTCAGACAGGGAGAGTGGGTTCAATGATTTAAGAAAGGTGTTTAATTCCTGGTAAACAGCATATATAACTCAGAAGGGGGGGAAGGAAGGGGGAACACCTCCATCATGAACTCAGGAAAAAAATAACTTTTTTGGACAGAGAACATGGTTAGTAGTTAGAAAATGCTCATCCCTACCAACAGCTAGACTACACAGTGTGTACCTCAAAGCACTAGGGAGCCTGAGTTAGAGGATCTGCAGAGCATAAGAGGACAGGAATGGGATCTCGGAAGAAATATATAAACTAACACTGAACATGAAACAAATGTAAGGCCTGAATGCCTGCATCAAGAAGGAAAGTTAAAATTTTATGGCAGCCACATGTCTCTACGACTTCAGGACTGTGAAATATCCAGTGAAAGGTAATGCTACACTTGTTGTTGGGATGCTACAGAAGGGCACTTTGGATAGTCAGAAGTGTGAAGACGGTTTCCAGGCTCAAAATTTTGGTAAGGACCTGTCCAGTCTCTCTCCTGTGATTAATAGATATCCTTAATACCCCAGATATGGGGGTAAAAAACAAAAAGGAAGAAAAACTTAAACTGTTTTCAGTTTCACAGGGTCACAACCCAGACTGAAACACACTTTGAGTGTTACTGGGTGATGTGCATGCACTGCCATGAACTCAGAGCTGTCACCAGGAGAACGTGCTAGATGCACCAGCAGGTTCCTAGAGTGCAGGGCAGAGATGCCTCCACCAGTCCAGTCCCTGGCAAACAGCCTGCCCTCACACTGCAAAGCTCCCCGTGGGCTATCCAGCCAGGAACAGGGCAGATTAACCCAAGCAAGGCTGTGTGCTGCCATGACTTACACCCTGGGGGCCTGCTGGCAGCCTGTCTGGTGTCTTCTCCCTGGGCAGCATCAGGGCCGTACTGTTCCAGGGACAAGGGCTCTCCTGGTGAGCCCATCAAAGGTGCCGTGGTGGGAGCTCTGGGCTGGGGCAGGGCAGTTCTCAGCCACCTCCCCTCGTTAGGGCACATTAGATCAGAAAGCAGATGAAATGGAAGTCTTGGGTAGGTGACTGCGGAATCTGCCCGAGGGCAAAGAGCCGGGTGAGATGAAGAAACGCTGGCAGAGCTCTCCACCTCTCCTCCCTGCTGCTGAGAAACTGAGCCCAGGCACAAGGCTGAGAAAAAGGGAACGGAGGGGAAGCACTGTGGATCCCTATTGTTCTGCCACGGCTGTGAAGAAAACAGAAAATATGTGGGGGCAATATCAATGTACACTGGAGCAGCTTCTAGTGCTTACCTACTGCAGTGAAGATCAATACCAAAACATCAGTGGGTACTTTTTAAAATGTAAATAGAGAGCGGATGAGATGACACAAGGTTCTGATTCCACGAAGAATCCTGAAATATGTATAAGTACCTCCTCAGATAAAGAAGACCTATACCCCAAAATGAGGGAATGCACAAAAAGATGTCTCAAGGTCTATGTTTTATTTTTGAGGGGGAACAGTAAGATTATTTTTAAGTATACAGAATAACAGTAGGACAGAGGCACAGCTGGCCTGCCTGTCCCATGCCCTGACAGGCAGGGTATGCTGAGGGAAAGCCAGCATCGTCCAGTTCCCAATGAGACCCCACTGCTGCCTTTACATGGCCACAGCCAGGGTGGTGCAACCTTCAGAAGAGGTCCCAAATCTGCTGACAATGAGTTTGTCTGCAGCTAGAGCTAACCAAGCCCTCTAGAGATCAAGGCTGAGCTAACAAAAGCAATTTTCTGTCAGCAGCACAGTACCCATACTTGGGATTTTGCTGACCAAACCATGACAGGCAAAGGGCTGGATGTTTTCCTGTTGAGTGACGCTGGCAGAACTGCGTAGCACAGATCTGGCTTGAGAGGCTGCAAACCTTGATGTATCCAGAGGCATGGCTGCAGAAGGGGGTTTGACAGTTCCCAATTGACCCCAGGAACCCACAATGCCAAGGCACAGAGCAGGAGCCAGAACATGGCAGGACAGAGTCTCCAAATTAAACAAAAATTAGGTAAATTACAAGCATATTGATCCAATTCAGAAAACAATTACTGAGTGACAAGGTTAAATTATATTTTATAGACAACTTGATTTTATTATCCATCTCAGGGCATACTCCTACTTTTCTACTGGAAACACTGGGCTACAAAGGCCACTAGTCCAGTAAGGCTGGTAACCTAAATTTTGATTGACATTATAAACAAAACCAACCTGTTCTCTCTAGTTTTTTTACAGACACAAACAGAAAGAAACAGTAAAGAGAAAGAAAAGTTAGAAAATAACACTGCACACGTACAGCTCCAGTTAACCTCTACACAAACTGAAAGCATTGGCAAGACTGTTGAGTTATCTCATAAACTGCTTAATGAACAGGAAATGTGGAAGATACTGAAATGCTCAATACATTGTGTTTATTGGTATAAATCTAACAACTTTGTTTGCCTATGTCTGAAAACAAGAGGATCCAGAAGAATAATGTATATACATTTATGTTATTAAAACAGGTTTGTACTATGAATATTCAGTCCACTTTTTTTCAACATGTTGCTCCATCCACTTAAATTAGACCTAAAGACAACAGCTTTTTTGGATTTTCAGCTGGTAGCTATACAAAAACATCAAAACAAAAAGGCTGAGTTTAGCCAAAGGTTAAGGTGCTCGGTAACACTGGTTTTCCCTGTAAATTCTGTACTGAACTCATTACTTTGGCTTGGATTAAAGCATGTGTTACCACAAAATAGTAAAGAGGTGTCGTTTTAATCTGAATAATCCTGTTTAGAGGCTGGTTCCATCTCTGGATATTCACTGTGTGTTCAGTTTAGAAAAAAACCTAAGTGCTTAAAGTGGGAAACTCCCCTTCAATCACTGCCTCAGGACAGCAGCACAGAGAGCCAGTGTGCACTCACCACAGCCATGGCAAAGAGAGAGATGGATTTTTTCAGGGATGCACACAAAATGCTGTATCTGGTTTTTAAGAAAAAAGACCAGTGAAACACAGATGTCTTATAAACTACAGGCATGACTAAGAAATTAGAGGTTCCACCTCTGTTTATAGAATGTAAAAATTTTATTTTCATCTACAGCATTCATAGACATTTTACCAAACATGAGCTAATTCTGTTACTTCCAAGAATATATGAATATCTGCTGTCAAATAACCTCTACATTTGTTGTACTAAAGCAATATTTTTATATACTAAAAAAAATAACACCTCTGCACTTTAACATTTTCCACCCAGGGATCCTAATCCACTTTTGAGACAGAACATCTATAATAATCTGTTTTATTACTAAGATGTGTAGTACACCCACTATTCATACACTTTATACCTTTGAAGCGAAGACATAAAGAATTATCAAAAAATGCAAACCATCACATAAATGCAATGGTGCAAAGAATAGCACTGTAATCTATTCACCACAAAAGCGACATAAATAAAACACACATGGCCAAGCAAATGTTTCAAGGAGGTTTTTATTAAATTATTATATAGCCTGCCAGGGTCTTTTGGAATTATACAGTCTATATTTATTAAACAAGAACTGTTACTGGAAAGGGGTTTAGGCGATTTACAGGCATGTATTTACTGACAAGTATAACCTATTCAGTAATGCCTGTATACGCAAGAGACAAAAATAAATAATGGAAGCCTTTAAAAACAGGAATCCACTAAAAAAATCCCGACAAAGTAATAATGTACATTAAATATAAAAATTATATTTGTAAGAAAAGACTACTTCCAGTGTGACACACCTGCAGATGCCAAGCGTCCCCGGGGAAAGCAGGGACGGGCAGCTGCACAAGGACACGCCCAGCAGCACACAGAGCCCGGCTCCAGGAGCCGGCTGTCCCACCCAGACCAGAGGCACCCTGGCGTTATGTGTCCAACCTAGAGAAGCACCCCATCCATCGCTGTCAAAGGTGAGGATATGGGGAAGTTCTGGACCCTGTCCTGGAGTTACGCTGCTTTTTCTTTCCAAAATGCCGCGTGGCTCACCTTTCTGAGAGTGCCCCAGCTCTCAAGGTGGGGATTACTGTGGGTGCATTATGATACCCTAACTCACAGCCTGTCTTGGTGGGTCTCTCTTTACTGCTACCACTTCCAACAGAAAGCACCAACTGTGGAAGTTCATGTGGAGCAGAACATCTTCACTGGGAGAAACCCAAAATTGTTACAGCCTTCCAATATGACCATGGTGCCTCCTTGGGGTGAAAGATGTGCTTATGAGTCAGTAAATCAGCTTTCCTTCTTCATGGGGAAAGATCTCTAGCAACCCTTCTTCATGGGGGAAGAGTTCTCCCAACTGGGCTACAAACTGAGCAGGAGGGAGCAAGGGAAAGCTCCACCACCATCTGTTGTGTTTGATGAGTTATCCCCGGCGGTCTCTGACTCGCACTGTGCTCAGACCAGGTGAGACTGATGCAGACACACCTTTTGTGTGGACACCAGAGGCACATGGCCACCAGACACATGACACAGCAGGTTTGTGTGCTTTTGGCCCTCCCCAAGAACGCAATTTTAAGCAAGTGAAGAAAATTAATGGTAATGTAAATGGCTAAAAAAATCAATGCAACTCCAAGTCTTCAACACACATGATAGCACCAGGAGTAAATGTAACTGCAAATGCAGGCAAAGGTTTTTTTGGACTCCCACTGTACTTGCTAGGAGCAATGCCAACCTTGCAATTCAGGAATCAGGCACCACAGAAAGATATTTGGCTTCAAACCGTTATTTCCATTTTTAAGGTTTCCCAAAGCAGTTTTGCTTCGCTAAAGATAATAATTAAGTGGAAAAAATTCACTAGTATTAAAGATGAGTCAGGGGCTGGGTTGCTCCGAGATACTGACAGCTCAAGCGAACTCGAATAAATGAGGAAAGAGAGAGGTTTGGAGGAGTACGAACCAAAACAAATAAGGTTTTTTCTCCACGCTTCCACCAGGAAATCTGTGGGTTGGTGGGGCTTTTTTGCCCTTCCTGTACACAATTGAGAAACTGACCTCGGGAAAACTACGAGTTGTAGCACCCGCTGCCGGAGGAGAGGGAGACTCCGGGAGATCCAGCACGACCCATGCTGGATGCTCGTGAGAAATATCCCATCTCCGCTCCTCCGGTGAACTCCTCGTTCCCTTCCTTGCACACCGCTGTCCCCGCCCGGGAGGCTCTCGCCGTCCCACCGGGCTGCAGGGCACGGCAGCGGCGGGCAGATCCCGCAGAAGGGCACGGCAGCGGCGGGCAGATCCCGCAGAAGGGCACGGCAGCGGCGGGCAGATCCCGGCTGCACACCGCGGGCACTGTTTCACAGGCGCTTGCAGCCTTTTGTAACCGCGAGATAATCTGTCAGATGGACTTAGGCACTGACAGTCAAACATGCCAAAAACGTCACCACCCACTCGTACTATCCATCCGGTGAAGGACTAGGAAGAGCCGCATTGCTTAACCTCTCCTCCGCCTTCCACTGGCACAGGAAATCCCCACCCCCACGGCGTGACACCAT
>VZRZ01008684.1:182149-251078 GCA_013398175.1 Climacteris rufus
AATGGGGAGGGGGCTGTGGGCAGTGTGGTTGGGAGGGTGAGCTGTGGGCAGTGTGGTTGGGAGGGGGCTGTGGGCAGTGCTGATAGCAGAAGGTTGTGTGAGGGCTCAGGGGAATGTGCCCACAGTGCAAAGCAGACTGCTGGACATGTCAGTCCATGGCACAGAATGTTCAGGAGATGCACAGCAAAACAGTGGGGGCCATTTTTAATATAAATACTTTACATTTTTATTTCCATTTCCCTGAAAAGGTTATATACTCAAGCCAATACAACACTTATTTTTACTGTAGCAGTAACCTATGCCACCACAATAAATGTTGCAAAAATGAAGCTCATAGATTTGATGCCCTAAAGAGCTATTTCACCACTGGCTTGTCAAGCCTTGCTGCTGCTCACTGCAGCTCCATACCAAATAAAATATACTACACTAACAGCAACAATATCACAGCAACAAAACCTGTGGTAGTAATAATGTCTTTTATTCAAGACCATGCTCATTTCTTGGTAGCTGATACATATCTGATAACTGCTGTTTTCAATGACCATTAAGACATTAAAAAAATGGTTAGAGACAGAGTTACTGAAGGGTCAGAGAGAGAGCTTACAATCCTTCTGTGCCTCATAAGAACAAATCCCAGTTCATGCTTTTCCTGCCCCCTAGCAGATCTGCTCCATCCTCTTCGCAAGTCACCCCACCAATTAATCTAGGCTCACTTCAGACAGAGAGGGTCTCCTGAAGAAGGTGCTCCATCTATATTTAAGGGGCCTTCTTATTTGTTTGAAACCAAAACTTACAGTCCTTATAAGCAATTATCCTAAACACCCTAGAAGTCTCAATGTATGTTGTTGGTATAAAGAAACAACTGTGTCAGACCATAGCTCTGATATGCAGTCTCCCCCGTGTGACAGTGGCTTGGAGAAACTCATTCACATAATTTGTGATGGGGTTGCTGAAGGTAGTAAACATATGAAGAAATAATGAGCAAAAATAAAACCTATTTTCTTATTGCTATCATGTGGCTAATCCTTTAGAGTGTGGGTCACTGACCAGCACATGGGACATATGGGAGACAGCATGAGGCAGGGAGGATGCTTATTAAACTAGAAAGTTTCATGGTAATAGTAGAATTTAAAACTTAATTAAAATAGAAAATCCGTATGTGAGTTCACTGATAATGTTTTTTTAAATGTAACATCCTTAAGCTAGGTTTATACAGGCACAAATCAAACAGGCCAATAAATTTATGTAAATCGGACTATGGTTGAGCTGTAAAACTAGAATAAGCAAAAATGTCTCCTGCAAAGACTTTTATCTGTGCACATTGGCTGCACAGCACAAAGGAGCACAAAGAGCTGGAACTACAGCCACCATGTGCCCCAGCACTGACACATCCAGCCCCAGCAGCTGCCCCTGAGGGACTGCAAACCCAGGTAAGGCACCAGGGTGGCTTCCAGCACTCGCAGATCTGTACCTGCACTGGCTCCTGAGCACAGGTACAGTTTGTCCCCGGGCAAGTTGCAACATCTCACTGGCTAGAAACTTGTGCAATGTGTACCCTTGCAAGGAGGCTTAATTGCCCACGAGGTGTTGAGAAGTGATGCAGAAATGCAGTGAGGTTACCAAACAATTACATTTGCCATTTTATATATTCTTATAGAAAGAAACCAGAGAGAAAAGAAGAAGGTATTTTATGCACTGTTACAATGCCAATCTTGCTGGCCAGTAATGGCACAAAAATAGAACCGTGTTAAAAATCTTTCTTGTATCAGAACCCACAAGTCTTCTTCATCAATGTTCATGGGTTCACAACCAGATCACTGTGTTGACAGAAAGACATGACTGGGCCATGTAATAATTGTTTTGCTGGGACAAATCTGACATTATATTGCAATCAGAACTGTATGTCTTCTAAGAGACTTAAAGCTGCTCATTTGTATGGATACATATATAATCTCTGACTGTGGTCTTGTCAATTCATCTGCTCTTTGCCCAGGAGGTCCTGACCCATCAGGGAGGTCTCCATCCCACTGGACTCATTGGTCTTCCTGCTCCCCATTGCACCTCTCCCTAATTGCAAATTCTCCTGCACAGCTCAACAAAGACCTGCATAAGAAAAATGCTGTCCCTAGGGCTGTATCTTTCCCAACTGAGACATCCTGCATGGCAAACACTCATGTATCTACCTCCTTGCATCCGGGTCTTGTTGCAAAAACTGCCCTGGGGCCTGCTCTGTTTCTTCCTTCAGAGATTTCATGTTAGGAGGAGGAGGAGGATGCCCTCCTTAAACAGTCACACAGCCTGGGGCAATATCCTCTGTAAACATCCTCCTATCGGAGCTCAAGGTCATCCAGTTGTTTTTCTCAGAGCCCATGCCATGTCCAGAGCTACAGGCTGGTGCAGCAAGTCTTGTGGTCATTTTTTCCCACTGCATTTGTCCAGCTCAGAGCTTTCTCTTGAAACTCTGGAGCTGTCCTGTGGACTTTTCCACAAAGCTACCTCTTTTCAAGGAAAATAGGTGTCCACAATAGTTTGTTTTACACACATCTTTTTGGAGGGCTCTTCCTAAGCATGGGATTTAGCCTTGTGAAAGTCACCCTTGAGAGAAATTAATTCTATTAATTCATTATAGCATGACCAGTAATACAAATATACATTTATTTCTGAAAATAATTGTTCCTCACCCAGCAACATGGCTCATAACTTTGCCAAAGCTGACATTGTACAATTTCACAGGGACCTTGCTGGGGCAGAAAGAAAATGATGACCAGATTCAGGTGCAACGTGAGATTCAAAGATTCCCAGAACTCAGAGAGCTTCAGTCCTGGATGTTCAGTTTTCACCCCGTCCCTGCGATCTTTGGCACCATTTGGCGGAGGTTCCATCTCAGGTTGGTTGTGGCAGCCCACAGGAGCCGTGGCGAGGCCCTGGCAGTGAGGGACGAGCCACGGCCTGCTCGGGCAGCCGGCCTGGGCCTCGCTGCAGCAACACCCAGGGGAAGCAGCTGCAGCAGGGCTGCTGCTGGAGAGCCCTGGAAACACGGATTTCTTTAGCAAGGCTTCATCCAGTCTCAGGGTGAGGAGGAAAGGATGAGAAGAGAGTGGAACAAGGAATCAAGTAGCAGAAGAGTATGGCAGGAACTAAAGGGAATAAGAGAATGGAGATTACAGAAAAATGAAGGAATTAGAGGAGTTTGGGATTTTTATTTTAGCAAGAAAAGGAGAAAAGAAATTACATGAAAAGGAAAAAAATGAGGAAATCATGAAGAAGGGAAAGAAGACAGAGGAAAAAGCAGAGAATAAATAGGAAAAAATACACAACTGATATACTTTGATTTTATTTTATTACACTTCCTCCAGTGAAGATGGGAGTCAAAGAAAAAAACGGTCCAACTTCCCTTTCAAGGGAGATGGTCAGTGCCTCCTCTTGGAAAGGGAGGAGCTCACTGGCACTTTTATTTTTCCTGTTATGCCTTCTGAGAGCAGGGTTTACAATCACTAGGAAGGCTGAAGCAGGAAGCCGCAGACTTCCAGGCAGCAGGGAGGAGCTCTGCCTTGCAGGCAGACCCTGGGGACCCGTCATGGTCTTATCTGTTCAAGACCAGAGGTGATTTTCCCTCTCACCCATACTAGTCGGAAGGGTGTTGGCATCGAGGCGATGCTGCGCTCCCGAAGTCAGAGGCAGCCGGGACTGTCCGGGCTGCCACACCGCGTGTGGCCACGTTTCCTGCTGAGCAGGAGCCGTACGAACGGGAAATGCCACAGGGCTTTTCACTTCGGCTGAGCCTCCTGTCAGCTCGCTCCCCAACCGTTCAAGCTGCAGACAGAGGCTCTCAGACAGAGCTCAGCTTCTGCTATTTTTAGGTGCTGTAAGGAGGCCAAAACACTTGAACCTCTGGCGTAGTAACTTTCCCTGTGGTTATACACTGATGTCATAAATTTGCTATTATAATGTCAATGAAAGCTGATGAAAAGGAGAAGCTGGGCAGGGAGGAAGGAACCCTAAAATGTTGACATTTATCTTAATGAGAAACTGGATCCTTAAAGAACAGTCAGGCAACTGATTTTGCAGAGAGGAGTTCTCTTCAGGCTGCCTCATGCAGACGGTTCCCCCTTCAGCACATCTCTGCGGTGCGAGGGCGATGCAGGGCAAGGGCAAATTACAATAATCTAACGTGGCTGCAGAACTCAACCAGGCTTTTTAATTTTTGCTTTCTAACCATAATGACTGAACAGCCTGGAGGAGATTTCTTTACCCTAGAACCTGGAATTTGGAGCAACTGTAGCTCATGAAGCGCTGACAGAATCCACAGAGCAGATGAATTTGCTTCCCTCTGGCTACATGCTTATTCTAGGTAATTCCAAGGAGCAGATTTAAAAAATCATCTCTTAGAAGCTCATGCTAAAAACTCATGCACCTGCATGGAAACTCAGAAAGCCGGTCACCATTCCCATGGTTAGAACTCAACACCTCCGACTAGGCGCAAAGAGGCAGCCCAAAGGGACAGGTATGTCCACTACGAAAAAACAGAAATGTCTAAATTCATTTAGTGTAGTCAGCCAAAAGATGGTAAAACCAGACCTGTACTAAGTCAGGACTGAAGCTGGTGGAGAGGAACCACTGGAGTCCAAGACATGAAGCTTCCCTAACAACACAGACAAAATACAAGGTCCAAAGAAGTACCTACAGTGTCTGGTGACACTGACAGGCTCTGTTGGAAGGAGGCACCTTCTTACACTTCCACATTTGGCAGGAAATGGGGGGAATCTACAATGCTGTGAACCATCCTGATTGACAGAGGTCTCCCAAGCAGCTTTCAAACATTAGCCCATCACTATGACTGCTGACTCAAATAAGGTCTGTCAAACTCAGAGCTAGATGGCAGCTTTGGCTGCACTGCCACTGATACCTCCATGCAAATTACCACTTAGTTTTCTGCAACCATTTAATGAATTCAGGGGCAAAGTAGTTCCATTAAGAATAATGAAATTGTCGCAGAAGTTCATGACTAAGGAGAAACATAAATCTCTCTCAGCGAGAGCATGAACTGCCAATATACTTGCTCAGCCAGCAGCCAGCAGCCTCCATCCTGGAGCAGACAGATCTGGGAGTGATTCTGTCCTTCCCCTCAGGAGCTGGCTCCTCATCTCCCATCGTTTGGATGAGGAGTTCCCTGCTTGGGGCATCTCTTCTGCGGGCAGGCTGCTGCAGCTGGAGCCGCGGGGCAGGGACCGACTGCCCCAGCGCGGCCGTGCATCCCGGCCAGTTGTGGGAGAGAAAGAGTTCAGTCTGGGCTTTGCACGAGGCTGTTCTTTAATTCCACCAGTAATTAAAGTGACATTTTCCCTGCCATCTGTAGGATTTTTTGAGGACACAATTGAGTGATCTATCAACAGCCCTAGTGCCAGTAGAAAACAGAGCAAAAAGACTGCCTGCTTCCCTGAGCAGAACCTGAAGAAATTAAAAATGCCAACCCTTGCAAAAATGGGGCTGTTTGCCCTTGCAAGCTCTTATCACATGAATACTTTTGAAGGAAAAGAATACCCTCTAATACTAATTCTTTTGAATAATAAAATTCATCCAAACATTTCACATATGAAATCTGACCTTGAATTAACTAACCCTGTATTAATTACAATAGTAAAAAATCCATTTTAACAAAATTGATTTGCTCCACAAGGAATACTTGTTAATAGTTTGAAATTGAAGGGTTTTTAAATTCACCAGCATTGCAAAAACTATTTTCTTTTACATTTATCACCTTTCTTTGCCCTTTCTTTTTTAACTTTTTTTTTTTTTTTAAATATAGTGACTGGTGTTTGTAGAGCTTATCTGTTGGAAATTGTTAATACCTCTCAGGTTTCAACAACCTATCAAAACTGATTGCTATCAGAAATACTTATGCAATAATCATCTTTCAGGAAATAATTAAAATAGTACATATAGGATTAAGTTTAAAAAGGCTTTAGTTTGGATATCATACAAATATACATCCCTTCAGAGTAAAATAAATACATGAAGAGAGGCAGGAGAGGTAAACAAAATAATGAAAAGTCTCTACTAGGAAATGGGCGATGATCCTAAAACCAGATTGAGTCTGTGTTTATTCTATAAGTGTATAAAAGAGGGAGAAAGGAGTATTTTGAAAGCATTTGTATTGTTTTCCAAATAATTTAAGACTTAAGAGAATAGATATTATCAATAAAATAGCTATTCAGTTTGAATACCCTACCAGAGAAACATTACCTGAATATACACTCATCATTCCGGACAAATATGACAGTCATGCTGTTGCAGTGAGTGTAGGATCCCCAAATCCCATTGCTAAATGCCATAGAACAGAGAAAAAAATCCCTGCCCTAAAACTACTTCAAAATCTAAGTATGTGATGCACATTCCAGGCTGCCCACAGACAAACAGAGACAATGGAGGAACAATGAGATGGTGCCAGGCCCCTCAGGGCCCCCACACAAGGGGGTGGGAGGGCAGGGAGGAAGGGGCTAAAGGCAGATGCACTCACTGATGTCCCTAAGTGCAAGTCACAGAAGTGGGTATAATGCAGTAAGAAACCAGGAACTTGGCCCCAAAACTACCAGAGAGGTAAGTCAGGGCCACTGGCTTTACAAGCAGGTTAGGGCAGCAACATGTGCCAGTAATGGATGCCGTCCTGGAGGCTGAAGTCACAGAAGAGTAATGCTAGAAATGAAGGAAGGAAAGCAAGAAGTGGGAATTGAAACCAAAGCAAGCTGAATGCTTGGTAGAAAACAGCAATACACAAAGGACACGAAGAGATGAGTCTCTTCATTGAGCAACACTGAACCTGCTGCAGCCAGGATGAGGGGAGGGGAGGGAAGGAAGAGAAGCAGAAGCCCAGGTGCATCTTCAGCCATGGATTGTAGACCAGTCTTATGCTCCATGGAAGGACAGCAAAAGAGAGCTGCTGCAGACAGAGTGTCAGGTAAAGTATTCAGGTGTTACTGAGAGAATGAAATATGCAAAGTTCAGGCGTAACTCTTTCTTTCCTTTTGTTAAAAATTAGTTCTTTTTTTCTTTTAAATTGAAAAGAAGACGCTCCTGAGAAAACAGATAAATGAAAGAACAAAGGAATAAGGACGGAACAGAGGAGAGTTGAAGATTATCTATAACAATGGCAAAATTGTGTAGAGTTTCCTGGATAAAGAAAGGAGAATCACTTTAACAGTCATCAAACGGATATTTGGCTTAAGACATTACCCACCATTTGCCAATTCAGCTAATACATTTATCAGGTTTTCATAGAGGAACAAAGACACATTTAACAGCAAAACTTAGAAACAGAGGAGCAGCAGAGGCACAGATGGGGTGGGATTGTTGAAAATCCCCTTTGATCAGTAACCCTAGGGATGAACTTGCAGTATTCCTCATCTACTTCTTCTAAGGGACAACAGTTTGAAATGAAGAAAGGGATCACAAATGCTTTACTATATCCCAAGAGTAGCACCATGTGAGAAGGATAAAAAGGGAATGAGCCAACTCAATTGGCAATTCCTGTCTTCTGTGCTGCAAGTAATGACAAATCACCTACAATTCCAAAAGCAGAAAACCTGAAAGCACCTCATTTGCAAAAGCAAATAAAAAAAATAAATTAACGAACAGAAGTTATTGTGGGATAACCAAGCACCCAGACACAATGAAAACCTGTCACTTGTGTGTTATGAACTCCTGTGACTGGATTAACCTTAAAAAGGGTAACAGTATTATGCCTTAGCTTCACACACTTCAAGAAGGGGCAGATTGACATCACCATCCAAGCAAGTTGTTCCAGTGCTCCTCTGTGTGTTTATTTCCTTTTCCACATTGCTCCTTCTCTGTATAAACTCAGTACAAGCACTCATACAGCTGCACAGCTAGATCAGATGAGAAAACTGAGAAAACAGGTTTTTTGTTTGCATTAGTTGTTGTGTCCCACCTGGGTTCTTCCTATGGCCAAAATAACTCTTGTGCTGCTGCCCAGGATCAGAGTAACCAGCTGGGAGCAAGACCTCTGCCATCAGTGCCAGCACCAGGTAACATCAGGTTAAAGTGACCCTGAAACCGTGGCCTTTAAGGATCTTGTCTGAGGACAAGTTCCTAACACAGAACTTGTCAGGGCATTTGCCATGAGCACAACTCTGAGCAGTGGAATGATATTCCATCAGCTGAGTATTCAGAAATAGGAGACGTGTACTAGGAGGCAGGACAAGGCAGTTTGCAGGTGAGAGCACGTAGTGTATCCTACTTTCCTGATGCAAAGCTGGAGTTTCACTCTCTAGGTATGCATTGTCATTAAATCCCCAGAGTCATGGTCACATATGAAATTATGTACCCTAAAATCTAGATTTTACGGCCAAATATTTTCAAATGCATCTATAATTGAGAAATCACAAATGTGTGTTGTTAAGTAAAAGCCTGTCTCTTCCATATCATGTTTAAACAAAGACACCTTACTAAAGAGGAAGAATGCACTGAGAATTCACTTTAATACATGTTTATTGGTGTCCTGCACTTTCAGTGTAGGAGGTTGGAGATGTAATAAAAAAGTTTCAAAATTTATTGATTCCATTTCATTTAAATCACTCTAAACAACCAGTGCTTTAGAGTTCAGAGAATTAACATTTACTGTTCGTTACAAGCAAAATTTTAATATTACCTTTTTTTGAGTCCACTTAGAACTCCTCTTTTAAAATTCTTCAGATACATTCCTCACAGTAAACAATACATTTGAATCTGTGTCACAATCAACATTGATAAGGCCTTCTTAACCATTTTATACCACCTCCACTGTTACTTCATTGCAAAACACAATCTTATTTCATACTATAAATACCCATCCATGCACAAAACACAGGGGCCAGAAGTTACACATTAATATTTCATGTAGGCTTCCAAGTCTTCCTTTACCCTCTGCAGGTTTATGGTACACTTAAAAAGATATCTTTAGACTTGGTCTACTTGGTCTTAAAATACAAATATACAATATCCATAAGCATAAAAAAGTAAAGCTAGATGGCCTTACCATTTGTTATCAACTGCTAAAATCTTATACATGTACAATATAGCATCATGCTGATTAATATACATATTAGTTAAATATATCAACCAATAATGGGGATGTGGCCAAGCTTTTTTGTTTTGTTTTCAAAAAGAAATTGTTCATATACAAGTAAAAAGATTTTTAATTTAAACTCATATGGACTACCTGAACCACACAGACATCTGTAAGCCCTGCTGAGATATTCAGGTCAAACTGGGACAAAGCCTGCTGATTCACTTGAAAGGGAACACAGCTCCTTGTGGGTGACACCCACGGTGTGCTGTTCCCAAGAGAATGCAAATTTACCAGCATTCACATTTTCAGGTCTAGAACACTAATTTTTGCATCTTACATTGCAGTTTATACTTTTTTATATCTATTCATCAGCCTCCAGCAGAAACAGTTCAGTACCTTGACATTGTCATAGATTTTTCTAAATAAGTAGATATACAGTACAAAGTGTAGATAGTGAAACAAATAAGCACATATATACAGTCTTTGAAAGGCATTTTTGTGACCAGTTTAGCAGTGTTTATAGAAAACATTTAAGATAGTCACATTCTGCTGATACCACTGTATTGCAAACTGTCAAGCCATATTTCTTATATTAAACTTGTACTGCATTGTATATTGTACAACAGAGAACGATCATTCTTAAGGTGTGACACAATGAAAAAAAAAAACAAACTAGACTGAGTAAGGTAACCAGCACAGGGCTTAATTTTCCTGAGGTTTGTAAGAATTTTTTAAACAAAAATCACAGTGACCAGGCTAAACTGCAAACATACTGTTAAGTTTTAAATATACAGTTTATACATAAGTTCTGTGCATGGTCGACTCAACTGTGTATGTTCATGCTGATGTTTCCTTTAAATGACTCGCCACTGCATAATACTTGTGTCCTTTCCTCCTGTGGAGATGAGATGGGTGTCTTCACAGAGAAAATCTACATTAGTTACATGACTACTATGTCCACCGTACACATGGCTTGGAGCCTAGAAAACACCACAGGTAGTGAGAATAGCAGCTGTCATAAAAGCATCTCGTTAGAACATTCATACAACAAGGAGCCCAAGGCATCACATCATTCTCTTAAAATATTTTAATATTAAATTAACTTTTAAATTTAATTGCTACCTCATTCAACCTTAAATAAATCCCTTAGATGTATAAACATTCCCATTCTTCCTTTTTTGATGTGTTTGGGGTTTTTTTGTTCATAGGAAAACAACATTTAATGAATTTGTGCAAAATAGAAGAGCAAATTTTTGGGAAATACCTTACCCTAAACTGTGAACATGGATATGAGAAGAGATGTACTTTGCCAAAGTCATCCCCTGTTGACAGCAGTTTTCTTCCATGTGATCGACAGACAGCGTTGATATCTGTACCATCTGAACCTTCAGGCCATACACCTGAAACACAGAGGGACCAATTAAATGGTTCTATAATGGAAATACGAGGGACAGCTTAAGTTTCTGTTAAAGTATTAATAAAGGATGACTTGTTTAAGGAAAAGAAAAAAACTAAAAAAAACAACAGCATCTGAGTCAGGATGTGTACTTCTGTACCAGCTAAAGTCCAGATCGTAATAGGCAGTCAAGCACATAAAAAATTATTTTATTCCCTCTAGTCAGCAAAGTGCTTTTTACTCTGAGAAAAGAATTCTGCTGAATTACAGTCATGTGTAAGCCTGAAAGAATTTTCTTATGATTGTGTGGAAAAGTAACAGTTACTGCTTTTATTTTCCTGTCTGCTTATGTAGGAGCTAACACACTTTCTTATTATTACACGGGCATGTTTTTGAGACTACAGTTTGATCCAAAGTACTTTCTTCGTATTACTAAAGTCTAAAATCTATGAAAGAAGACATTATATAGTTCAAATTATTATTTATTAATGAATAGATTCCTTGAAAAGAAACGGAACCCACTATGAAGTTTTTAAGTGCTTTTGTTCTACTGTGAGTATTTTTCTTCCTTCCTCACATACTCTGCTCTTCGCTGTTCTTGCACAAAGTGGTGTTCTAAAATTAAACTGTAAGGTCAACGGTGCAAAGACCAAATCTGTGCACCACATCTTCAAAGCCTCTGAATACTTGTGTGTAATAAATTGTAATTGTACTAAAATCCACTCAGTTATTGAAATGTCAGGTTTTTATATGCAGCACTGTGGGCTTGCTTTTGGTTATGATTTTCTAATTTAGATTTTATCTAAACCCTACTCAACATAAACGACACCAAGCTTTCAGAGACCACTGACATCTCTAGTCACAATGTGTGTTCTGCCACGCTGACTTGGCACAGCCCTGCTGTGTGTGGGTGCTGTGAGTGGCAGGGCCTGTCCCTGTGTCAGCCCCTGCCCGCCCGAGGGCTCCTGCTCCGGCGCTGCTGCAGCCCCGGCTGACAGAGCTGCTGCTCCCCTGAGAACTCCGTGCCTGCACTTTCTCCTTCTTCAGGCTACTTGTAACGCCACAGTGGGCATCTGCCATGCACTCTGGGAACAGCTATTCTTCAATCCACGGGTGATTCTTCCCAAAGAACAGTCTCTGTATCGTTGCACAGCAATTCACTACAAAGAGGTGATTCCATGTCTTTATAAGGAATTACAAATGGCTGTAAATAAAATACAAAGTCTGATTTGTAGAGTGCCCTTACTTTTCCTGATGCTTGTGGAAACATTTCTTTGCTAGATCAGAGATAGTAAAAAAGAGGCCCAAAGAAATGGAAGCTGCAAAGAAACATGATAATTGCTACTCACGGAATTATGAATATGCAAAACAAAGACACACAGAAAGCTGTTTTAAATATCTGCTTTATCAAAAAGGAGGCTTTATGAATATCAAATGGTAGCCAAAAAGAGGCAGAAGTCTTCCCAAGAGGTCACTATGATAAGCTGGAAATAACCCCTGAAAGAAATGGTTAAAGAAACAAGACTGCCATTTTGAAATGGGGAAAGGATAATAGCACGGGTTTTCTTTGAATCTTTCTGTTCTTTCAAAATTTATCCCAGTGCCTCACTGCCAGTTTTTATGAATATGCAAATTGAATCCCCCTTGCTGAAAAAGTAGTCCTTTTTTCCCCCATCCTCTGCAGACATGTAAAGAGCCCATTTCCTTTCTGTCATTTGAAGACTGATGTCACGGGTTTTTTCTTCTTCTTTAATATTCATTCATTACAACTCTTCTTTCAGAACAATATTTAGATGGATAATTAATTATTCTTGCTAGTCAGCACATTATCTGTAGGTCCAATGTGCAAAAACCAGAAGCAGCCATTCCAGCTGTGACTGAAGCAGATACTGATAAATGGATGATTGCTTCACATTTTGCATGGCATCCTTTTCATTACACATCCCACTAATGTATCTGCCTTTCCTACAACAGCATAATGCTGTTGACTCATGTTCAGTTTGTATGCAAGAGTAATCTGATCTTTCTGTGCAGATCTGCTCTCAGCTGTTCTGTATTTGTACAACTGGGTTCTGCCATTCTAGTGCAGAACCTCCTTTTTGGCTCTATTGAATTGCTTCCTTTTTTTCATACACTCCTCTATTTCTCAAGACAACTTGCTAATCCTGCAGCTTCAAACCACCTACAAACTTTACATGATGGTTTTTCATGTATGCTATTAATAAATATATTTGAACAAACATAATATTCAATTGACAGTGTTCTAAGTCAGTTTCAGTTTTGAATCCAACCAGTCTGAGCTCTGCTTTCCTTGTGATGTTGTCAGGCTTTGTACGGTATCTTAGATTTCTTCTGTTCCGGTCCTTCACCTCAAACACTATTTTTTTCAAAACCAGGCATGTGCTATGAACTGATACTTGGTTGTGTATCCAGCAGCACAAGGCTCGTTATTACCAGTTATTAGCCGCTTATTACGGCTTATCCGCTGCTTATCAGCCGCGGACGCAGAAATAATGAGAGCCGGAGTCCGAGTCGTGTTCAGAGCAAAGGGCGGAAGGGGGAGAACCCACCTTCGTTTAATTCTTATATACACTTTTAGAAATCACAGTTCATTGGAGAAAATTAACACTTCCGTCTTTAACTCCAGTGGTTAAAAGAAATGTCCATCAAAGGATCTGTGTCCATGGGAAAGGAATGTAAAAACAAGATAATTTTTACAACAACATAGCTATGTTTACAGAATTCTCGTCCTTGAAACTGTCTAACACAGAGAGCTAGCTATTTTTAACAGTGAAAATGGGCAACAGCTCTTGAAAGAGCTTATAGATCAGCCAGTGTTTGAAAGTCTTTGCTCCTTCACATTTACATGATTGTATCACTAAAATAGCCTCCTTCAAGCACACTTTTTTACATGCTATTGGCTTTCAGTTGAATCATCTCTAAACACTTCCAGACTGACTAATCTGTTCCCATGCTCGAAGACAGGTGTTCAACAGACCAGTGTTCATTTTCCCCCCTGCATTGGTTATGCTGATCTGTGGGTGCCACACATAGTTTGTGATTTTTATGTGGTTCTACTAGAGGGAGAAAAATCAATATACTAGAAGCGTCACATCCTGGATGCTGTGGTTGCTGCTTGTGTGTCCAATGGGGCAATCCAAGCAAGCATGTGAAGACTGTTGTAACTGGCTGCTCTGAGGCCCCAAAGTACTGAACAATAGATGGACTTCCAATATTAATGGACTGGTTTCCAACTTATATGTTTCTTCAGATTGTTATTCTTGCCACTAGCTTTGCACTTTAGCCTCTTCATAGGGGCTCCAAAGGTCCTGCAAATATTGCAGTCATTCTTCTCCAGTTTTTCGGTACTTTGCCTGTTCTCTGTGCTGAAAAAAGTACTAATGGTCACAAGCTGATACTAACCAGTTATTGTTACTGACACAACAAGGTTTATCACACTCAGATACTCAGAAAGTATCTGACTTATTTCAACTTTCCAACCTACTCCTTCCCTACTGAAAGCAATGGGCACTAACTGGGTTTGTCATCAGATTGTAGCAAGTCCTCTATTAAAGAAATATTTTTAAAAGCTTTGGGTTTTTTAACACTTCAGCTTTATCAGTGTCATCCCTCCTCCCTCCTCAGTATATTATTTTGTCCCATGGTCTGGCTCCAAAAGCTGATCTGTTGCAAGGCATAGGGAAAACCCCTCTCAGGTGTGACATGCCTTTCTTCTGACTCTCTATGCACCAAAGCCAGCCCCATATACTAATAGCACTATATTCTGCATGAATCTGAATTAAAAATTAAGGAATCTTCAGGTAAAGTGTTTACTATCTCAGAGTATCTGAGCCTGTGATGCTAAATGCAAAGACAGTGCAGCTCTCTGACTATGTGTCAGGTGTACTCAAATCCCAGAAATATGTTAATGGTTCCACACAAGCCTCCATCCCTTATGTGAAAAATACATTATGTCAACATGCAGCCAATCTTCCAGGATTTCCTCCTTTTACTAAATCTGCATGCTGTGATATCCAAGTCATACCCAAGCACTGCTTGTCAGTTAAAAGATAGTAAATTTGAATGTGTTTTCCCAGCATACTGCCACTGCCATAGCATTTTCAGGCACTGAAAACATGTCCTTCCTGGCTGCCTTCAAACACATCACTGCATCTATTCTACTTAAAACAGGGGTGCAAATCTTCCTTGCTTAGCACTTATACTAAACCAGACTCTTCTCTGAACTTCTACCACACATTCCTATTTTCTCTTGAGGACTCGAGAATTTGAAGCTTCTCATACTCAATTTTTATAACCAATCTGCCTGGTTCTGCACACATTGGAGAATGAGTACAAAGATTCAGACTACACTGGGGAAAGTGGATCCTTCCAAACTGGCAAAAGAGAAGTCCCATGGAAACAAACCATTTGATTTTGTTATGTTTTTCTTCTTGAAGTCCTTCTACTCAATTTAATTGCTACAGATTGTATTAAAATACATCATAAGTTCTTAATGAGGGAGCCTATCATCCATTTTGTGTTTGCACAGTAACTAGAGCAAATGAAACCAGTTCTGGTAAGAGAATTTGACCCAGTAGCTGTCTAAATACATGATAATTCTACATGGAACTAGTATTTTAAAATAAAAATGACAAGAAGCTGCTCTAGTGTGACAGAAAGGGTAGTGTGTGATTTGTTCCTTATCTCCCACTTATGTTGTAATTTGATATTTGTACTTGAATCTAGCAAGAATATTAAATCAGAGTCTTCCTGGATTGAAATAAGAAGACAGATTGTAATAAAAATGGCATAACAGAAGTTCTGTATTTTTCCCTGAATTATGAATAGTCATGTTTCATAAGCAAAAGTTGGCAATCCAAGTGTTTGTTAATAAGAAGAATGGTAAGAGCTTGTAAGAGGAAATATACTTACCAAAAACATGGAATCCTAAAGTACAGGTGTAAGTGGCCCATTCTATATCTCTAGTTGTTTCAACACTCACAACTTGTTTACAAGCAGAGGGGATCCCTACAAAAGAAAAAAACCCCACATGATAACATTTTTCATTCTCAAATTGTATAGATTTCTGATTGCACCAGATGAATTAAAACATATGGTTGATCTTGGCAGTTATATGGTCTCATTTAAATTTTAAATCAGTGTTAGACTGCCTGAACTTTGCACAAAAGGACTAAATATATTTCTTACTCACAGTATAAGATTTCATAGTCTCCTGAATTAGACACAAGATATTGTGAATTAACAGACCAATCCAGATGAGTAATGAAGCTGGAATGACCCTACAAAGAGAAAAAAAATTGTATTAACTGCACTAACAGTATGTCTCAATGTGACAGTATTAATACAGTGCTACAAAACACACTTTAGGTGTTAATACTGAACCAAGAGAAAAAAGGTTACTTACTGAACATTTGCCAATTCTAGTGTACTTTCTTCCATTTTCACTTACACCATATATATAAATACAGTTGTCATGGGAACCTATTGCCAAGAAGTTTCCATCTATAAACACAAAAGTGAACACTGCAATTATTCCTGCAAGAAAGTACTTAGGCTAATTTTGAAAAGTTTATATGTCACAGACAAGAGGAACTGTTCTTAAAGGCCTTGATATTGAAAAATGAAAATATGAAATTCTGTTTTTTCTTTTTCAGTTGCATATTGATGCATCTTTCAAGACAGAAAACAGTACCGCAAATATTACTGTTAAAAACACATGACACTTCTGGAAGCAGGCTACTCCATTTAAGGCTAATCTGATTGCAACAACCTGCAGAGTTAAGTTTTGGTTTTTTTCTTTTCTTCTTCACAATGAAATCATATTGAACATGTTGGGGAGGCAGGGAGGGGGAGATGGAGGGAAGAAAAAGAAAATTAGAACTTAAGACACCACCCATGCAGTCCTGCCAATGTTTCATGCCATACTTATTTTCAACTTCATTTTGACGAGCAGGGAATTATTTTAAAACAAACCAATCCCTAATTTAATAAAAATATTCAGCACCTTTTTTTTTTAGCCAGTAAATAAATGCTCTCAAACCTGGTGAGTAACGCATTACAGACAGCTGTTCGTTTCCATCTGTGTGTACAGTGACCAAGTCTTTTGTTTCTGTGTCAAACACAAACCACCTGTTGTAAATACAGAAAGAGGCCAATAAATCATTCCATAAGGAATTTAAATCTACTGTAATCTTGACCAACTTTTCTTCTGTCAAAATAGCATAAGTTTTGTACCAAGAAACGAAAAACAGCAACTGCTACTCAGTTTGGTATATTTTTACTTTAACACAAGGACAGTTTCTTTCCCATCTTTTTTAACCAGAAAAATGATCAGGCATTAACCCTGTTATCAATCCTCAGATTTTAGAGTGTTTTAATGTGTGCCATGCATTCAAATTAAGTAAGCATTGCTTGTAATGACCGTTCTCCTTTAATGACCTTTCTCTACGCTATGCTGATGTTTAAATTCATGCCTGCATTAAATCCTAGGGCAAAGGAAAACACAAGCAAGCATCAGGACCATTCTCTTCTGACAGAAGAAAGAGATGAATTGATTTATTTTCAAGTGAATTTATTATTTTTGCAGTGGTTTAATTTAATTAATTAACTTTAATGAACCAAAAATTAATTTGTGGAAACATGTAGAAAAGACAAAGATAACATTTGCATTTCAATACTTTCATCAGAGGACTAAAGACAAAGAAAAGATTCCTCTCAAAGCTTTTCCTTTTGATTTACTTTATTTAGTAAATAAAGTACATTCAGTAACAAAAGTAAATCCTTTATTTAGGACTGATATACAATCTGAAATAAGCTTGGCTCATAACCTACAAGCTTCCTGTATGTTCTCAGTGAAATGGAACTGTTTTCAATACTGACAGCCAAGTCTGCCCTCAAGTGCCACTAAAGGAGAGGATGGAGTTTGGCGAAGGCCGTCCCTCCTGGTGCAGACAACCCCAGAGACACCCAGCAGCTGCCACTGCTGTGACCATGGGCTGTAAAATGGAGATGTTCTCCCACACCTCAGTTTCCTCTGCCTTGCTTATGCCTTAGACTTTTCAAGTAGAACAAGTCTCTTAATGTGCATTTTACACTGTCTAGCACAGTGGAACATACATCAAATTTTTTTAAAGCCTCTGGTTGTCACTGCATTAGGGATCATGGACCACTTGCTACATTTTCCAACACAAAACTTTCTATATGATTTCCTCCACACTTTCCCTAAAGGCCTTGGAGAAAATCTCTCTCCACATCTGCAAAGTCAACCCACTATCTAAGACTCCTCCTTTAGCCTCTCCTTTGTCCCAATGGACACAAAGATTTAACATTTGGGTCACTGGTATGGTGACAGTACCTCCCACGCCTGGTCTCACAGCTCACCTAGACTTCCTGCCCTCCTCCCACTGATCTTAGACTGTCACTCTCCCAGGGCAGAAGCCACCTCTTTGTTCATGCAGCAATCAGCAAACACAGGGTGCTAGCCCAAGCCTAGGGTTTCTAGGCACTAAGGCAATACAAATCAATTTCATTCTGACATTCAATAGAAACCAATAGAATAGGAAGATGTGTTGTGCATACATGTGCAAAACAAGAACATGAACTTGGATGTGAGCTGGAAAAATCAATGTTTGTTGGTGCCCAGGGTGTAGCTCTGCACATCTTACCTTCCAGTCAGCGTCCCTACTGCAACAACAGATGCTGAAGGATGAAAACCTGAAGACTGTGCGGGGTCCTAAAAAGTTTCACAAACAAGCACACTTTTTTAGCAATCTAAGATCTCAAATTATAACAAATACAATCCAATTATCTGCTTCTGGAACATAGTAAGACTCTCTTGTTGATTTTTTGAGGTTGTTTTTACTCTTTCAATATAAACTTGAGGGGTAGAAAAGTTTTTAACTACTCGAAATATTACCCAATAAACTTTTTTCCCTCTCCACAAGGCCACTGTTTTCTTTTCTTTACTATCTAAAAATAACTTGGCAAGTGATTTTGTAACAATAACATTGGCAATGGCAGCTTCTCAACAAACCACAAAAAAGTAAGATATAAAAAGAACTTCTTAGACTAGAGCTGACCTCAGAATTAAGCATCAAAGCTGCAGTTTACCTGCAGTTTAAAGGACAAGCAAGTACCTTATTCAACAAAGGTAGGTGGCTCTTTGCAGGGAGGGGTAAAGCCTAACTCCTACAAACACCAACATTTTTTTCAGCACTTGCCAAGTTGCAGCTCACTGGGATATTAAGGGCATAAAGTGGGTTTCTTGTTTTGATATGCAATTTTAAAACATTTTACTTTGTCTAGTGCATTATCATGGAGAGAGGTAGAATTCCAGTATTTTTCTTGCAACATAAACATATGTCTAAAACACAAGGTAAGCATTTTCTTTCTAATATTTGTCAAGTTACAAAGAATGAGCTCCATAACTCTCCAGTTATAGCAGAAAATACCAATATAAGATTTTTTTCTGATGCCATTAAAACACAATTTAAAAATGTAAGCAAAAAAAACCAATCCAAGTGACCTATCTCACAGAAATGCTCATGCCCTAAATTTTCTGTATTTTAAAACAGTATCATATTGTAGCTGTTTTAGTAAACCTGTTGACATTTTTAGTAACTGGTAATTACTAGCCATAGAGGCTAGGTCTAAAGGATATTCTCATTAATTTAAAACAAGTGACTAATTTAAAAGAATTACTAACTCTAAAGAAAATTTCACAGTATTGTTGAAATCCAGGATTTATATATACATTGTGAAACACTGCAATAGTTCAGAAAGGAAAATTGGCTAATTTTTTTAAAGTGTAATTTCACAGCAAATGCTAAGATATTCTATAGAATAGAACAGAGGTTCAAACAGTGTATTTAATCTAACTTGTACTCATAACAGCTACATTTAAAAGTTTTTACATAGATCTCTACAACAAAAATAGGTTAACATGAAATGATTTATTTTTTCCTCAAGTTAATACTTTTAGATAATTTTAATCAATTATCTTAAGAAAAACCAGAATTACTAGAGAATTTCTGTAACAGGAGAGCTGTGCTCAATGTTTACCTCTATAATCTTGTTCCAGATAGGATGGTGAGTTGTAGCATCCCAGAGAGTAATGTGTTTGTCATGTCCACATGTGAAGAACTGAGGTTTAGAGGAATGGACTGCAAGGCCCCAAAGCTCATCAGTGTGACCCTACACAAGCAGAAATGTTTCTTGACAAGAAGGACAGACCACCAAAACTAAACATGTTTAAACAGTATTAAAATGACCAAACTATATTAAAACATTCAAAAAATATGTTAGCTCTAGATAGGTCCATATTAATAATGTTTCTTATTGCCAAAAGTACTGTAATAATAAATCAAATAGATGCATTTTTATGAAACTTAACTTTAAGCAGTATCTTATACTGCTATTACACACTTAGAAATGTTCTTGTAAGACAACCCAGCTTACCTGGGTAATTGGGAAAAAATCTCCTGACAGCGTGCCCTGTAGGACGAAGTTTCTAGTGGTTCCTATTAATACAACGTCCCCTTTTCCCTCTGCTACTGTTCTTATTGGGCCAAACTGCTCTGGAATCTGTGGTCATAATAGACAAAATATAGATAAGTCAGACAATTTGTCTAGTGTTGCCATTTTTAAAGACATGTGGTCTAGCAAATGTGTTCTAGTAAATATTGCCCAGAAAAGAAATGAAACATTAATATATGTGCCTGACTTGCAAAACTTTATAACAACTTGCATCAGCTCAGTAACTTTTATAACAATACAAGACATCACTATCTAAAGAATATTCCATTGATACAGATAAACCAAGTATTTCAACAAACACAAAAGGTTCCTTCATGCTGTGTTTACTCAATAGTATTTAATTGCAGCTGTGATATCATCCTAAGAATTTCTGCTCACAGCACTTTCTGTTTCTTTAAGTGCAGCCTAGGTTCTGAAAGTCAGTGTAAATATTTGAAATAAAGTTCATGGAAAGATGTAAAATATCAAGGAATACCAGAGTATGAACAAATCAGAGAAAAAGGTAGAAACAGCACAACAAGCATGCACCTTGTGCTGTGTTAAAAGCTGAATTACAAAAATAGACATGCCATTCCAGTTGCATATATATTTGCAACATTCAGTATTATATAGCAGAGCTGAAACCCTTCCTCAGAATTTTATGCTGATTGTTCTCTTACATTCAGTAGGAAACAGCAGTTTTGTCCAAACAAATTGTGCTTTAATCTTTTAAGTTCTTTTATAGCAAGTGGATTAATTTCCAGAATTTTTTAGAATTGTAGTCAAAAAACATAATCAACCAAGAAATTAATGAAAAGCTTTAAGTATTAAAGTCCTCAAAAAATCCTCATATCATTTTGAGAAAGAGAAAAGTACAAAAACATTTTATTAGTGTAATAACTCTGAAATTAAACATTACCTCACATTATTAACTGCAAAAAAGAGAAGAAATAATATGGAAAGATATTAACAAAAGATTTGTTTTCCAGTTACCCCAGAACTTATACAGGAAATACTATGTTAATGAATAGGGAATTACAGGAACGACCTGATGACTCTAAACTTAAGGTGTCCTGTACAGGGCCAGGAGTTGGACTCGATGATACTGATGGGTCCCTTCCAACTCAGCATATTCTATGGTACTGTTGTATTTTACCATTGATTTACTTTCCCACAGAATACACATTCATAAGAAAAAAAAAAATTACTTAAAAAGCTGCGTTCAGGAGACAACAGAATTTAATTTTAAGTGGCGGAGTAATTACAAGATAGGCAACATCACCTCAGTTTTGTGAATTTTTTGGTAATTTCCATTCCAAGATATCAGCTTTCTGTCTTTTCCACCTCCTGACACCAACGTGCCATCCCGCAGCATACACAGTGCAAATATTCCACCCTCGTGTGCCCCTTGGACTGCGTGGCTTATTCTGTTGGTACCTGGATAAAAGGAAAAAGACATTACTACTGAAATGCTCAGCTTAATAGCTCCTTTCCTCCCACTTTTCCCCCTCCACTTCTCTAATTTCTGTCAAGGATTACATTTAAACAATGATAATTGCGGGCAGGAGTGCTGGACCACAACACAGAGACCCATAGAAGAGGCTGAATTAGTACATCTTTTTTATTCCTCCCATCTCAAAAATGAAAAGTACACATACTCAGTCTAGCTTACAGACAAAGTAAAATAGATTCATGCAAACCTTTTATTTAAGCTAAATAATTTGACATCACATTTGACCTGCAGTAGCACTATGCACCTTATCAACAAAGAAGCCATAATCATAACTTGTTATACTCCAAAGATGTTCCGCAGCCTCCAGACTGAATTTGTACCAAAATCAGACTAAGCTAGAGGTCCTTGTAGATCTGGTAGAATGTGCTGATTGCTCTCCAAAGGAGCCTGTACTTCTTTATTGATGAACTTGGCTTTTCAAGTACCTTCTTAGACTTAACACCTTCAAAACCAACTACATTAGATTAAGTGTCTCTAACTTGATGAATCATTACTATTATGAAATACAAATAAATATTAGTGATTCTGTCACTGAAATGTGCACCTTGCATCAAAGTTTGGCTAACTTGATGCTTAGCACAAATGAGGGGCTGATGCAAATTAGGAAAAACAACTGCCTTTTCCTTCATCCTCATCTATGGATATAATGTGCCAGGTACAACTGATTTCTGTTTAAGAGAAGTTTTTACTAAGGGCACCATGACCTGGTGGAAGCAGCCCTTGCTTGCACAGAATTCTGAGTCAAAAATAGTGAAGACATAGAAAGTACACTGTACTGGGATAGAAAACCAAGAAAAATATTTTTGTCCAGCCCTAAAGAGCTGGTAGAGGGTGAGGAGATCTTGAACACACTGAGAAGGGCAGAAGAAGCTGCTTGCAGTCAGGGCAGAAATTAGTCTACCAGCCTGACAAGATAACTGGCCCCTGAGCAGTGCACTGCCCCTGTCATGCCAGCAGCTGCCACTGTCTCCCTTGTCTGTTGGCAGTCCAAAATAACAAAGAACAGGGAGATAGGACTGTGTAATTTCTAAGTCAGTTTAGAAGGAAAAGTGTTGGGATGACCTGCTTTAAATTACCGTAGGAAAAAAGAAAGGGGAATAAAAAAGAAGTTGAGTTACAAACACCACATCCACCCCTTTCCTCAGAGCGGTGCAGTGGTCAAAAGGACAAGGAGATAATTGGCTGACAGTCCTTGGGTGGAAAAAAGTCTACAAAAACAGCTCAGGAAGGCTCAACTGTGTAATTGATTCACTGTGTTGTTTTCTGGGTCTTATACCCTTCGAGCATCTTGGGAGAAAGCACTGAGTAAATAAAAAGCAGCTGTCATCCATACTCCTTCCTTTACTAATAAGGCCTCCTTTACTAATAAGGCCTCCTTTAAGGGATTCTCCTTATTCCTGTGCATGGCATCTCAGGCACTAAGTAAACGTTTAGGATGTTGCTGCTGTTTGCCCTCTGGCAGGCATTGCCTTCTGCTTGCTAAAAAAAAGTCTCTTCTTACTACAAAATGCTTTTTAAGAAGTTCTTCCTATCCATCTGTTCTTTTGAAATAAAGCTGAGAAATTCAATTAGATCTGAATACATTTAGCTTGACTGCCTATTAAAACAAATAAAGCTATTTGTTGTCTTTTTAAAAGTGTTTGTCAATAGACACAATTCTGCAAACAGTAGAGAGGGACAGTATAGGAGACTGGAGATCATCAGTTACATTTACAAGGTTTCTTTCCATCACAATGGTTAAAGAAAGAACTTTTCCTGCCATCTCTTACATCAGTAAAAGCTCCACATGCTGGCATAGCACTTCAGTATTTGACCATAGGGAACATATTCTATAGAATTTTGTGCTCTAGCTGTTAGGTATAGATGTTCTTTAGGTTTTTGTAGAAAAGAATTCAGGCACAAACTGCTGGATTGGTCTTGGGAAAGAATTCTAGGTAAAACAAAACTTATTCTTCTTAAAATGAAGCTCTACACTGAAGTAAAATTTCACAGTCTTTAATATTAAGATTGAAATTTTAGTGAAATTAGTGAAATTTTATCTTACCTTTCCCCCAAACCAAAATGTTTCCACTTGAGTCTCCTGTAATAGTATCACCATTTTCAGAAAAGGTCACACACAGGACAAACTTTGGCTTCTCTTGTTTCTGCATGGTTATGAAAAATATACACTCACAGCAACACACAACCCATTGATTTTAACTTTATGCATTTGCGTGATTTGGTTTACTCTTATATAGCTCTATTATTACTTAGATATTTACACATGAGTTAAACACATCCCTAAAGTCTAACAGATAATCTGTGCAAGGGCAGAATATGCATCAGCTGAGGTTTGTGGCCCAATCTTGCACCCTTTAATTGCAAGTTGGGGCCAGAGTGAGTGAGAAGACCTGCCAACATTTAACACAAGACCAGGAATGCTCTGAGATAAACCAAATCTCCCAACCACTACACAAAGCCAAAGATTTTAAGTATTTAGAAGTGGCCAAAGTTTCAAACAAGCTTTATTATAATTTTTAACCCCAACATTTCTAGGAGAAAAAAATATCACTAGAGTTTGGCTGTAGTGTAAGTATTTAAGAATCATCTCTTGAAAAAACCCCAAGGTTCAGGAATGAAAACCCTGCATTTAAGACACTGACAACAACAAAACAATTAAATGCATAAGGGAACAAAAACTTCACTGGTAGCTTCTAGGGACATTATTTACATTCTTTGTTGACAACCTGTATGTATGACCTCTTTCTCCCTCAACTTAAGAACTGTTCTCAACTAGGGCCACCACCCTTTTCCATCTGCAACAACTATCAAGACCAACAGAGCCAGAACAGAGAGAGAAATCTGTTAAAAATGCATGAAAAATAAAATGTAGCAAAATTTAAATGCATTAACTCAGCATCTCCTCCTGATTTCACACAAAGTATATTAACTGATGTTGCAAATAGTTGTTTTGACTATCCTTGGGAACCACGACTCCATAAACAGTTAAAGAAGCCCTACTGGAGTTATCTGCAGTCACTGCAAACATCCCTCAGTTGTGCATGCAACTGCTGTACAGCTTAGTCTATATTCAAGAACAAAACCAAATCAAAACCTTGAAATGAAAATGATATTTACCAAATAGTGGCCAGCTCAACCTGTATGTGAACTACATATGTGCACATGTCTGAGCAGAACAGAGGAAGAGGAAAGAAAAGAAGGAAAATTCATATACATGTATTTTATGGGATTTTGCAAGTCTTTTCTCTGACAAAATAAAAACCTCTGTATTTTTTTTAACCTGAGGTAATCATAGAGGGTTTTAAGGTAATTTTATTTTGCAGGGGGTGTGGGGTGGAAGAGTGGAGGTTTCTAGCAAAAAGATACAAGGGACAATATGGTAATTGCATTTCAAAAGTTCAGTGTGGAAGTTTTATCCATGGAAAAGTTCTCTGTGCCATACCATGAATGCCACCTGAGCTTCTGCAATATTTCAATTTTAATAATGATCACTTGTTTTGATTTACTCAAATCTTATTAACCCTTACTTCTGTATGACCGTACGATTACTATAAACATAAAATAAGATAAATATTTTATTTTACCTCAAATAATCCTTGCTTTTTAATAAGGGAATTCCCTTCTAGTGTCCAAAAATAAAGGTGTGATTTTCCACAAGTAACTATTATATTTGTATCAGTAGGGTGAAAATCTGCAGCAAATACAGCCTCATTAGAGCACTTGAAAAGAAAAAGAAAAACATTGTATCAAAATCTAAAATTCAAAGGAAAGAAAATAATATTATATTGTTCTATAATTAGATAAACGGATAACTTCTGTTATAATCAAAATTCTGAGCTAATATTTACTAACAGTCTGGAATACTTTGAATTCAAAGGATTTTATGTCTTTATAAGTTAGTATCAAAATATATTCTTCAAAACCATGTCAGATAATGATAAGTTTTACAATAAAGATTAGTTTGGACATTTTTTCTGCACATGCTCCTATCATTGCTGCCTACAATTTTCGAATCAATTCTATAATGACAACAATAGCAAAATTTTTAAAAAAATCCAAAACTACTGGGATAATATTGACAGAGAGAAAATATTCCTTTTCTTCACATTTTTGCCTTTTACAAAGCAAAAGCATTTAAAAGGCACAAAAAGTTAAATACAGAAAGACATTTTATGACAAGAAACCAGATCTACATATAAGCAAGTAGTACAAAATATCTTATTGCAACACCTTGACATCTGCCAGCTTTTCTTCTTTCTGCCAGTCCCACACTGAAAGCACGTGGTCGTTTGAGTCATCCACAGAGCACAGGCTACTTCCTCCATTCTGAGGCAAAACATGGGAAATATCAATGCATCACCCAACCAACATGAGCAACACATAAATTATTCAATTTAATGAAATACTTCTGTGTAAGTGGAAATATTTATACATATTTACACTTAAACTGGTATACTTTTAGATCTCCATAAAATATAAGAATTTGTAGGGTCACTGAAAAACAAGCCAAAAAAGAGATCTAGAAGAGGAACTCTTAGAAACTGCAGACAAATATCTGCAATGAGGTAGGTATCTTTTTCCAAATATTCAGTGGTGGAAATTCCTAGGGCAAACTACACATCATTATCAATTTTATTAAGAAAGTTTTTCCTGATAATTATACTGAATTTATTTATTTGCAATTTAAACCAATTATTTATTCTCAGATCTCTAAGGACAGAGGAAACAATTTTACTCTTCATATTGGTTTAATGGATCAAAATCAGAGACTGTAGAAAGAAATTGAAAAACAACTCATTCCTGACAGGTGTCTTTTTTTATAGTTAGGTCTTCTATCACTCTTTATAATTTTAATTACCCTAATTCCTTCAGTCTTTCTTCATTTTTCATATTTCCCAGACATTCTCCTGTTGGTACCTACTTTTCTGATGTATCTTTTTACATATGAGGTTGCTTGGTTGTTTTCCTGACAAGTCAGGCCCACACTACACATATCTCAGACACAACTACAAAAATAACTGTTCCAAGGCAACTCAAGAGCTGGGGCAGAGACAGGACTAAGAAACCCGAAGAGAGGGATGTCTAAAGTGAGAGAAGCAGTACTGCTACAGAATGGGAAGTGATGCTCAGAACAGGCCAAGCATGACTGAAATAACAGAGCAAACATATTAAACACTTGCTTTCTACTAGAAAATGTCAATAGCAAACTTCTGTTATTATGCACCTATTTCCCTCCTGGGAGGCATTTACAGAGCATTTGCTTGCTATTCCTTTTTATTCATCCTTCAAAGGTGATGTTGAACTGCATTAGCTTTCACCTTTGTTTTCTTAACTAGTTCTTCCAATTCACCCTTCTCTTTTCTGCTTTCTATAAACATAGTCATCAATGGATTTCGAGTGTTTGTAGAAACTTTCTCTGAAGTACATTTTGCCTAGGGAATACACCATTTAGTTCTCTCCTCTTTCAAAATGCTGTTGAGACAATCAGACACCACCACATACACTGCTTACAGATCCTGTAGTACACAGAGGGCTTTGAGACTTGGGTGTGTCAGGTCACAGACTCAAGACTATATATAGGACTTAAATTATGCCTATATCAGCATATATGTATTTTTTTACCTCTCAGATAGATTAGAGTTCAAAGGATGGTGCCAAGAGGCTAACAACAGGATTCTACTTCTTTACAATCCTTTATCCATATGCCTTTGCTGCTTTTAAGCAAAAGATTTTGCTTCTCCTGTGGGAGCCTCCATTTTTAAAAGTCTTCTATCAATCATTTTAGACAAAGTGAGAGGGTTAAGAGAAGCAGAGATAGTAAATTTCTTATACAGGGAGAAACAGAATAGGATGATTCAAGAGAAGTAGGGATGCTGAAATTTCAAGTACATAAGCATTTTTGCAACTGCTTGTCCCTGAATAAATTAATTGTAGTTTATTTTAAGCATAAGGCAGATCTCCAAGACTAGCAGATATTTTAACTTTAACTGTTTTAACCCAAACTGTTGGAAACAACGGGGTTGCAAGATTTCCTCCTCTAAAGTGGAACCTGAGGGAAGAGACAGCTTGGAAAAGAAAGTTTGTTTTGGTCATCTAAATTTGAAAGATTTCAAAGAGCTTTCCAGCAAACAGTCTTAACATGACTATTCATTTACTTTACTTACAGATTTAGAAAAAGCAATGCAAGTGACAGCTCGGTCAAAAAACCCCATTCCGATGACATGCAGGGTATTCAGAGTCACAGAATCCCAGACACGCACGTGTGGTGGCAATTGCTATAAAAGAGACACAGAAAAGTCAGCTGAAACAATGATGGCAAAACCCCATCAGGGTCTCAAAAAATGAGAATGCATGTGAAAAAAAAAACATTTTATCACAATTTAAGGCATGTAAATGATCAGAACTTTTCTACAGTCACCTATGTAAGCACAGACTACAAATGGTTTCCTGATTTCTGTGCCTAGGACCAGCATCTGGGACTGACTACCCAGAGTGTGCAGCATATCAGGTCTCACTGAGCTCAGTTTGGTCACTGAAGTTTCATGGCCACAGAGATACTTGTCAAATGAAAATTTGTTGATGACCTTGTGACATGGGACTTACTGGTAGGCCCAGAACAGTTTAAACTGTACCTACCAAGATAATTCTGGTAAACATAAATTAGCAAGTGTGAAAAGAAGCTTAGGAATTTCTAAAATGTAATTCATTTCAATGCCATAAAAATGGCCGGTGAAAAGAACTTTATCTTCAAACTCTTCTGTACAACTGTAATCAGAACGAGATTGCTTCTTGCAAATAAAATTCCAGATATACGTGCTGGCCCCAGATCAACTACCCGGAACAGCTCCGTGGTCCCCGCTCCGTCCATCCCTCCCCTCTGCCTTTGGCTCCGACAGCCCCACGATGCCTCCCACAGCCACCAGAGGGCAGCCCCGGGAAGCACTTGCTGGTGGACTCTGTCTTGCTCATTAGTAGTGAAATTTTACTTTTACATAAATAAATATGTATTTTAAAAAACAAGGCCTCAACAGTACTTCAGCTATATAAATGGATTTTATTTACCTACTTACGACGCTCCTTTCAAACACAGGCATCAAATATTTAGATTTTATTTCACAAATACAATGGTAGGTAATTGTAGTTATGAGGCTAAAAGAAAATAAACGCCAGAGATCTCCAACAACACAATCAAAATTAATAGTTTATGTTACTCAGCTAAGTTATCTTTAGATAAAACTTATATTGCACAACTGGGATTTAATTTTTGTCATGGTCCTGGTGTTGACTGGGATAGAGTTAACTTTCTTTCGAGTAGCTTGTACAATGCTGTGTTTTGGATTCAGTATGAGAATAATGCAGATAACACAGATGTTTTGGCTGTTGCTGAGCAGTGCTTACCCTAAGTCAAGGACTTTTCAGTTTCCCATGCTCTGCCAATGAGCAGCAGCACATGAAGCCAGGAGGGAGCTGGCCCAGAGAGCTGACTCGAACTGGCCAAAGGGATATTCCTTATCAGAGAACATCATGCCCAGTACACAGACTGGGGAGTTGGCTGGGAGGGGCCAACCACTGTTGGGGGATTAGCTGTGCATCAATCAGTGAGTGACGAGCAAGTGTACTGCACATCACTTACCTTTCTTGGGTCTTCTTTCTTTCTGTTGTCTTTATTTGTTATTATTTAATTACAATTTAATAATAATAATAACAATAACAAGTGTTGTTATTTCAAACTACAGGGTTTATGCTTTTTCCAATCCTCCCCCCCCCCATCCCACTGGGGGCTGTGGTGGATGAGTGGCTGTGTGGTACTTAATTGACAACTGGGGTTAAATCATGACACTCAAAGTCGTCAGCATATTGATAATCCAGTGTTATTCCTAAAATTCTTCCTTGGCATCTACTAAAAAGTTTGCAATAGTTTGGTCATGACAACAGCTGTATACTTTGCTGAGTAATTTTTCTTCATGGTTTTTCCTGCCTCTGCTTATTCCCATTCTTTCTCACTTTTCTTAGCTCTTTGGAGCAATGTTAATATTATTCTGCTCAAATAAAGTCCTAGCCTACAGCTAACCTTATGATAATACAAGTAACAATAGAGATAAAAATATTCTTGCCTAGATTATAGCAAGAGTAAAAGTTTATTTTTTTCAGCAAGCAACCCAAAGCCATTCTTATGTGTAGTTTGGTGTTGGCAGCTGAAGTTGTATACTGTACAATTTAATCTCTTCCTTTTCCCCACTTCCATCTGCCCTCTCAGGTCTCCTTTGCAGCCTCATCCCTCCATGCCTCTCAGATCAGCTCCAAATTTGCCTTCAGTCTGTCCAAGTCATGGAACCAGAAACCATTGAACTGGATAATTGTGATAGAGTGCAATAGGCACTCTCAAATTAAATTTTGCTTCTGTTCAGTCCAAAAATGTAAGACCAATTTACCTCCAACAGGAAAAGAATATAGCATGTATCTTCTCAATAACATAGTCTTATGAAATAGAAACAACTATACATCAGTAAAGTAGCCACTTACTTTCCCATCCTTGGATGTCCCTGCAACTTGACCTGTTGCTATAGTGATCCTATCAGGATGAACAGCCAGGCTAAAAAAGAAAAGAAGAAGAGGCCAAACATAAAGCTATTTGCTATCTATTTCATCAAACTATTCTAGAGCTTGTAATAAATAGCCCTATTTTAGTCATATAAAGCACACAGCATACTTGTAAAATTTCTAACAATATAAAACCAGAACTGACAAAACAACTGTCAAGATCTTGTATTCAAAACATTCTTCTCCCCTTATGAAGATAGCAGTAATTTACCTGTCCTAATACCTCAAAGCATATATCAAACAAACCCCAGGCTCACTCGTGTGGGATTCACCTCACCTACATTTAAAGGAGTGCAGTGTACAAGGAGGTTTCAGTTTGAGCTAGTTACTGAACTTCAGTATCTCTAATCAGAGGCTGCAGAGTTCTAGTCATTCCCATCAGAGTGACAGTCCTTCAGAACAAACAGATATATCCACTCCAAAAATTTTCTTCAGACTGTATGACCAGATATTCAGTGATTCTTACAGGGAGATACCAACTTCCTCTAATGTTTTTCAAATGGTAAAAAAAGTCCTTTAGTAAGAAAGGATACAGAAATTAGGAATTTTGATTCTAAAATTGTGATCAATGTTAACTAATGCCTCTAAGAAAAAGCAACCTAAAACTTGTAATAAAGCTTGGAGTACAGGCTTTATTTTTGTTCTAAAATCATCTGAACTCCTTTTTCATTGCAGCTGCTTTACATGCAGTTCTAGAGGCCAAGTACCCTACAAAATGAACGGTAGCAATAATTCATTTAGCTTTACAATCCAGAAAGGCATCATCCTCTTTCCAATAAACCTGAAAGCTCTGAAATATCTAGAGACAGAAAATTTGAAAGAAAGAAATGAGATGGAACAGGTCAAGGTAAAAATCTCCTTGTAAAACAACCAGATTATACAAATAATTCAATTCATGAAACATGGTCACAATTCAAGCAGATTTGGTTATCAGGCCCAGTTTTGGTTTTCAGGGACAACAGGTGTTTCATAATATCTAATCTACAGATGGGATGTCAAACTCATTTCGTACATTAGGGCCCATCAGATAATCCAGGTGCTCTTTTTCAGCTACACTCTGCAAGCAGACTAATACCATCAAGATAAACCATATGTTTATTTAGATTTCAATTTAACAGTTCTGATATTTGTTGCTATCCAGTATCCTCTGAGCTTCAACACAAATTGTTTTGCTGGCATGTGTGCATGGCAGCAGACAAAGCAGGTCTATCTGTGATGGTGTCAGCATGCCTGAGGAATACCAGGAAGACCACTGGTGACATAAAAACAGTTTTGTTGCTTAGATTGAACCTAAAGGGCTTGTACAGGGAACCCAGGTGAATGGTGATAATTCAATCCCACTTAAAAAGGGTAAGGAGAAGATTCTGATAATGAAATAATGTTCAATCATCCTAAAAGAAGACTAATGAAAATGAGTGGATCTGTCCCAAATACTGTTTTATGAAGAAAAAAAGAATGGTTACTAGGTGACTTACCACTTCACATCATCATTATGCCCAGTGTAATGTCTTTGGAGCTGCTCTTCGACGTTGAACAGCACAACTACAGACGCGATGAAATACACGGTCTCGCCCGTCGGCAGGAGATAGAGATTGCTGCGACAGTCCCGACCCCTATAGCCATAGCTGGAGTGTTGGTCAAGCTGCAATAACGTTATCTACCAATGAAGGACGTTAAAAATAAGGAAAAACCAAGAGGGATTCTCTGCCCTTGTAGTCTGCATCTCTTGGCTTGAGCACAGCTTTCTTACTTGACAACCTTTGGAACACTTTCCCTTAACTACAGTAGAGAGCTGAAGCACTTTACAGGCTTAAAAACCTATAGATCCTACAAAAAGGCTTGGTAAATAATAGAGGAATTTGCAGACATACTGTTCCTTTAGCATCCTCTAGAATTTTCAAAATACCAGACTAAGGCAATACTAATTTTGTCCCAGGTGTATTTACTATTTACACTGCTTGACTAATTAAAATAAAAAATTAGACTTGATGGAAACACTAATCATTCAGCACATCTCACTGCATCACACGAGGATTGATTGCATTATCCTGTGTGCAGGTTGATTGATTTCATTAATGTGGACATGACCAGCCAGATGGATACAGACCATAAAAGGGTTACGTCATCCATTCCAATTTATTTTTGTAGTATTTAAAAGGCAGTGGCCCAGATTCTGATGCTGGTCATATCAGCATGAATCTAAAATTAATTTAACGAAATGACTGGAATAATAATCTCATTTAGACTGAATGTTAACTCAGCCAAATTTTTTAGTTTTATTCTTCTGAAGAGCCATTAGGGACTACAACTATTTTGGCTTTCTTTTTTTATGGGAACAGAAAGAAACAGCATTAGCAGAATCTTGGCAAAAGAGAAGTGCATTCTAATGCAGTCAATATGAAGAAACTGGCTGTGAAAAATATATGGAGAGATAATGAAACCCCAATTACATGATCTAAAAAGGACACTTGTGGACTATGCTGTATGTTTGATAAGCCACTCAAACTATAATAGTCATGTTAACGTTGTTGAAGTAATAAGGTCAATAGTTATCCTATTTAAATTCCTATTTTACAAGAAACAACTTGCTGTTTTTTTCTTATAAATGCAGTAGAACTCGTGCCGCATATCCAATTATCAAGGTGTAAATTCAGAAATAGAGCTTTTAATCTCATAAACATTTCAACCAAAGTTCCCTCACATTTGAGATATTAAAATTTGAATACATTGAAACAATCAACATGTTCAATTACAAAGAATTTACTACCAATTTGAATACGTCTGTGAAGGTTGGTGTTACTACTCTAGATTGCTGGACAATGCTTTATTTGTTTAAATTTATTTTTCTCTCTAAGTCCAGATACCATTACCAATTGAAGCCAATATATTTCCCTAGTGCAACAACATATAATCAAATTTATAGTGAACCAGCAGCTGAAGTTAGCGTAAGGAACTGAACTTCTAAAAAAACTGAAGTAAGAACATTACACAGACGTTCATAAGGAACAAATCTCAGTGCACAAAAATAGCTATTAAATGGGAAAGATTACATTCTTTAGGGAAAATCTCCTTTCTTTACTATTCTTCCTGTGGGGAACAATGCTGCATTCAATCCCTCACATGACTGTTGTCAAACACTCAATTTCTTTCTATCAGCCTTTTTTCTCAGATGCAAACTCCTGGGGTTGATCCCTCCTTCTCCTCGCTGTTTCCCACACTCGGATTTGGTGGCTTCGACTTGGATTTGGTGAGCTGGCACTTCAGGGAATGTTACCTTGACCTCTTCTTTTCATTTGGCCTGCAGTTTTTGTTTCAGCCCTCCTGCTTGCCAAGTGAGTTGCTCTCAAATGGATGTGGACAGGCCACTGCTCCCACCCTGATGTCCCTAGTGCTGATTTCTCAGTCAGATTTTCCACCTCTGCTCCAGCCCCCTCTCACACTTCATCGTTCAGCATTTTTCTTCATGTCCTAATATATATGATAATATACCAAAGGTGTGAATCTTTTTCAGCTTACCCAGACAGCTGCTAACATGACTCTAATACCCCTTTATGGTTCTTGTATACCCTGAAATCTACACACATTAGATTTTCTTTCTTCTGTTTCTCATTTGTTCACACCACCTCCAAAATCTCATTTCCCTATCCCCATTCTTACATTATAGAGCATTTCTGGCTGTACTCCCACAGCCAGGCTCATTTGTCTGCTATGAAAATATTTTTTCCTACTCCAGTTCCGTTACCCTCCAATCAAACCGTGCAGCTTCTCCAACTCAACTGGAATGAATGCCTGCAATATAGTTTGGTTTTCTGCTGTCTTTGTCTTTCTTCTTGAATTATTTTATGTTCCTGCTCACAGTTTTTCTTCTCATTGTTATAGTCTGTAAAGTGGGCATTACCTCCTCCCTCTTTTTTTTAAATTCTTTTTTAAAATCTTCCATATACCTAGTCATTGCTGTAACTTTCAAGTATGGATATAATGATTGGGTTTAACTGCAAATAAATTAGAAACTGAAGTTAGCACAGTATTTTTGGAAAAAACTACCTCCTCCTCAACAACCATTTAGAATTAGTTAGATCATTTTATTATTTCACACCTCTTCTATTCATAGACAACCTTAATAAATAGGATTCTGCTGGGTATATGGACACACACCTGGAAGGACATATAAATATTCAAACTAAAAACAATAGTCCATCTGGCAAATATTCAGTCGTTCAAATAAGCTTAAGTGAGAAACTAATGAGACTGAAATCATGACCTGCTCTAATTACAATTTCTTATAATAGTCTGAAATATTGATGTCAGGTTCCACCTACATGCTGCTAATGACATTCTGCTTTGTTTCATGGTTGGGTGTTTTGTTGTTTCAGCAAGCTTTCTAACACTTTCTCCTGTATCATCCTTAGGCCCCTGGAGCAAGGAGCTCCTTACAACTGCAAAAGACATCATTCAATTCTGTTGAGATAAACGGTGAGAACCTGTACAACAGTTCGACGGTAAATTGCTGCAAGCAGCATTTATCACTCTAATCTCACCTGTTTTATTAATGTTATGGATTTTTTGTCTTTTTAACTGCTCTTCAGTTATTTGTGCATGCATTATCTATGCAGCTCCAGCAGAACGGGATAGAACCTACAGGCTCAGCTGCAAAAAGAATAATAAGAATGGTTACTAAATCTGTCATTAATCTCTTGTGAATACAAAGGGACTTTTGGAAACTCTCTGAACATTCTGAAACCACATGCAGTTCTATTTATACAACTCCAAAAAAGACTATATGCAGTCTGTCTTTTCTTATTGAAGACAAAGCAATTTCCTATTTTCACTGTTTGTGATTGAAAAGAGTCTTTTTCTTAAAACAGAAAACCTTACGAAGATGTCATCTCTCTAAAGATATTGGATATTGCAAATAGACTCAGATTTTATTGGGTTTTTATTTGATGTTGACTCCTCTATTATATGTATACTGAGATTACAGAAAAGGAAAATGCCATTTCTTTTTTCAATAAAGAATATAGTTTATCATTATAAGTGAAATATGAAAATTCTTGTATGTAATGAAACACTGATTTGTTTCAAATTAGATTTCTGCAATTATGTCCAGTCACAGAAGTCAGTGGAAGAATCTGGTGGTGTGGTACTTATGGTGTTTAAAGCCCCTCAAGATATAAATATTATTTTATATATTATATTTTATTAATTTTATGGCTAAGCATGTATCAGTTGCACAGCACTACTCAATGTGGGGCTTATTCAAGTACTGCAGTTGAAAGTACCATCCTCTTAAGGACAATGGTGTACATCTTATAAAACAGTTTAAAATGATAAATTACTGCTAAGAAACAGAAAAAAACCTGAGCTTATCTTATGCACACTATAATTAATAATCACAGCTCACTACATTCTTACAAAATGCCTAGTTTAATCTTTGGCTAATTAGCATGCTTCAGGACTTAACCTTCAGGCAACATTTAAGCAAAATATTTCTTAAGCTGCCACCCTGTACTTTACAAGGTGAAGAACAGCAGCCTCAAGAAATTAACACCTATTTTCAACGGAATGCCACTTCAGCAATTAAATGAACCCTAAGACCTTAATCCTGCTACACTTTCCCTTGAAAAGTTATTTAACCCAAATCATGAAGGAATGATTGATTTCCAGTAGTCCTCAGTACAGAAAGGATACACCCATTCCAGTTTAAGCCTCTTGGCTGGTAGTTCTACTTTTGCTTCCAAATTGTAAGATTCCACTTGCTCTTTGGGCATGTACATGGTGACAGGACGTCCACGAAGAAACATTTTTACGTATCCTTCCTCTACAAAAGGTCAAAAATATTTACTGTTACACAAAAAACCATCAGGGGAGAATTCCAGTGCTTCTCCATCCCTTCCCACATAACAGTTTGGTGCATTACAATTGCAAAATGACATGCAATCTCAAATTCAGAAATTTAGCAGGTTTTTTTTTCCTAAATCATAATCACTAAGCAGAATTTTTAAAAAACATACAAAGTCCCTTTTTCCTCTAAATATTCTGAGTACCAGAATTAAACAATGTCACGAAGAACTACAAACCAGAAAGGTCTGAAATTGAAACACTTTAAAAAAGTTACAATATTACAGTTTAAATATTAAAAATGGAGGAGAATACATCAAAGATTACAATTAACGCAGAAATGCCACTTAAAATTAATTTTATTTTTTAATCAATGTTTACAGTTGAGCATCAGCATCTAAATTATTTTCCAACACTCAGTCGCATTCTTTGCATCCCAGTGTAAAGATATGCTTTACACTTGATACAGTGTTAGAGATACATTTGAAATAAGGAACACAAACAATTAGTAAGAGGAATCATGCTGATGTACATGCAGAAAAGATATGTCCTTTAAGAATTACTAAACATCGAAAAAGGAATGACAACATCGACAGCACATTAAAAGAAAGGAAAATGACATACAGGAGAGAAGCTACAAAAACTCAACTGGCTGACAGAAGTAAACATTTCTAAAAGAAAATACTAAAAGTAATGTGTTGAACTGGTAAGAAATATTTTTGGGGGAGAGAAGCAGAGATTAATAACAGATCTGGAAGTACTGACTTGGGGACTTCATGGGGCTTATAAAACTAGGAGATCTGGGAAATGCCATGAAGGTCTGACTAGGACTTTTGGGAAGTGGCAAGGCCAAAGTGGGTGTCCTGTGAACTTCTGATGAAGTTTGTCCAGATTCAGAACGTGCTGGCTCTTGCTGCTCCATCGGCAGATCAAGGGGTTCAGCCTTGTTCGCATGCGAATCAAGCAGTTTTGGAGTCAGTGACATCTGTAGAGTTACTAGACAGAATAATCGTGGGCACAGAGGAAATGGAAGGGCAAAAAATCATGTAAATGAAAAAAAAAAGTATACAATTTAGGACTGTTAAAATTATGCTATGAATTGTTAAGTATCATTACAAATATACCACTATTTTTTTTTAAATTTGAAAGCTAAGGCTTTATTTTAATTGGAAATATGCATATTCTACAAATCCTAACTAAATTAATAAAAATTAATGATTGAACAAATAAACATCATAGCTATGCTATATTACCTAACTAGATGTGTATTTTGCCTTTACCATAAGTCATATGGGGAAAAGATCTACCTGATCTGTCACAGTAAAGTTACAGTTAGTTCTCTCTAGCTTCATTTACAAAATTCATACATAAAATGAAAGCAACAGAAAATTCAATGATAAAAAGAAGTGATAACAGTGATGAAATAATGGTGACAGAAGGATGGAATTTCAAGATGCCTATTAAAATGACAGAATATTGGAATTGTTTTTAAAAATTTACTCCAATAGATCTGTATTGGAAAATAAAATAGAGGGTAGAGCATTAAATAGCAAAGCATTACAGCACTATTTGTATGCGCATGCAGCATCTATTTAATGAGCTTCAAACACGTGCCAATACTGCTGATGCTGGTGCACTGGAAGTCAACAGATTTTCAGCAATGACAACTACTGGCTGTACTTTTCAAAAGCTGTGAATGAACCAAAGTTTAATTCACTGAGCTGCTTGTCTCACCTGAAGCTTATGGGATACATGAAACTTGCATTTAACCATCTACAGTGGAAGCATTTGACCCAGTCACTCAGGACTAGGAAACAGAAGTATATACTAACCAGTACAGTAAACTATACCAAGTATATTATAGCAAGTATACAAATTATGTCTTCAGAATGTGTGTATGTGACTCTCTTCAAACTATAAATTAAAACTTAGGCTGATTAGGTTGGGCATAGAAGTCATACTGTGTATTTATTTCTAACTTTTGGTAATCCTAGTTCCATCTCTACTAATTTTTGTTCCTAATCCAAATATATTATTTACACAATCAATCTCCATCCTTTTCTTCATACTTTTCTTAACTAAGTTTTTAAGACAGCAGAGTTCTAAATGTAAAGATATAGATGTAAAGACAGACAATCATCAAACTACAGAGTAAGAGTGAAACTTTAAGACAAATGTATCTTTTACATCTGCAGTTTTGTAAATTTGAAATTGTTGTTGCATAAATTAACTGTTAATGAACTGAAATAAGAATGTACATGAATGTCAGTGGGATCTGCAAAGGAGACCACCACTGACAGCAGGTATAAATTTGTACAAAGAATACAGAGGTAGAGACTCTCTAAAAGACTTTGCCTTGAAAACAAGTATTTTTTGCTTTGTGAAATTCAGTTATTGCGAAGCTGAAAGATGCTGATTAGTGGAAAAACTGTTAGGATACAGCTAACTCTAAAAAGCAAATAAATCTGTGATTATATCACAGATATAAACATGCATCAAAAATGTGCATATTTACACTACAATTTAACTAAAGCTTTAGAAACCAATATGGTATGTTTGCCAAATGTAACTCTGCTTTATGACACTGAGCACAAAGCACTGCAAAATTAGTTGGAGGCCTAGGTCTGTTTATTTAACATTAATAAAAATCTATAATCTACTCAGTAAGAAGAAGCAAGGGAAAAACAAAGGCTTCTATGATAATGTTAGGCTAACAGCAAAACAGCCAACAAAGGGCAAATTCTATACAAATTTCAGCAAAAGTGCAGAATGCCATTTCAAACACAGTGAACATCCACTTGTTGCCATATAGCTCTCTCAACATGTTTTTCCTAATTCAAATTCTTAAGAATAAGTCCACAGGAATGTAAATTATAACCCGTTATTATGATTAAAGTGCACCTGAGGGTTATAATTCAGTAGATCATATAATAACTGGTGTAACATTTTTGTTTCACTCAAAAAAACTAGAAACGTTTTAACATTGCAAAATGCGCATGAGTTAGAAAACAGCTGTAAACGCATTGAGCTTTTATCCCACCAGAGCCATTTTGCTTCGAGAGCTATGAGGTTTTGGAAGTGAAGCCTACCTTTGCAGTGTGTCACACGGCGCTTCCCTTGTGATTACAGAGACAGAGACAGAAGGGCTAGATAAAGATGTGTTTGAATACAATAAACTCACTAAATACCCGCTCTACAGGCTGTCCACTCTTATTCTGCTGCAGGCTAACCTGGGGCTTGACAAAACACTGAGCCATATGTTGGGTAGTTACCTTCTAAATCACTTTCCTCAGTTAGGGGGCTCTGTTTAGTTCTATCACTAAAATACTGGCTTAAGCTCCATTATGCAGCCATATACTTAAGGAAAATACCAAGCATAAACTTCTTAGAAAAAATATTAATTTCAATAGGAATTTTGTTCAGGTGAGGAGGACACCAGTGTAGTGTCACACCTGTTTAATTATTGATCTTTACCTGAGCAAAAGTGTCAGCAGAAAAAAAACTACAAACACCTTTGCTTGCATGGTATAAGGGAGGGAGAAATGTTAGGCAAGGAAAGCATATTCTGTGCAAATCAGAAGTTTTCTTTTTGTGAACCAACAGTTTTCATGGAAGGGACATGAACCTGATTATACTGTCACAAGAGACTTAAGTGCTTATTTAGTTTCATGTATTATTGACTTCAAAATCAGCTACACTAAACTTTGAAATATGGCTTAAGAGCTTTGTTGGATGCTGATCAATCAGTACAGTAAACAAAAGTTCTCCAACTTTTTCAACTTAATGTATGATTACTGTCACAGAACTATGCACAAAAATAATATGATACATCTGATAAATCAACAGGGTTTTTTTCTTCCTTGTTTTGTTAAAGCTTTATTTTAGATGTCCATTGACTTTTCAGAACAAAAATAACTGTTATACACACTACTTAGCTTTATATTTTTATTGAGACTGTTCAAGTTTTAACTGTCTAATGAAAAAGACAAACTCTGCTTTCACTTACACATACTATTTCACTTTCAAAATCTTTCAGCAGGGATAGTATGTAAGTAGGAAAAAATTAAAGTGCTTTTAAAATTAAAGATAGATTACCAAAACTGTAGTAACAAACCAGCTTTTTCTTTGTAATCTGACAAATTATATTTCAAGGCTTTGGGACAGATCTTTAACAATATTTAACAGTTGTATAGGGCACTGTTTTGTGATTAAATTAACATGACAGCATCACAGCTGGAACTTGGCATTGCTTTAATTATCAAAACCTTAATTCTGTTCTGAAAGAGAAGACATATGTGGAGTAAGAAGACATGGCCTTTTTTGTCCTCGTCTTCTTACAAAGGATCCCAACTGTAAAATAAATCTACTGAACCAATAAAAACTAGAGCAAACTCATCAACTTTTAAAAAATATGTTGTCTGTAGCCTGTAAGTATCATGTTTAGATACCCAATACCAGTTTCTAGGCATTCACAGAAGGAAGGGGGCTGGGGAAGAACCCAAATATGTTATCACAGTTGTTATCTGTTTAAAAATTTTAAAAGTTCCTACCTGCACTGAACATTGGTTCCTTGGGTTTGCTGTGAAAATAATGAAGAAATTACTATTTTAAAAGCATGCACGTAAAGTCTGCATATATATATATGCACCAATTTAATATAAAACTAAAAATATAAGAATATAAAATACTTTTTGTGTGCATGTATAAAAAAAAAAACTTTTTCAATTCAATTATTTACAAAGTAAATCCCCAGGCAAACACAATTAAAGCCAGTAAACATCCTTGATGGCACTTTTACATTGAATTCTCATTATATTCTCAAAATGATAGATTTTCCTCCATTAACTACCAAATTCTGTTCTTCTGCAAAGTTAGTCCAGTTATAGGAGAACATGGAAACTGGTCATGAGCAGCTGTATCATTTTTTGGTTTCCAGTCAGTAACATTTGTTAGTCTAAAGCAGTCTAGAATAAAAAGCTAGGAACATATTCTTAACTATAGCATCTCTCTGCATATGTGGAAAAAGGAGGGGGGAGGCTACTGTATCAGTGTATGTGTGGGTGTTCACTTTCTTCACAGCTTTGTTCTCTCTGGATTTAAGGAGGAAATGAAAGTTGGAATCCTGCTTTTCCAAGGTGTTCACATAAAACATGGAACTGCCCAGTGGTTTTTTGGTGAATGACAGTACTTGGTAAAACCCAGAAAGAACATAACTATGATTAAAATGTCTCCTCTTTCACTTCACTGCTGCCTGGAAGACAACTTGAAATGAGTTCATCTTTTTGTCTTGAGAAAATATTTGGGAAAACTTTAGAGGAAAATACATAAAGCATATCAAGAAGCTCTCTGGATAGTACTACCCTGGCCAAAAGGAAGGAACCTTTGTTAAGAAATGCTAGTCATTTGTTTCCTTTGTCCTTTGCCCATGTAAATTGAGCTTGAGGGTGTTGATTCTGATGAAGAATAGAAGGGACACAAAGTTATATCATGCAGTTATTTTTGCTCCCAGTTCCCTCTTTTTTAATCCAATAAAACTTTTGAAATATTACTAACTGTTGTATGTTTCTTAGGGTGATCCCAAAAGGGTTGAAACCTCTATTATTCTGATGGAGAAATGCTGAAACATAAAGTATTCCTAGCGCTTCATGCCATCTCCACATCCTCTCCCAGACTGCAGTGGGTAGATAAGGAGAAATCAAAAAAAGAAACAAAACTGTGTTGGATTTTTGCACACAAGTTTTTTTCTAAACATAGAAGATTCTCTCTCACTGCAATGAAAGCTGTAGTAAACAATTCCATAGTATTTTTCCCTCTGACTTGATTTGACAGTTATATTGAGAATAATACTTTACTTAATGATAAATCCAAACCAAACCAAATTAATTCTGATTCTACTCCTGATTTAGCAACTTTCCATAATATCACCCTTCATGTTAATCATGCATCAAAATACATGCTTCAAGCTGGCATACACAGCCAATGTAATTTATATAAATAGCATGATGTGTTGCCATTGTTAACACCAAGATTAACATTTTCTGTTATGAATGAAGATATTTTTAGAAAACAAAAAACTTCATGGGATGGAGCACTAATCAGACATGCTGCCATAATAGAGACAAAATAGTCCCTAGCTCTGAACAGACCATGCTGACTTATTCAAGCTAATCAAGCTAATGTGAAAGGCTGATTCATGAGAGTAATAAAGCAAATCATATGTACTTTCTAATTATACAAACCCTAACCACACACAGCTCAGAGCTCTGGCTACCCTTTTTCGTGAACTTGAGTCACATCCTACTTAACTAACCCTCATGAAGGCTTACTCCTGACTCATAGCCACAGGAGTTGGGACACTTCATAGTAGCATGGGAGATTATGGTCATCTCCTTGTGCTTAAAGTTTCTTAAAAGAGCTTTCTATAGCATTCTGGCTTTGCATAACAGCCTACAATTCTATATACATTGAAAAACAAATCATAGAATATCGCAAACTGGAAGGGATGCAAAGGGGTCAAGGATACAAATAGTAAGATTGTGAGTAGATGGTTAGGTTAACACCCTTTTCCTCACTCTATCACACATACAGCCAGCTTTCAGAGGACAGCCTTAGGCCCAGTGTACAGAATCATCATTTTCCTTCTAGACCCAAGACTCTTGCTTTGTATTTTGCATGGTGGCCCAGCTTCAAGAGGAAGGATGAGGCAAGTCTTTAGCCGGCCTCTTCCACAGGATAAGGACACTCTTCAAGGAGGTGAAAAGCTAGGATGCTGAACAGGCTGCATGGGATACAAATGAGGGAGAAGTCTCTAACCATACAAGGATTGTTTTCACAGTGGTACCAACACCACAAGCTCTGGCTAAGGCAATCTAACACACGCTCTTGATTAGTTCCTTGGAATACTTGCACTTTACTTAAGCATTGCATCCTTGGCATGCTGGACCTCCTCCCCAGGTCCTAAGTGACTGATTTCTGAGCAGTGCTGTTGCTCAACCCTTTGTGGCCTAACAACTGCAAAATTATATAACCAATGAATTTCTGCTAAAATAGTATGAAAAAAATTAAAAATGCGTCTCAAGTACTGCAGTCAACCTTAGAGCAGAAACAAAATAATTTTGCAGATAACCATTATTTGGTTGTAATGTTTTCATTTCTCAGCTATTTTGGAATCAATGTTCAATGTACCATACATATATTTAGCTAGGAGTAGTCATAGCTTTCCCTAATTTAAGGGAACAATCTAGTTAATAGTTCCACTTTATCTCTTTAGCTAGGAGTAGTCATAGTTTTCCCTAATTTAAGGGAACAAGCTAATTAATAGTCCCACCTTATCTCTTTAGTAGTTTAAACATATAACCAATTTCAGATAACTGTCAGCTTAAGCAGGTAGCAGGATCAGAGATACATCCATGAAACAGACTTTGCAAAGATTGTATTGTATTTATTTATTTATTTTGATGGGTAGATCTTCCACTGCACAACACACACGGAATTCACTTTTAAGCACGTGATGTAATGAACTCTTTTATATAAGATAAACTACACAAAACAAGTGTACTGCAGGATAATGTTTGTTAAAACTTTTTCCAAAACTACAGTAAATTGCTACAGTAAATTGGAAAAGCAATGACATTTACCATAGATAGGTGAAATGTTCTTTTTCATATTCCAGAAACAAGTATAACCATCTAATTAGAGAAACTTAGTTTTTAAACAAAATCTATCCATAAAAAATTTGGTTTGTTTATAGAAGATAAAGTTTTTTAATCAATGAGGTCACCACATAAGGGCTGTTGATATAATTTGATATGTGTGATAGAGTAGGAAGTATACATAGACAAAAATAAAAGTCTTAGAAAAAAATCCAACCACTTCAAGAGATGAATACAGAAAACAGCAGCTCCATGTTAACGACTTCAGTAAGGCAAAGTAGCTGCATGAAGTTACGCACTACTGCAACACTTCACAGAATCTGCAGCTTAAATTAAGAGCGAGCTGTTTTCTTAGCTGTCCTTTCAGTGGTCATTACATTTTTTGCTTGGTTTTCTCTTTCAAAGCTTTCAGGGTCACTTGTTCCTAAGAGTGTTGATACTTGGTTTGCTGACTCAGATATGTGCAGGTATACATCCTCTGTGCTACAAGGGTCTGAGATGTTGTCCAAGTCTGCACATGCAGAAATGAACTTGGCTCTTAAGCAATCTAATAAAGATTTATTTTCCTCTCAAAAGTGGTATTTATTTATGGATATTATGTATTGTTATGGTAAACTTTTTTTCAGTTACATTTCAGTCTTTTAGAAATCTTGAAGTACAAAAATCTTAGAAACCAAATGAAACCCACATCAATTAGTTATCTATCCTTCATAATTATTTTACAAAAAAAAATATGGGAAGAAAATTCAGATGCTGAGATAAAGTCAAATTTCTGTAAGTACTAGAATACCCAGTCCTCTGGAATTCTGTGGGCTTATCAAAATATCATTCACATGCATAGATGCAAAGAAGATTTCACTTTTTGTAAATATTGCATCTTCCTCAGTTAAAATTTTATAACATTTAAATCTTTTCGTTATTCCTGTAATTTGCTAAGCCTTTCACAGTCACAGAAGAGGTCAGGTTGGAAGGGACCACAGTTGTTCATCTGGTGCAGCCTCCCTGCTTGAGCAGGGTTATCTCAGAGCACATGGCACAGGATTGTGTCCAGACAGTTCTTGGGTATCTCCATGCAGGGAGATTCCACAACCTTTCTGGACAACCTGTTCCAGTGCTCAGTCACCTGAATAAAGTAGTTTTTCCTCATGTTCAGCTGCATCAGTTTCTGCCCATTGTGTCTTATCCTACTGCTTGGCATCACCAAGAAGAGCCTGGCTCCATTCTCTTGACACCCACTCTCCAGATACTTATAAACACTGATGAAGTCCCCTCTGAGCTGTCTCTTCTCAAGACTGAGCAGGCCCAGCTCCCTGAACCTTTCCTTGTAAGAGAGATGCTCCAGTTCCTTGACCAACTTTGTAGCCCTGCACTGGACTCACTCCAGGACCCTCCACCTCCCTCTTGTACTGAGGAGCACAGAACTGGAACAGCACTCCAGATGTGGCCTCACCAGGGCTGAGTAGAGGGGCAGAACTGGACAGTTGGACTTCAGAGGGGAGAGGACCTCCCTTGACCTGTAGGCAATGCTATTCCTAATGCGCCCCAGGATTCCACTGGCCTTCTTGGCCACAAGAGCACACTGCTGGCTCATGGACAGTTGTCCACCAGAACCCCCACATCCTTCTCCTTTATCCAACCACACAGGTCTCTTGCCCACTTTTCCTGATTTCTTGCTCATCCAAATGCATTGTTTTTGAGCGTGGAGGAAGTGATCCTTGAATATCAACCAATTCTCTTGGAACTCTCTTCCCTGCAGGGCCTTTTCCCATGGGATTCTGCCAAGAAGATCCCTGAACAGGCTAAAGTTGTCTCCTCTGAAGTCCATGGTTACAATCTTACTTGCTGCCCTGCTTCCTCTCCTCCTCATGCTGAACTCCACCTCAACAGCCAAGGCTGCCTCCAACCTTCACATCTCCAACAAGGCCTTCCCTGTTTGTTAGTATAAGGTCAAGCAGCACACCATTCCTTGTGGGATCCCCTACCACCTGTGACAGGAAGTTGTCATCAATGCTTTCTAGGAACCTCCTGGACTGTTTGTGCTTTTGCTGTGTGACTTCTCCAGCAGATGTCAGGGTAGTTAAAGTCCCCCACAAGAACCAGCGTCTGTGACTTTGAGGCTGCTTCAGGCTGCCTGTAAAAGGCCCCTTGCACTTCCTCCTGTTCAGGCAGTTTGTAGCAAACAGCCACAAAGTGTCACTCTTACTAGTCTGCCCTTTTATCCCAACCCGTAGGTTAGAGTAAGTTTCATAGTTTGCACACTTGCTGTCTTGCTTTGTAGCTGAAAACTTAAGCCAGAAATCAAGATAATAATAATGTAATCACCCCTATTTGGGCTGCAATAGAGTACACAACCAGCTCAGTCACTCCTTACTCAAGCTGCGGGGATGAAAAGGAAGGAACATTTTGTGCCACACCACTGACAATGACTGCTATCATGGCATTGATGCCCAGACAGAACAGGTAAATTAGATTATTATATGATCTTCATTAACAATGTGTTTTTATGGTCACATCATCTGTGAGACAGTGAAACAGTACCATCAACACCATTTCTTACACAGGGAATTGCAACAGAACAGATCAAGTGAAATGGTCAAAACTAAAATCTGGCTAGGAAATACAGGAAAGATTTATTTGACCTATACTGACAATAGTGATGAACCTCAACAAAACAGCTATTTGTTCAAGGCCATCCTAAGTCTGAAACCCTTGGACAAGATATTCTACTTTCTTTGTGCTGTCAGCAATACAAAGAAGCATGATCAAACATACACAGAGACAGGCATCACTTTATTCTGCTTCATTGGACAACACTTGCATGTAAACCTCTCCATTTATCTTTAATCTGACTCTCAGACCAAGGCAGTTATGGTTCAGAGACTGGCTGGATATCAGCCTACACGTGGGATGTGGTGAGTGAATGCTTTCCAGCAATTGTTTTGGTTTTTCTTCCTCTTTCCTTCACCTCTTAAACTACCTTTATCTTGATTTATGAGTTTTCTCACTTTTGCTCTTCCTATTTTCTTCCCCTCATCCCACTGGAGGAGAGGAAGTGAGTGGCAGTGCTGCACTTAGGTGGCAGCTGGGGTCAATGCACCACAGCCAGAAACTCAAAGAAGTATTTGTCAGGAATATGAAGACCAAGGCCAACCACTAAGATGTTAGAAAAGGCATGTTTAATAATTATGAACTTTTCTGGGAAACTCTAGGTTCTCACACTGTTTATGGTTTGGAAATAAGGCAAATAAATTTAATCTAAATATTAAAATCTGTTTTGTTTCAGACGTTTTAATATATACTTTGGTCCAACAATTGGAGCTTTGTAAAAAAAGAAAGCTTCCAATATTTGTTAAACAAGAAAAACTAAGTTCACTAAAGAAACTAATTTCATTATTAGAGCAGGAGGCAGAGAAAGGAGACAGATACTTGGATAACATTACCTTTCACTGTTCTTTTTACCACTAGATGAACTGCTGGTGGAACCAGTGCGGTTGCGACTCCCTTTGGAATCTCCATAGCTTTCCCTCCGACCTCCTGGGGACACACGCTCAGCTGAACTGGTTCTCTTAATGGTGCTAATAAAACAAGGAGCAAGTTTCACAGTGGCACTTGTAAAAGTATATATTCTACAATAAATATTTTTGAGAAATGTATCAAGTAGAATGCTGACCCTAAAAAATAACTACAACTTTGTTTTTAATCATAACTTGATTTGTTAAAGAGCCTATGTAAGAGTTTTGCTGAGTACCTGATGCAACAAACACACCGCTTTTTCCTTAATCATAAAATAGAAGAGGGGCTAAACAAATTTCATAGAGTAGTTGCAATATCTTTTTTCTGGGTCACATTTCAAACCCCTGACTACCACTCCACACTTCTGAACTTCTGGATTCTATTAACAAGAAGTAAAAGATTTAAAGAGAAAGTATATTACCTGACACTTCCAGACAGACTACAGAGAATGCCAGAAGTAGGTCAAAATTTGAACACAAACAAGCTAACTTTGGCTCTTCATTCAGTATCAATTACTCTATGGTTCAAATCTAGTTTTAATGCTGAGTTAGACTGTATTTTTGTGGTCGTTGTTAAAAATGTATCCTTCCTAGCTACATATATGAATAGATTAGATTCCCCACATGTCCTGACAGGAGGTTTCTCAAAGGCTTAAAGCTCGCCCTACCCTCTCACTCTTCAACCATCCTTCCTGCCAAGATAGTTATCAGGGAGCTCTTGTGTGGCTTTATGGCACCCCTTAGACATCCAGCTCTCTCTGATGGAAAAATGCGAGCTGAAACACAAGTCATTGTCACTTAGTAAACTGAGAGAAGCTCAGTCAGAACCTACACCTAATAGGAGACAAATTATTGACCAAAGAACTTCTCCTTAAAGCAATGCTTTCTACCATGAGAGGGAGCAGCTAAGGGTGAGCCCCCAAAACAGTTGATGCTTTTCACTTTGCTGCAGTTCCTTTGCAGCAGAGAGGTTCAGGCAGCGGTACCAGGACTGAGGCAGGAATCATCCTCCTGGCAGCAGCTGAGTGACAGGACTCAGCCTCAGGGTCTCATTTTGCCCCACTTCAGTCCTGTACTCTTTTCTCCCCTTCAGAAAGTAGAATGAAAATGTCCCCTTTACCCATAAAATCCCTGCACTAAATAACCACCTTCAGCAGCTCTCTCATCCCAGAAACCAAGGACACCAATGACTGCCTTCAAGCTCACAGCTCTCTACCCGAATTCCAGCCACAAGCTCCATCCCACTGTGGAAACTTCAGTTCTTCCTGTTCTTGCTGCTCCAAGGCCACTCTCATTCTAGTCACACCCTTTATCATCCCCAGCCACCTCTCACTTGACCTCTGTACATCCCCAGAGAGGCTTTGCTGAATGAATATTTATCTCAAGCATTCTTGAGGACTAGTCCAAATCTCCCCATTAGTCCCTGACAGCTACCCCTGCCCTGTTATCTCAGTCATCTCCTCTGGCTCTGTCCCACTTTATGTGTGGTGTAAATTGGCTCTTCATAACTAAAGGAAACAACATAGACTTTTCTCTCTGGTCAAAAAATGCTCAAGCTTATCAACCGTACACCACCAGTGATCCACTTCCTTTCTTTTAAGAAAACCAAATTTATTTCTGCTCCCCTGTGTCATTTTACTAGCAAGGAGGGGAATGTTTCAACACCTCAGCTGAGACTTGGTTACAGAAATGATGGGAACACCTGAACCAGAGTCTTTCTGCAAAGCAATCACCCTTCTGAAAAGAAGGCAGCCCCCATGCAGGGGCAGATCTGCAGAGGCGATGCACTTTAAGGTGCATCTCAGGTAGCTTGACAAAAAAACCTTCTGGAACATGCGATGGTAGGACAGATGTTCAGTGCTGCATTCTTGTAATAAAAACAAGCTTCAAATGGTTAAGCTGAAATTAAAAAAATAGTGTTTCTGTGGAGAAAGCAATGTAAGAGAGCAAGCAGAATGCAAAATTACACAGGGACAGAACAAATACATTCATAGGGGAAGAGAAAAGGTAGCAACAAGAATTTAATTCTGTCTTAATTTCAGAAGCATGCTTCCTACACTTGACTAACATTATCCACGTCATCTCAATGTCAAATGCATGAAAAAAACCTTCTCTAGTAAGTTAGAGAATAAACTATTAATATTTAGCTATGCTCCCTGCATCATCATCCAATTTAATACTACTTCAGTTAAAAAAAAACCCCTTGATAATGAAAATGTTTATTCCACATAAAATAGCTTTATTAGCATGTGCTCTTCCACTATTATATATATACATATACTAATTGCAAAAACACCCTGTGTGATTTTTCAGGATTGAATCTTTATTTTGGCATTCTTTCCTGGTTAAGAAAATTTCAGTGTAGGTTGATGTTGACACATACTTTCTTGGTTAAGGATAAGAGGCGTCAGCATCAGCCTACACTGGAATCAAACTAAGGAAATTATCAAATTATACTAATCTTAGAAAAAATTTAAGTTACAGAAACAATTTGAAACTAATTTTAATGTTGCTTGGGATTTTATTTTTATAGCTGTCGATGTTCAAAAGACAAACTAGTGGATAAAAAGGTGGGACTAGAAAATGTAATTCTATCTTTTTGAATAATTAAGTCTCATATGGGTATAAAAGCTACTCTTATCACAGGCATAAAATTCTTTTAAACCCTTTTGATTTATGTCCATCACTGCTTAAACTAATTAGTAATACTATCTTCTGGCAAATTTAATTTTAAACAACAACAACAACAAAAGCCCATTGAAAATTATTGGAAGGTGGTTGGAAAAGAGTATTATAATTCCATTATATTAACTCAATTTGGACATTATACACGTTTTGTTAGCTATACTGTTAAACAGTGACTATATCCCTGGCTACAGTAGATACACTGTTACCTGAGGAGGAATTTAAAATGTCAGAAAATATTCATTTAACTTACAGGTTTGTAAGAATATAACTGGATTCCCAAATTTGACTTCCACATTAGTGATATGAAAGGAGACCATTTGCAATTATTTAAGAAGATAACATCTAGTAATACAATTTTAACTTATTTAAGACAACAGTGTGGTCTAACATCCCTATAATAAAAATTATGTTAGTATGAAATAATGCAGATACCATCACTGAAATTGTTATCTAAGTTGTACAATGCATTTATCAATGATGAGACGGGTTTTAGACATGTACTTCTGAAAATGTTAAAAATGGCAATAATAATTACAGTTCTATCATGTTAATGCTTGTACTAAAACAGCCACTTTCTATGTGTTGAACCAAAATGGAAAGGAAAAACAACTGAACTTCAACACTACAAAGCTATTAAGGATCCCTCACCTTAGAGCAGGCTTTTTCAGTTTGCATGCATTGAGAAGATTCACAGACCTGCTTAATCCAGATTGAGAGGTGCGTAAACAAAGCAGAATAAAAAGTGAATGCAACAATAAAATGTGGAAACAAGACATTTACAAGACTTACATTAAAAGACAAAATTGCATGCTTTCAAGATATGAAGTCACGTGCAAGAGTAAACAACACAGTGCTTATTGGCTCAGTTAGATGTTTGATCATTTCAAACCATACATTTAAGAACATCAATGTATCTTTGAATGATAAAATCTCAGCAGTGCCCCAATAGACTGACCATTTGTAAAGCGACTCAACAATTAAAAAAAAAACCAAAACAAAGAGGCTGTCTGAAGGAACACAACAGATGATCCAGCTAAAAGACAAAGACTATTAAAAAAGCAACAACAGAGACAAGAAAATAAATCCTCATATACACATACATATACCACTGCATAGCATGAATGTTTCAGGTGATTGCATTACTGAATTGTGGTGAACAAATCTGGCAAAAATTAAAAAGATATATACTTTATTACTAAAATTATTTGGGAAAATATAAAAGCTTTTTAATAGAAGAAATTTTAAAATAGTGCACAATGCTCTTAAGACAGTAACTGATGGTATTACCATTTTGTCTAGCACTCGTTCTGACCCTCATTTAAATCAATTAGAATGAATTCAGGAATAACATATGACTTTAATTTCATGATGCCTTTGAGCAAAATGCACTAATAACTTTAATTGTTAAAGATATTGTGAAGTCGCATAATAGTTTCACCACCCGAAGTTCAATGGAGAGGGATTTCTTTTGTAATTTATATTCTAAATATTTTAAAACATTTTCTGTGAGAGTCAAGTATTATGCACAACACTTAATTGAAGGTTTGATACAGAGTTTGTGTGTGTGCCCGTTACAAACCATCACTGCCCCCAGAACAGAACGCACAACATTAATTCCAGGCGACTGAACAATTTCCTAGGGGCCATGTGTTTAGAGTTTAGAAGAACAGGAATTTATCATATTAAAGTATTTTATTCTCCCTGCAAACAAAGCTCTTTATGTTTCCTTTGTTCCTGCTTCTTCCTTTTGATCTCCATTGTCAGAGTTTTGCACCATTGTAATACTTTGCAATCTGCTGGGGGAGAAAGAATGACTGATTGTCTCCTTTTGAAAGGCAAAGTATGTGCTAGCCTGCAGCCTGCAGCAGCATCCCTACTGGGAAAGGTACTGTCTGCATTCTCTGCCTTTACTATTTTTTTTCCCCTTTTTCCCCCTCAACTCTTGGAAACAAAGCTATCCTATATGATTCACAAAACCTTGGATTTTAATAGGGAACACAAAACATCACTACTATGCACTGGCCAAATTCCAAAGACAAACTTAGTGTTAAGCAGCAAACTTTAAGCCACATTACATGCCAAAGAAAGTGCGGGGGGGGAAGGAAAAGTTCTGCTCATGATACACTAAACTTATTAGGAATGAAAATTTCAAATAATTGTTATAAGGACAAAGTTCAGAATAAAACTATGTCAGCATTCAAAAAGTTGGTACTCAAAATAGCTTATACACTTTTATATCATAGAATTAGTAAATATATTAAAATTAAAACCAAATCCTCTTATCAAAGACTTCTTGTGAAGACAACGCCAAAACACTTTACAAAGCCAGGCAATTCTTGATTGGCTATCTGTGCCAGGTAATTGTTCAGCCCATCTCACAATCACTTCAGCTCTCTGTTGGCTGGGCTGTGCCCAGAGCCTCCCAGCTGTGTCCACACGGCCGCACAACCTGAGTGCAGCGGCGCCTCTTGGTGCTTGACCACAATTTTTGGTCCCTGTATCACCAGCATGACCAGGCTTTCTATCTTGCACTGTATTACCACCATATACTTTTATAATCCAGTTGATCTGTGTTTTGGATCTGTGCTTTTGCTCTGCTCAGGGTATTTCAGTCCTTCCTTAACTTGGCTAATTGGGTATTGACTGTATGAGATCTGAATGCTGAAGAGGGGCTGGGTGCCCTCAGTTCTAATTGAAGCCAGACTCAGTTGAGGTTACTCAACGCTTTGCAAGATCTGGATCTAATTATCACATTAGGCCCTATAACAACCTACTGATATCCAGAGATACACGCTTTACATATGGAAAAGCAATATGCATAGAGGTTAAATGATTTGCATAAGGTCAGTGAGAGAATATGTGGCAGAACTCAAATAAAAGCCTGCTAGTTCCACCCTTTCAGCCTCAAGCCTTTTTTATTACCTCCAGTTTTATATTCCTGCCAGAAGAAGTAATTTCCATTTCAAATATTAAATGGGAAATCAGAAAATGTAGTGAACTCTGAACCACATCTCCTTGGTAATCCAGCAAGGCAGATAAGCCATATACTAACCTGTGGGTTCAAATGAGTTAACCAACACATTTAATACAGCTATTGCATGAAATGAGATTGTGAATGCAGACATACCAGTAAATACATCTATTTCTAAGCAGTGGAATGTATGGATGCACACTTAGTCCCTATGCAGATTATTTGCATATATTTACATAAGTAATGCACAACAAACTGTTTCAAGGCACAGAATGATGTCACTTCGATTGGACATCATACAAGCTTAACCTAAATGGTGAAAAGCACAAGAGAACACAGACATCAGAAATTATTTGATTGTAAGCCCTCTCTTCGTAAGGCAATTCAGTAAAACATTTGGGAAGGACTCCATTCACCTGCATTTTCTCTTGGAGATACGATCACAGGTAAGAAAAAAATGGAAGATTATGTTTTTTATTATTGTAATCCTAGCAGATATTTGTCAATCTCAACAGCAGACCAAAAGTTTAGAAGATGTCTCAGCAAAAAATATTTTTCCCTTTCTACTGTTGTTTTTAACTTTCCTTTCACTTTTCAAATTCTACCTTTTCAATTCTGTACCTGTGTTGTACAGAAAAACTATTAAAAGTGTTCAAGCAGAAATTAAGTTTTAAAACATCTATAAACATGTAATACTATTTAGACCTGCTTTATTTTAGACTAAAGAATATACCTACACTACAAATTAGCAGCAGTTCTGGAACCAGTTCACAAAAAAAGAGCACTGCTTAGCAGAAATCAGAGCTAAAAAAGGCCACAAAATTTCACACCATTTGTAAACTGTGCAACACTGAGAGAAGCTTCTAATGCAAATAAACAAGTACTACCCCTTGGAAAAGGAAGCTATTTGATCTTGCTGATGTATTTCCATTACTGTTTTATGAATAAACACATACAGTTCCTGAAGGTAAAAGGGTCCAATATAAATACAAAGCATGACTGAATTAATCTTAAGGATGCATAATGAATTAGTCTACTTGACTGTATACAGAAAGCTATTTGGAACACTTACTGTATCATCTTTGAATACTGAATATGTGGAACACCATTTACTATAAAACCATGAAATCCCACCAGTTATTTCAAGGTTCACTATTAAATGATTAGAGAATAATTTACCAAAAAATGTTTTGTACAGTAATTAATTGATGAGGTCCTTACCACTCCACTTTATTTCTCTTGAAGTATATTTATAGGCAAGGCAAAGAAATATGCTTTAATATAATTTAATAAATATAACATTAAAGAACATTTGCATACGAAGACACCAACAGAGAATTTTAGAGCATTTGAAGGGAACAGTAATTCTACAGCACCTAAATTTACAACTGCTTTTTTCAGGACATGGAGTAACTCAGCTCCCCCAAGCACTCTTAATAAGTGTCCACCTATTTCAGCCAACTGTCCATGTGTATTTTTTCTTTTCCAAAACTGAACATAATTTTTCTAAAGCAGCTTCAGCCTAGCTTCTTCCTCAAAGAGAAGGGACAAAGCATAATACAAGGATATTAAATACTTGCTCTTGGAAGAATTTCTCATACAGAAATCAAGATCATCTAAAAATACTCCCTAATGATGCTCCCTAAGGACTTTCCCACTGGCATTCTGGGTATCCAGGCTGCACGTGGGTCAGGTGGAAGGGATACAGGGTGCCACTTATCTACAGGGATCCTAAGCTGGGATAATGCCCACAGGCTGCAGCAATACCAGATGGAACAGCTGAACTACATGAAGGACTCCACAAATAGAGAAAGCAGGAGTATGAGCCTGACCTGCACTTCATCCACCCTATTCTGGGGCAGAAAGCCCTGTGCTTAACTATAGAGACAGAGCATAGACTCAGGAATCACACCCTCTACACAGGTGAAATCTGCCAACCCCTGTGCTTTCATGTGTTTTATAATTACTAGTTGAAACTTAATTAGCAAGAATGAAATTATGAGAATTATTAAGAAAAAATAATTTTTAAAAACAAACGTTTTAAAATTCAGCATATACAAAACAGCACTGCTTTTTAAACACTAATACATTTGCTTTTTTAAAAGGAAAGTTCTTTTACTTGTTTTCAAACTTTTGATAATACAATTCTAATAACGGAACAGTTTAGACAGTATTTGCTTTCCCTCTCTTATGTTAAGGGCAGATTCAGACCAACCTGCCAAAGCCTACAGCTGCAGCGAGGTCCAGCTCATAAGAATTTACAGGAGTTAATTTCTGTGACATAAACAAAGATGGTATTTTCCAACTTTAATTGTGCACAGCATAATCTATCTCCCCTCTACAATAACAAAACCTGGAGTCTCTTGAAAACTGGTCCCCTACAATACAGTAAAAAAGACTACATACCCTTAGTCACCATCTCCCCTTTGAGGAAAAATTCTCTTAACAAGAGAGACCCCAGATCTTAGCAGGTTAATGCTTTCATCTCTACAATTTACCCTCCTCAGAGCTGACAGCATCATCAGTACAAAAAGATGAGGAGACACACAAAAGAAATGCACAGAAAAAAAAAAACAAAACCAAAAACCCTCCCAAACCCCACACTATTATCTTTTACAGACAAACCACACAGCAGATTAGCACCGCAGTAACTGCCATGTATAACTTGAACTTGCTTCACCCAATCCATTCTGTTCCTTATAACCTGGATGTGTTTAGCCTACTTAAAAACAGCTACACACAAAGCAAATTGAGAGAGAGCAGTAATTTTTAAAAGGGCTTAAATACATGCTAATGGTAAGATATCTAAAGATGGATGTTTTCATTTGCATAGGCATATGCAAATTTCATTTTCTTGTGCTAGGCATAGAATTTTCCTCCTCCCTGAGATGCTGCTAACACTGCACATGCAGTTTATATGATAATTTTCTTAGTGAGAGAAAACCATCAAAGGTAACATACTGATTTGCAATGGTAACACTGCTTCTCTGCACACGATGTTTTTTCTACCAGCTACTCAAAAAATTCTTTATTACTTTTCACATCATGTTGAGCAACAGAACAGTAGAAATGCTTTATTCTCTCCATGCTAAACTATAATAGCAAGAAAAGAACACAAACCAGTAAGACCAAGCATTGTACATTCTTTCAATTCATTCAACGTATAGTAATAACCTCAATGGTAATTACAGCGAATAAATTTAAAGCCTCTTAGAATGAAATCCATCTCCTTTGCTTTCCAAACTAAATATTTAGAGTGCTGCTTTGCAAGTAAGAAAGACTACATACCTAGAAGGTGAAAAGAGGAGCTATACCATGTTGTCAATTCCATGGTTATAAGGTTTCTCATAGATGCCTACCTTTTTGCTGCCAGTGATACAGTCTCCTTTCTGGTTCCTGATGGGGAAGGTAAAGAGCCACTTGGTTTCTTTGGTAACACAGTTCCATTATTAACTGTAGTCCTTAAAGGCAGGGTTTGTACCAGTGGTCTTGCTGTAAAACAAGCATAAGATGAAATCATTGTCTTCATTTGCTTCTCTGTTTTTTTTTTCCTTCAGAAAATAACACAAGAATATTTTAAATTATCCATGTAGTGCACCTCTTTTGTTTCACTATTGCCAAATTCAGCATAGATGAGGGTTTTAACATGGAAGAATTTATTACTATTATTATTATCCATCATAATCATCCTATCAAGTAAATCATAGCATATGGCTTAAGCACAAAATTCTACCACCTCTCTCATCTGTAAAACTCTGTCCTAGATCAACGAGCTTATTGGTAAGTGCAAAAGTAGTTGTTGCCCTCAAAAACAATCCTGCTCTCTCAAAAAAGCCTAAGTTTCTTGCCAACCTGGATAGCATCCAGAGGAGTACTAGAAATGAAGGCTGATTGTCATCCCAGAAACTCCTGCTCTTTACCGCTACAGTGTTCTTGGAGGTTCTCCACAAGCAAGTTATCTATTAATAAATCCCTACTCCCCCAAAAAGGTCTTCTTTCAAAGAATGTGGGCTTAAGTTTGACAGAAAGGAATTGTACCCTTTATTCAGAAAAAACAACTGAAATCAGCAGAAGAGTAAAGTTAATAAGGTGGCATTATCTACCTACATTCTTTTGATCAAACATTGTGTCAAAAAAAAGGACATATCTCATAGCTGTAATTAATATTAGAATAACAGAAAAGTCCCATTCAAGTAGTTAGAAGTTAGTTGCAAAAACAGTGTTTAAAATTGCAAGCAATCAGTACCAACATGAAAACTACTGTGGATCATAGCCTCAAAATACAGACACAAACATGGCTAGTGCTCTCTCTACAGCAGGGAAGAAAGCTTGAATCACTTGAAATTTGACAGGACTTTGTATTACAAGCCATTGTAAAGATGCCAAAAGCCTCTGGGTTCAGAAAAACACCACCTGAGAGAAGGCAGCAGTCACAAGTCACCTTAGGAACATAAAATAAAATTTCACTGAACTTGGAAAGGGTGGCAGGGAGAATACCTATGACATGTTCTTCAAAAAGGACTGCCGAGGATAAAAGATCTAAATGGCTAAACTGAAACAGTACCAATTGTATACAGTTATAGGTTATATTGTAACAATATCTTACTGACAGAAAGCATTTATTGACTTGTTAACTCAAAGTTTTCATATATTGAACAAAAAAAATAGATGTGAAAGAGTGTGCCTTCAGAAGATCAAGTCAGTAAATATGGTATAGGAGAGAATGCAACTTTCAAGACAACCTTAGTCTTGAAATTTTGTTAGAATACACACTTACTTGTTACCTAATTGTAATTTATTTGTTCAGAGGAGAGAAATTTAGAAAACAACCTGTAAGGAAAATACTGAAGGAATGAGGCTTAGAAGAGTGAATGATAACAGGAAAGAAAGTCAACAAAGGAGAAAAAAAGAAGAAAATTTTCTCTATGCTCACTGAGAATGCCTTCCAGCCCTGGCTTCCCTGATCTATTTTAACCAACTAATGCTGTCTCTAGAGCTTATACAAAACATCTGAAGTTTACTTGGCTTCTCATGCCTCTGTTCATTTTTTTATTAATGGATTCAGATAGCATAATTCTATTTACTTCTACTGTATTAATTTTTTGTATATTAAATTCTTTTTACAGTTTTGTGCTGGAAGCTCTGCTGCTTGATTCCTAACTAATTGCTGCACTGCTGTAATTAAACAATATGTATAAAACTGATTCTGTTGCATACTACAGAATCACAGGTAGGTACAGTTGAGCAGTTGTGGACTTGTCTCTGGCATGCTTTTTGTAACTCACAAAACTTTAATGAGCTTTGAGATGACAAATTAGAACAGCAATTAAAATTACATAAATAAATTATTAAAAATATTTTCCTTCTTTATAGTTATATAAAAAAATGGCCATTAAAAAGTAGCTGGAGTGAACTAGCTGGAGTCTGTTTACTCGCCTAACCTTATGAAATCAAAACTAGCAGCAGCCAGGAATAAACCCTGCAACTTTTAACAGAAGTTTTGCTTCAAATCCAGCACCAACCCACAACCCACACTTCTGGAAATAGAGACTTAAATAGTCAGGTAGTGTAGAAAGCAACACCAGGAAACTCTTACACAACACACAAAAAAACTGTGCATTATTCAATTAATCCACGGTTTACTCTGGAGCTATTTAGTTTTATTTACAATAGTTAGTTCACACCAGAGGTAACTGGCATCAGTCACACAACCCCAAACATGTCATTGCTGTTAGAATTCAGTAACACATTGCTATTATTGCTTTGTCAGTAATGTTTATTTTGGAAGTTCTGGTGCTTCAAGGTCTTACCTGTGGTAGCAGGACTGACAAGTTTATCAGCCTCAGCAGCAGCTTTTTTAATCATACTCTGATCTATGGATTAATAGGGCTGTTAAGTTTACAAACAAACCAGTAATTGCAAAAGGAAAGAACAACAAAAACAAGTAAAACAAAGGCAGGAAGCCATACTGAAACTCCACCAAGTAGTTGAATTAAATAAGGAAAGGGGAAAAAAACCCCAAACAACTAAACAAAAACTCAAAACACCATTAGGGAAGGAGCTGCACAAATGGACAAGATAAGCCTCTCCCTTTCCATGATGTATGCTGCTTTTAAGCTGCTTAGCTCAAGTTTAGAACAAGAACACACACAAAGACTGAGAGCAAGCTCAAGTTTTTTTCCATTATAGATTTGAAAGTCTGAAACTTGAAATCTCTAAATTAATTTTAAATCTGAAGTACTCAGAAAAATGAAATTGTTTTTCCCACAAAGCTTCTTATTCCAGTCTTTCAACTGTGCAGTGGGGATGCTGTTCTTCCAACGGCATGGACCTCCAACACACACACTTAATCCTGCTCTACTTCACCCATAGATCAAGAGAAAACAGCAGCATACAGTATGCTTCGAGCCCCAGTTTGCATGGACACAATTTCTGTGACATTCTGTGGGATCAAATTCCACTTTTTAAAATCCAAATGTGGAATTAGTCTTTAAACAATATAGGGAAAATAAAGAGATTCAGCCCATGCAGCCCAAGCGGTAAAGCAGGAGAAGCCCCCACTCCAGCTCCTCCATGACTAAACAAGCCCCTCTCCTAACAGCCTCCATCACAAGCCTCTGCAATGCTATTCTAAACCAAAATACTGAAATTAGTCGCATGCTCATTAATTACATACAATTTGTTATAAAGTAGTTGTGCCTACTATAGGAATAATAGGCCATCAAGTGAAATGCATCATATTTGACAAAACACCTGGAAGAAACAAGTGATCCAAATACTTCAGATTCTCTTTCATGTTTATAATTCACGTTTAAAAGGTTTGACCATACTGTAATGATACAACTGATGTACAGCAAACTGAAAGTTCTGTCACAGTACAAATTCTTCCCAGAAATTAGGTGGGTTTTGTTGGTGAGTACCAGGACTCGTTCTGGTAACTTGCAACACAAGAGCAATTGACATTTGTAGTCCTCCCTTTGCATTATCACAGTAAAACTTCTACACTGTAATTTCATAGACATGGTAAGAACCAGGCATGTCATATATGCATTAAAATACCCAACACACACAAAAAAATTCTCAGAAACAAACAAACCAAACCCCACAAAACCAGCCATAGAATGCAGAGGGATAGGCCTACAGCAGCTTTTCTTCAATGCACATTGAACTATGGCTGTAACAGTCTGCCATGAGCAAGAAAGCCTCTCCTGATTTAGAGTTCAACTCTGCTCACAGAATCCATGAAAATCTGGTCTGTATTTTGCTAAGTAAAATACCAGGCAAGAAGAACAGATTTGGTAACAACTCAGTGATAATTACTAGACTTTATTTCCTCCGTGCATCAGATAATATCTATTTTACAGGCAACATGAAGGCTCTTAATCCCTTGTACAACCAGATTTGATGGAACATTTTATCACAGTGGAGGCTATCTTTATTAACATTTAACTTATCTGATATTTTAAATTTTTTTTCAATAAAACAAAGACAACATGAGGAGATTACAACAGAATGGAAGAGAGCATGAAGACAAGATTGCAGATATTTACTGTATATTCTGTCTGACAGCTATCATGAGATACAACCAATTCATAATTTGGCTCTGTAATTCTGTCGCTTTCAGCTTTCCTCATCTCCCAACACAAAACTTAGGAACAAAGATGACATCTCAGTTCAGAAAATTAAGTAGTTCCTACCTAGTCTGTTAAATCAATGCCTAGGAATAAGTATCAAGTCACAAATATCTAACTGAGATGAAAGGAAGTCCTAACTTTCAGCTGAGAAAATTATGAATCTATAAATACATAACATAATTCTGATGCAAAGTTTTAATTAATATTAATACATATCAGGGCCCCAGAAGAAACAACTTCTTAAGTTAGACAACAGAGAGCCTGTGAAGTCAGCCATACTTTCCTTCCACATTTAGGTTGCAACCACTCTTACTCCTAAGACCCCTCTAAAACACCTTGTGTGTTTCTCTAAGCTGCACACAGGCAGCCTCCAGGCCTTCACAGTCTCACACACCACAGTAAATCACACTGGCTGGGTTCTAATAAACCTTTGCTACTGCAAAGGGCTGGATGGTCAGGTCCAGCTTCTCTGATTTGTACACAGACAAAGCTGTTTCTGCAGAGCAGGAGCCAAGAGAGAGCAGGCTGTGGCACATGGGCACAGCACAGCATTCTGAGCAGCAACATCTGTCACACCTGATGCCTTGCTGGCTCTGGATCTGCTGCTCTGCAACATGGTCAGGCAACAACCACAGCTCTACCTTTCTTTCATAGCTGAGCAGCTGGTGTTGCACAATCTCCTTAGTCATGTCAACTCTGTGTTAGCTTACAGCTCTGTCTTATTTCTGCACCATCAATAGATACTTAAGACATTTTGTATTAAATTTTAACTACATTTTACTGAAGTTTAATTCACTTTTTGGATACCCCCCCCCCCCAACCTATTAGGAGTTTCACCCACAGAATACAACGCCTTTTCTAAAGAGTTTATAAACTAATCTTGATCAGAAGTAAGGAAGTGGCAGCAATGGTTGAATGTAGATTGTGGATTAAGCACTAAGAACATGCAAACACTTTGCTGGTTTATGTAAACTGTAGAACGCTTACAGATAGAACCATTTGAATTTCTATGTATTCTCTTTAACAGGTTAAACTTCAAATGTGTTTTATTTAGAGTTTGATTTGTTTACTTTGAGTATTTCAAGATCTAATGAAGAACCTATTTTAATACATATAAAACACTCATTGAATAGCACTACCTATTTTATATCTATGTGAAATGCAAACCTTTGGTAGGTCCTTTCTTGTTCTGCATGGCCTGCTGCTCCTCTGTAATATTCAAGCGTCGGACCACATCAGCAAGGGCAGATTTGAGCAGCTGGATGTCATCTTCCTGCATCTGGACACGCTGCTCCAGAGAGGCAATACGATCTGTCACCTCCATACTGCTTGCAGCAGAGGCACTGTCATCTAAAGAAAACAGCAGAAAACAAATGCATTGTCAATAAGGGAGAGCCATCAAGAAGTACCTTGCACAATTGGCTTTTCTCAGATCTGATGACTTCTTCAGGAAGAAAGTTTTTAAGTGACTGAAAGGAAGAGATGGAAACAAAAGTAAGTAAATAAATAAATAAAAGATGAGCACTTAAGTAAGATGTGATGACGAGGTTGGCTTCAGGGTCAGTTGTTAATTGGGTTCCACTACCAATTACCTACATGTCTGAACTGCAGTGATCAATCATCATCCTTCACTGTTCTGCTCAACATAACATTCTGACACTGCCAGGCATTCAGGTAGAGAGCTACGTTTTCTGACATGCTACACATCCTTCCAGATTTTTCTGTCTCATATGTACATAACAGATAGGCCTACACTTTTTCAAGTTATTGACCACAGACTGAAGAACAGATATTGACTGCAGCTGCTAAGTCCTGGTTTACACCAGCAGCTTTGAGAACATTCCCTCTGACTTAAATAAAACCCAAAATAAATTCAGCATTACTCAGTAATTATACTCTCAGCCTGCAAATTCTTAAAAGGGTCATTACTGTGCATACAATTCACCCATTATTTGGAAATAACCCACAGAAGCTTCAAATCTTCAACTCCCTGATGAGGACTACATGTTCTTTCCACTCAAAACTAACATTAAGAATATTTTTCCTAAATGAGCACTTTTGTTCCACTGCAGTTTCTACATAGAAACACTGTAACTTATTACAATAATAAGTTAGGAAAAGTAAGACGAAAGGAAGACAAAGGCAACATCAAAGATATCCAAATCAGTATCAACTAGGAAAAGAAAAGTGTAGTTTTTAAAGAGAATTGCAAGGTTTTATTTAACTAGGCTTTGAAACCTAAAAAAAAGTTGGGTACTAACTTATTGGATGATCTTAAGTAATGTTAGTCAAAGATCATAGCTTTCAATTGATGACTTAACAAGTTATACTCTGCAAAAATGAATATTTATGCTACTACATGCAATCATAATTGACTTCTCCCTTGCTCCCAATGAAAGACTGCAGCATGCATTTCTTCTGTTAAAGCTGAGCTCTCTATGTGAAGAAGGTGGTATTTGTTTTCATTTCTGGGGTTCTTAATTCTCCTGCATTCCAAACCAGAGTTTTCCACTTGTACAAGGGCACAAAATGAAAGTTAAATGCTTTGTGCATAATAATAACTCCTGTTGAATTTTAAAACAAAGTAAGAGTCTAAAAAAGGAAAACAACAGTTTCTGAATACATTTAAAAGCATATCCAAAAATGTTGATGCATACAAACATCATAAGGTCTTGAAAAATTTGCATTGCATTAAAAAAAATAAAAATTTCTTCATCTCTAAACCTTTCCAATACAGATTGTTTTTTAAATCTGTTCATCAGATGAGTTTTGGCTTCCTTATCCCTCATACTCCCAATAGCTATCTGTGGTTACCAAAAGCTGAATTAAAAACAACACAAAACCAATATAACAATATTGACAATTCATAAATAGCTACAGGCTATTATAGTTTTAAATGCTTGTTAACTTTGTTACAGGATTTTCAGAACTTATGTGAAATGTCAACATTAGGGTATTATTAAGCTGAACACAGTAGTGAGGTAAGCATCCAGTTCTGAATTAACTAAATCCCAACTCAAGTTCCTGAAAAATATTTAAAACTTTCCCCATGACAAAGCTTTCCAAACTTTGGCCTAATCAGACTCCTGCTCAGCACAGGACTCTGTCCTGTAGCTCTTACAGGTAATTAGTCCCCAAACTCAGATTAGCAGCCCTGCTGGCAGCAGTATGAGCTGCCTGCAGAACTTAACCTTTCCTCTACAAACAAAAGCCCCACGCTGCTCTAATGACTTTACACTTTAACTCAGCTGGAAATAACATGGATTAGCATACTGGACAATAGGCAACCAAATCAAAAGCTTGATTTAACCAATACAAGCCAAATTCAAACTTCAGCCATTCTGACAAATTCAATATGACCAGGAATAGTTTTCCTCTGAATTCAGTCAACAAGAAATAGCCAAATCCTAAAACCTGGGCAGAGAAGGAAATCCAGGGGAAAATCAGTTGGTGTTAAAACGATCTAGCCCTTGTTACAAAAGAAAACATTCTCATTGAAGTATCAATTTCACTAATTTTTAAGTGTGTAGAAACAGCAATTTTGCCCAGACATAAATATTCAAGTGGTAAATCAGTGGCACTGGTTTATTTACAGTCCCATAAGAAATCACTCCCACTAATAACTATTAAGATGTACAGCTCTCCCTTCTTCCTCCTTCACCCATCTGCCACTGGGACTATTCCCCTCCCACCCTCACTGACCAACAGGCACCAGCAAACCCTTCCTTGGACACACAGCATCTGTATCTTCCACTACCATCATTCTTGTAGGATCTTGGCAATATAACCCTCATCCTTGCTGTAACCTACGGCTTGTTTAGTTTTTATAGTGATTGTCTTACTGGGTGCAGTTCCCTTCCAAGGATACAGAAAAGAATAAAATTTGTACCAGCTTTCAATAAGATTGTAACTGAAAACATGATTGCTTACAGTCCAGTAACACTTCACTTTACCTCCTCTTTGCATGCATGTGCTTTAAAGCTAGAAAAGAGAGACAGAATACAATAAAAGTATACTTTATGAAGAATGCAAAGTTCAATTATAAAATTAGCATAACCTGTTTGTTATGCAAGTTGAGGATGGAATGTTCTTGCCATTGAGATCATTACATCCCAGTATGTTGAGCAATAAAGTTGCAACTTCAGCACAGCCAAATAAGCAAAGTTGTACAGTATCAGAAGAAAAAAAAACCAAAACCAACAATTAAAGCTATAAACTAACAACACAACAGCAAAAATGTCACAGCAGATGTCACCTGCTCTGCCCACACAAGCAGGAGTGGTATTGTTACCCTCATCTGCGACCTGTCTCTGCAGTGTACCACTCATCCTCACAGCAAAGGACATTTGCCAGGAATATTTTAGCACACATTTGTAATGAAATTTGGAAAGGCATATGAAGGACACTGCAAGTGCAAATGCAAACAAATTGCACTTGAAGTGTTAGATCTCCTTATCAGTAACTACCACCCCTTGCCCATGGACGAACAGAACAGACATCCCATCACCTACATGGCATCAGTAGCACAACAGAATTAATTGTTACCTTTTTTTCATCAACGGGAAGAGGAAGGACTTTACAGTGAAATTTATGCAATATTTTTTTAGAAATCTGAAATGAGTCACTTTTTACAATGCTCATTTGTTTTCACACATTTAAAGGCAAGTCTAAATCATTGCCTCAAACACGTAAATCATAGAATGGTTAGGATTGGAAGGGACCTCAAAGATTCCTGCTCACCTGCCATGGGCAGGGAGTAAATCTACATCTCACGAGATAAATGCCACCTACAATGTCCAAATGAAGAGGTATCATTTCAGATGCCTGATTTTTCATCGTAATACATATCTGTGGTAAAACTTGGAAAGAAGAGTAATTTGTCATTTTTGCTTTGCTGAGATTCTACAGGTTTCAAAGAAAACGCAGCAAAAAAGGGCAATGTACTACATGCCTCTCTAAATTTTCCAACCAGCTAATCCATGATCTCATAGATTGGAAAGATTTCTTGTGGCAAACTAAAAGACAATACTGAGTCAGATGATTAATCTGCTTCCAGAGTGTATTCCAGTTTCACAGCAATTTATTACTTGAGCTTAGCCAAATGTGAAGAAACAGAAGAAGCACAGCCAACAACAGGATGTGTATGCTGTTTACAAGAGTGATTTCAATACTATTTCATTGTATGAGGGTAAAGCTAAATTACATACTCACACTATCAGCCTACGAAACGCATACTATTTTCTATAGATTTTTACCTTCTGAAAAACCTAAATCTGAACTGTACATTAAAGTGTTTGAAATAATTAAAATAGATTCTGCATTTCCCTCTCCAGAAAAACTACTTTATTAAACCCATTCCACCTTTGCATTATGCACACATTAATTCTGAGGCTATTTTGTCCAGCTCAGACCACAGCAGCTGACCATGCAGTGGAAACACTAGGTACCGATTCTCCAAAGACTGGCAAACAAATTTGAGCTTATTCAATCTGCATGGCCTCTTTGGAGCACCAATTAACAGGATAACATTGTACATGAAGTACTTCCAAAACTGATTGCAACTGTGGTTGCTAGACACTTTCATAATACAATTTAAAAGTAGCATCTCAAAGTGTTTGCAGAGTTGACCTTGTATTTAGACACTCTGCAGGATATCAGGAAAGAAAATGCAAGCCTTCTGAGGATAGCAAATTCCAGCAGTGGTCTTTGGCAAAAAACTAAAGATAACCCACATGATGGAAAACATGGCAAAGGGTGGCAGTGAGAAGGCAGCATCACCCACACACAGAGAAGTTCTTCTTCCAGCATAAAGACATAGATTGTACCAGCAAGCCTGAACTGAGCTCGACTGGCAGGAATACTTTCCATCACTGAGCGATATCATTAAGTGTATCACGTTCTGCACTTCTCCTGCAATCAGGTGGTACAAGTATTCACATTCCTTGGAAATAGCTGTGATCTTCAGGGGCACTACTAGATTCTTATGAAACTGTACATGGACAGAATGGAATTCTCCACCCTCAGTATGCAGCTAACTCTATGGCAGAACACAGTAGCTGTTGAAAAAGCTATGCCATCAAAGGTGAGAAAGTTAAAAATAGTACTTCTTAAAAAAATAAGCAAACAAAAAAAGGACAGTGCTGCAGGTAGACTGCATCCATAGACTGAATTTGACACAGTATATGAGCAAGCAATTAAAAACACTAAAGATGCTACACTTCCAGAAACATTTTTCCAGCCGTAAAGGCCCATAGTTTTTGGACTGCACTAACTGCAAAGCTGTCAGATGTGGCACTTGTCGCTCAACACACATTTGGCAAGTTACCCTTCTCCCGCCCACATCATCACCGATAACTCCTGCAAGTAACTGAGACACTTCAACTATTTCCTTCAAGTGCCCTGGGAGTAACACTACCACTAACTTTCGAATGACCTCTCTGCTTCACCTCTCTTGATGCCATATGTTTAGCTTGAAACTCTAAGAGAGCAGAAAAACATCCCTCTGTGGCAGGCATCTCCTACATCTTCAAAATCCTGCCCTCCCTTTTGGGTTCATTTCATGTTTCTTTGAATCTGGGGCACAGAAGTCAGACAAGCCATTTGATAGATACAGTCTGTCTGAACTGACAGCAGCTGAGAGAAAAAAAAACTGTGAAGGGAGACAACCATCCAACTTCTCTCAAAATGAACACAAGCAATTCACTGTGGCACAGAAACAGAGGAATGTAGCCACAACACTGTTGCCAGGCTTCGAAGCAAGATTGGAAAGTACCAAGTATTCTCCTCTTAGTAATTTCTGTGGCATAATGTCAGCAGTCATTCGCAGACCACAGTCTCTGTGCAAGGGGAACAATGGGAAAATAAAACAGCACGTTTAGTTTCCTTTGACCACGCCACGCCAAGCTCCTTTGTTTAACAAAGATTAGTGTCGACAGTATTTCACAGACTAAATATCTTTCCTCTGTTCAACTTTTCTAATGCAAAACACTGTACCATACCTGAAACACAGCAGCAGCCCTCCAGGCTTGTCTCCTGGGGACAATGACAACACATATGGGCAACAGCTTATCAAAAAGTCTGGTACATACTGGACTGGTCTGCCAGATTAGAGCTTTCCACTGTGAGAAGCAAGTGGATTTAAAGCCCAAAATAATGTTATCCTATTTAATCTTGTTACTTTGTGTGGTTAGGGAAAAATACAGACAGAATTTTTTAGGTAAAACTGTAAACATTGTTGCTTTACCTGAAGTTTTAGAAATCAAAACTGGTTGCCAGCTGAATGTTTAATCCTCTAACTGTGTTTTGCTGTAAATGTATATATAATAGGATAAAAGTGCAAATACCATATATGCTTTTTTAGATAGCAAGTTTTGATTCTGAGGGACAAGAAATCACATCTAATCTTTAAACTCAACAGCTCCAGGAAGAACACCATGCTTATCTATATGCTTATGTATGTATACACACATACCATTTTTGAACAGGTAGGACAACTTCTCAGTTCATTCTGTATTCTAACGCATGTTCTTAAGATAAGAGTGATTAGCAACACAAGGAGATGCCCTAGTTGGTACAATCAGGTACATCTCACATTAAGTAATCTGAACAGACCAGATTAGTTTTTCCATGTCCTCACAAGGTATGTATGTGTAGGAGGAAATGGGAAGAAAATTCTATCCCACGTATCTGTCTAATGCCCTACTCTGGGAACTACAGTAACAGTAATGTAAAGCATCATCTTGTGAGAACAGACCACTTCTAAACCATTCCAATAAAAAAATAATAATCCAAATATTTTTTCATCTATTAACATGGACTACAGATGGTTATGTTTTTGAACAGTGTCTTCTTTCCTCTAATACAGCTAGCTATTGCAACCCACTACTTACAAAATCTTATTACTGTATTTCCCAACACTCACTGAGGAATAGCTTGTCCTTTTACAGTTTTACCACTGGAAACTTAGAGACAGAATATAATTTCCTAAAATTAGAGGCAGAATTTGAAAGGATAAATCCATAACAGCAGTCATCACTCAGAGCCTCACAGCTGGGTGCACTGCATTCATTAACAAAATGGGAGAGAAGAAAATGATCTTAACAGAACATTCTCAGAAAGTTCCTCGTGGCTAATTAGTTAGGAATCACTGCAGCAAAATTATAAGCATGTGCCCTTGACCTGCCTGTAGCTGTCAAGCTATAGCCAGCAGCTTACTATTTTTTCCCAAGCAGATGGTAGATGAGCTTCTACTTAGAAATCAACCAGTTAAAAGTTATCTTCCCCAATAGTGCTTAAGTGGAAGATGGAAGAAATTTTTAACACATCAATAAATTTGAGGAATTTTACCCAGAAGAGGTCTATCAATGTAAATGCTTTACAGTTCAGAGCTACTGTGCTGGCTCTGTTGAACACAGAAATCAATAGAAAATGTTTTAACTAGTTATCATTCTCCACATTATGCTAGGATCAGCCCATACCATTAAAAAAAAAAACAAAACAAAAAAAAAAAAAAAAACCACCCCAGCA
>VZRZ01008684.1:251100-271828 GCA_013398175.1 Climacteris rufus
ATTAGGCAAGAAAACCCCCAAACAAAAAAAAAAAAAAAAAAAAAAAAAAAAAAAAAAAAAACCACCCCAGCATTGTGAACAGAAGCCAAGAGAGTAAAGACAGCCTTCTTTACCATTATGTTAATGCAAGGGTAGTAGTTTGAAAAAAAAAAAGACTCCATGGCATCTGCCTGGAGTTAAGAAGCTGAAGATACAGCCTAACATGAACCTGTAAATAAAGGAACCTGTAGGGTAATGAAGGTATCAGGGCAGAATAGCTGGGCTGTGTTTTGCTGTCTTATATTCTCAGTGATGTGCTGAGAATGCACCTGTATCACACCCTTAAAACAAGAGAAGTGAAATAGACACCTACAATGACTCTCCTTCTCCAGGTCACAGCTACGGCTCAATGTTCAAGTCATCCTACAAGAGCTAGCAAGGAATGAATTCCAATTTATTACATGATGTAAGGTAGATAGCTTCAGCTTTTGTTTAGCACTACTAGACAAAAAGAACCAACTTAGATGCAAGATTTGCTTCTCCTAAATGTATTTTAAACCACATGCAAATAAACACCACACATCAGTTCACAACAAATGTTTTAGAAACTTTATAGTGTTTAGTTCAGTATTTTTCACTGCCTTAAAAAAATGGATATCTCCATTCAATTCTTCAACTGTGTCATATGTATTAAACCAGAAAGATTTACTTTCAGTCAGGAGAGATCCAAAAGGCAAGAAAATGGATTTAAAACACCTTTTAAAGTTACTGATGTTAGCCCATGATAATGCATTACAAGCCAATTTTCTTTTTCTTGATTGTTGTGTACTTAAGTTATTTTACAAGAAAAAAGTTGGTTCACACTATCAAAAAACCCTAGGACATAGCAGCCAGTAGCTGCAGTAAATGCAGCCTTTATGTTACATTAGAGACAACACCATACAAACATTTCAGAAACTACTTAGGTCAGCACACATTTTGCCATTTTCCTAATTTCCATATTCAATATTAAAATGGCAACTGATACTCAAATTTATTTGGACCATTAGCTTCTTACCTATATTTGTCTATCACCTGCATTTTAATGAAAATTATAATCATATATGTATATGTTTTTTTAAAAACAAATTTAAAACACTATTAAACTTCAGAAATACATAAACTATAAAACACTTTTCCATTTAAGAAGTTAAAAATTTACCAAATTGAGACTACACCAATAGCAAGTAATCCATAGTTATCAATTTGAAATAGTTAAGGGTTTGTCTTATTTCATAAGTGTATCCTCTGAGAAATAAGAATTGGAAAATCTCAGCCTCTAATCAATAGCATTTATTTGTAAGACAAAGACCACTCCCAAATATTCCGCATTTACATTTCTTAAAGGCTTATCAGCTTTATTAATCATTTTCTGTAGACTCAAACTAAGGGACACAATACAAAGAGAATAAAACATTCCTCCTGCACCTGCAGAAGGGGTCATTGATGTCTAAAGCAGATTTATCATTTTTGCAAACTCTGACTACTTGCTCTAAGCTAATGGCTTCACTTCCAGCAGTGGTCTGACTTTTCTTTAGAACTCTGTACCACTCCTGAATATTTTAGTTTCTGAAATTAATGCAGTATAATATTAGACTTCATTACAGGTTGTCACAAAGACAAATCACAATCTAAATATTTAAAGAAAAAATATTTCAAGTCTAGAAAAGTATTTTTGATCTTCTTTTAAAACCCATCTTGTTCAGTACTGTCTCTCTCAGTAATGTACAATTTTATACATTACTGACAGTAAAGCTAGTGCTTGTGAGAAGTACTTGAATTAACTGGGGACAGCCTTGCTTGAATGGCAGAGATAAAAAAGCATAAAGGATGTCCATAACAGACTGGAATTTTACCCATACTGTCCATCTTCATCTTCAGTTAAGGCTGTCTTTCCTTCATTTAATTCTGACAGATACAATATAGTAATATAATTAACAGCAATATAATTTCTTATTGTAAAATCTTCTGATCACATATTCCTACACTCCAGCAAAAAAATCTTTACTGACATAATGCAGAAAGAACAAACTGCCCTTGTGAAGGACTCAAACACAGCCAGAGATAGCACATACCATATTGTCAAATGTCCTGGTAATAACCAGGAAGATGACTGCTTTAAACCTTTTTAGGCGAAGGAAGAAAAAATCCCTTTATTTGCTATCCTTAAATAAAAAAATGAATTCAGGTTTATTTCAGGAGCCGGAGGAACATACATAATCTGAAAAATAATTTGTTAAAAATACAACTCCTCTAATTGAAGACAATTTGCATTTTTTTATTTATAAATGGGTTCCCTAGCATGAGATCGTATTCCTATCTCACCACAACGGGGTGCATAGCATTGTCACAAATTTCAGCCAGCTGTGATGCCATCCCCAGCACTCTGTGCAAGTGTGGTCCTGCCACCCTGAGAGAGCGAACTGAGTGTGCTCCAAGGCTTGCCCCATCCTCTGCAGTGTTTGGCAATGCTACAGCATGCACGTTGCCTATTTTTAAAAGAAATTCAGGCTTTCATGGCAGAGGAGATGGAGGAGGAGACAGAGATAAACTATTTTATAGCTTTCATGTTGGGTTTACAAAGTTTACAAATACACTTTGATCAACTAATGCAATGTTGTATCTGCCCAGGGCTAGAGAGAGCCCTCAGTAAAGGGGAGAGAGTCAGCAGATGTCTGCTCTGCCCTTGGCTGGGAACGAGCCCCAGGCCAAGGTCCAAGCAGAGCCTGGCTCAAGACCGTTCCTCCCCTCCAAGGACTCGTGGCACTGATTTCCTTCTGGCGGCAGTCAGTACTTCTCCAGCAGGGGTTTTCACCCCAGAGATTAGATGGGTGAAGGCTGCCCAGAGCAAACCCTTTTCCAAAGGCCATCTCCTAATAGCTCTGTGCTGAAGGACTGGTGTGAACAAACCCTGCACAAAGCCTGGCTGATAAGGCTCTTGTAGCCCCATGATTACTGAGAATCTGAGCTTCAGCCTTCATGATAAAGTGGAGCCTATCAGCAAAGACAAACCTTTAAGGCTAATACAGCCTTTCTGCTTCAGGGCAGAAGTTCTCTTGTGCTTTCTTAGCTCTGGATGTGGGTGGACCTCACATACGTCACAATTCTGTGTATACAGACACAAGTTAGGTCAAGTGCAGCCACTTGAAGTACATTAATTTATTTTTTTAAAGGCACCCTTTAACAGTACAATCTTTATGTACAATTCAAGAAGGTACATTTTTAAAAGCAGTCCTGAACACAGATTAGTATGTAAAGATCACTGCAGTGATAAGATTTGCCCAAAACAGCATCCAGGTACAGTAAACTTCCACAGCACAGATTACTTACGGTGATTTCCATGAGCAGTAAGCTGTGCACCACACTGAACTTGAAAATCACTAGATTTGCAAGAGATGGAAAAAACTTGAAACTGATTGGAAAACATTTCTCCCAACTGCACTGAAGAGGTCGTTCAGAAAACATCTGCTCACAGCATATCGATTTTTTAAGTCAGACATGGCAAGCAGGAGATGCCTTTTTCAAAATACCCTTCAGTTTAGCAGAAGACAGTCAAGATTAAAGCCTAGTACAGTAAAGCTTCATCATAAAAATGCTTGGTTACATTAGACACAAACTTAATAAACAATCTCATGGTAAGATACAGAGATCAGATGGTCATATTCCCAATATTTAACATGACCACTTAGGAAACCCCCCAGAAGTCAGACTCTTTCCGTGGCAGGGAAGTCCGACTCCCAGAGCTACAGCTTCCCTGGGCCAGTGACCCAGCTCCTCACCCTCATTGGTCTTATTTGTAACAGTTTCCAAATGTTGATTCTTCACCAAAAGCAAGCATTCAGTATTTGCAAAACCAAAAGTTGAGAAGAAAGGGAAAACGATCCAGTTGACCAGGAATCCTGTTACACTCAAGCCAACAAACAACTGCTGCAGTGGTGAGTACCACTAAGACAAAGGGATCACACACTCAAGCAAAATGTATCCCCACCTCCCCTTTCTTTCCTTTTAGATGGAAACCAGACAGCTTCACAAGCATGCTATCAAGCAAAAAACAAAAACAAAAAAAACCCCAAATAAAACCAAAACCAATCAAACAACTTGTTCCCCCCCCAAATCCACACAAGAATAAATGAAAACCCAAATATTTAATTGAAAACCACATTTTGAGCAGTTATTCACAAAGTGTGATAGTCCCTGCTTCCCTATCCATTAAAAAAGAAAAATTTCTAGAAAAATTTTTTTTTCCTACTGCATTGCAAAGTAGTACAATTCCCTTCTACCTCTCCTTGCACAAAAAAGAGAGGCTTTTGAACTGGATATCAAATTTACCAGTTTTATATTTACTGCATTTCAAAATTACTTTAAATATGTTTATTGGATTTATTTGACTCCAGGAAAGTCTGTCTTCTGAAATGAATGAGGCATAATTACTATTAAAATTACAGGGAATGATGAAGTAATTAAAAATACTACAGCACATGAATAAAACAGTTTTGGTTTAAGCTTCATTATGCAACCTTAGTTCTAACATTTTCTAACTTCCTGAAGCTTAAAAAGGAAAACTTAATAATTTTTCCACAGGCGTTAGAACTTCCTATCTGCCTGTCACTTCATCCACAGAAAAAACTGACAGCAAGGAAAGTGCATTAGCATCCATGGATCTGTACCAGCTGATAAAAATCCCCCATTTTATTTCATGATACACTGCCTACAGCTCAGTAAAGGCAAGTCCCAAGAATTTCCCAAGCATTTCCTCACAAACTCTGCAAGAGATTACCTACCCTGACATGGTGCAGGTTCTGGAGGCTTCTGCTCTTCAACCTGCTCGGTGTCTGGTGAGGCACCAGAACAGGTTGTCAGAGAAGCTGCAGATGCCCCATTATTAGAAATGTTCGAGGTCAGGTTGGATGGGGCTTTGAGAAACCTGAGCAAATGGAAGGTGTCCCCTACCTCCACCACTGGTAAAATCTACCCAGCCCTACTCCTGCAGCCCTCAGCTGGGGTCTCCTCAGCTGTTCCGTGGGGCTAAAGATTGCACAGTCAGGCACGGCAAAGGCTGGAGGACATTGACTTGTGCAGCTGAGACCTGAACAAAAAGCCTGATCGGCATCAGTGCTATGAGAGACTACAGCACACTCGCGGAAACATCTGCTATTTTGGCAGCTCCCATCTGGTTTCTGAAAGACTTGGAGCCTGGCAAACAGGACAGGGCAGCAGTGTGGTGGGAAAAGGCTCTCTTCAACAGTGCTGAGTCCTCCAGAACTCAGCCTGACCTCTCAAGAAATCAAAATGATACAAACCATTTGCAAAGAAAATAGCATCTAAAAACTGTCACCGTGGACCAGGCCCTCCCAGCTGCCTCTCACTGCCCAAGGACAAGTCCCTGCAATACAGGCAGCTGTTGCTGCTCCCAGCTTCATGGCAGAGATTGCCCCACATCTCAAGTCAGTACATGCAGGGATACCTTCACCTCTGTGAGCTGCATTCAGGAGCTGTGGTCCCAGGGCACAGGGCCCTGCAGAGAGCTGGCAGCACTGCCAGGCTGGAAGCTCGGGTGGCTTCAGAAGGTAGGAGTGGGAAGCAGCTGGGATCCGGGGTGCAGGTGGAAAGCATGGAATCAGTCTCCCAGAGGGCACAGCACGCAGAACATGCACAAAACCCAATGCATGCAGCCAGAAATATGGCAATAGGAGAGGGACAGTTGCCACTACCTGAACTCCATTCTGCTGCCACCAGTACATTTGGCCTGCTGACGATACCCTGCCAAATTAAGCCGAATATCCCCAAATGCCACAGGAATACTAAATGCCATGTATTTTCTTCTGCCTTATGCATATCTCCCCACAATTTATTTTCCTGTGGACTAATTATAAAATTCATTCACTATATGTAGACCAAGGCCCTGCCTCATCTTCACTCCCTCAGCCCATTTCTCCTCCTCCTTCTCAATGCAAACTACAAAAACCATCCTCTCCTTTGGCTGTTTTTTCCTGCATATTCAACAGGTTGCAAAGGCAGGAAAGGTAAAGTTCAGAATGTACAGTGCAAGAAAAAGCTTAGTATTCCAGAAAGTTAATATGAAAGTGAATAAATAAGACTCCCAGTGTAACTGGAAGCTAATGCACACAGTTCTAAGATTATACCCATAAAATGCTGTATTAAGAACTCCTTACCAAGGCAAAGGAGTTATTCAGAAAAAGAAATGAGACCAGTAGCCTTCTCCAGCTTCCCTTGAATTATTTCAACTGCATGAAATCCATTTCCACTTTAAAACTTGAACTTTACACAACTGTTCAGAGGGCTTCAACTTCAGCACAACAAACATGCATATCATTCATATCTAATTCCTTGCCAACCCACACCTTCTTTTCACTATCTAATTATCATGTGCAAGCCTGTCAAAAGTGTCAAAAGCTTCTTTTTCTTTTGCTGCTACTTTTATCATCTGAAAGATGTCATCACTTTAACAATGCTCATTTTTTTCCCAATGTTTGTGTCTACAGAAGGTCAGAAGAATCCCCTGGACTTCACTGCACTCTGCACCAGTCACCTTGGGAGGAGCCTTGAGGGACTGAGCTTATTTGACTGCTTCATGTTTCTACTGCCACAGCAGTAGAAATGGAAATTCTGCTCATACAGATTGCACCATAGGATAAGTGACATTTAGTATGCAGCTCTCAATCACAGCTCACTAAAGGACAGGTAACAGGGACTCATAAGAGCAGTAATGTGTCAATTTTTCCCAGTCATAACTGGGAAAAACGAGGAAAGATTTCACAACTGTGCAAGTTGCTGACTTGTCAGCAAAGTAACAGAATTCTGTTTGCAGCTCAAAATGACTTGAAATTTTTATACAGTTCTAACTATCTATGCAACAGAACAAAAGGTACTACAATTAAGTGCATGTAAAACCAGATAATTTACACTTTTTAAGATAAATTAAGTTTCTACTAAAAAATTTTATACTACATTTACAGTAAAGATAAAGCTTCCACAGTGCACAGCCTTTGCAGCACAGAAGAACACAGACAGCTTGGTAAACTGAGCAATGGCTGCACAACAGCAATTGTTTTAAATCACTTAATGTATTTTAACCATTACTAAATCTAGTAAACTTAGTTAATACAAACCAGTGTAGTCAGCTGTGCTCTATGCCACAGCTGGAAAACACCCAAACAGAAAGACTTTCACCATGTCACAATCAAGATGTTTGAGATAGCTTTTTTCCCCTCCCTGATGTATTTGTCCTAATTCACCATCACACTTATTTTAAGGGAACCAGACTGTTGCCCTGAGTTTTGCAGTTCTGATGTTTTCATTCTTCTGTATCTGTTTCTCATGCGTTCTCTGTAAACATATCCATGGTTTCGTAACGGTAGCTTATTATTTACATTCCTTTCTCCTGGGTGGAGAGATTTGATGGACATTTCCTTTGAGCAGTGTGATTGAGGGGCAGTGAGGCTGTCCCTCCAATCCACTATGATTTCTAAGACACATCATAAAATAAAGTCGGGCAGGTCAGCCCACAGTTGTTTCTCTGCTCTCTGAACAAGTGTTTGTCTCCTTCTTTTCGTGTCCTTATTGTGACACCAGACTGGAAAAAGGTAGGAATAGCCAGGTGGCCTGTATCTATTTCATTCTTGGTGGAAGTACATGAGCAGTGCTGAGATAGCATCTGAAAAGCCTTGCTAGGAAAGGTGAGGGGAAGGTGCTTTGGGATACAGACTGCCACAGACTTGGCAGTTGTTTCCTCACTGAGCATGGGAGCGGTAGACTGGGAATGACACTATGCAGAACCAGAATTACAAACATCCAAAACTTTTGGTTTGGTTTTTTTTCTCCCAAATATCTTTCCTTGCCTATTCTGGTATTTGTCAGTGGTCCACTGGGCACCATTTAAGAAAACTGGGCTGCAACATCTCCCTCTTGAATCTCTTGTTCCACTTCTTAAAGGATTAACCAGTTCCTAATGTCAGATATTAAAATTGACAGAATGTATGTGACTTTCCAGATGACTGATTTTAGCAATTGTTCTAAATTAAAACCAAACCACAAAAGAGATGGTCTTAGCAATTCTGTAATTTTAGGGTCTTTACTAAAAATCAGCTCTTTCATTTGTGTTAAAATACCTGCATGATGGAAAGAAAGAATATGTCAAAACTTTATTATCCTTCTCCTTGCCTGCAGAGAGGCTTCAGCCGGGCAACAGCTACTTCAAAGCTTCACATCACACAGGCCTAGAGACTTAAACCAAGAGAAGTAACTGCCAAATTCAGGAGGCAGTAAAAAGCTTAGATTTAGAGGGCTCCCTGAGGCTAAACATTTTTTTAAATTGAAAATTGAAAAAAAATTGGAAAGGAGGATAAGCCCTGAAGTCACCCACTCCTAGAACAATATGCACACAAATCTCTCATAACCTTCTGAGTCACAACTACCAAGGTTAATAACCCAGCATCAACCAAATGGTTTCTGGGCTTTGCAAAATGCTACAGAGCCTTGCAGGAATCACTGGAGCTGCTATAGGCTTATTTAATCTTTTTGGAAGCAAAGAAAAGTAAACAAACAGGACAAATAACTGCTTTCTCTCAAGTGAAAAGTTTTTAATCCAGGCCTTCCTACATGGGACCACTGAAGATGATTATTAGCTTCTGCAAGAGTATTTGTGTTTAAATTCCTCAATGCACAGAGATCTTGTGGCTCTTTCTCTTCTCCTTGCAATGAGTCTACTATAATCAAACTGTAATCAAAAGAAATGCTTCAGCTGCAGTCAGCCAGACCTGATTCTGAGAACAGAGCAGCAGCATCACACTGATGATGTTTGTTACCGATTAATTCTGGGTTTTGGGTTTGCCTTTTCCTGAAAAGTTGTGAAATAATCTGATCAAGATGCCCCTGAAACCAGTGTGTTCCCAACTAAAATAATGCAAGAAAGAAGAGATCATTGTTCTTTTGATAGAAATTTTATGTCTATCTCAAAAGTATAAAGGAAAATTTTAAGAAATATATAGTTACAAATTTCTAAAGTACAAGAAAAAAAGTAGGTGATATTCAATTACTAATTAAAATTTCTCTTTAAAAAATATTGAGTACACCTGCATGCCTGGGGCTAACTATGCCTTTTTTTTTTTAATTGAATGTGATGTCATATTCTGCAAAGCACATAAGAATTACAAAAATGATTGAGATTCATAGTTTCCAGGGAGGGAAAAAAAACAACAAAACACACACAGACACACACGAAAAGCAACCACAAAAGCTAAACATTCACCAAAGAAAAAGAGGTATCTCAATGGTAAAAAATATATGTTAGTCCACTCTGTTTAGAATGGGTAGGTGAACTGAAGATTAAATTTATAATGCATAGGTAATTTGCCACCTCTGCGAACCTTTAATTCAATTTTCAATCATATTTGTAGCAGTCAAAAAGTACTTTCCCTCTTTATTGCAGTCTTCCAGCAGCTGCATGTCTCTCCCTTGTACTGCCTTATACACTGTTTTTAAAGTTTGCCTACCACCACTATGCCTGGCACAAGAGAGAAAAAAGGGGATCACTTCTACCTGCTACAATACATAACAGATGGGCAACACTTGTAACTTGGATTAATTTATGGATGCTGTGCAACACATGGTGCCACAAGCAGCTGCAATGACAAAAGCAAGGGTCCAGTTCCACAAGACACAATGGCCATTCCAGAAGCTCCCAGTCTGCCTGCAGCACTCGCTTCCCCTACAATTTATCTTCTGCTGCCTCTGGAAGCTGATTTAATTCTCCAGCTTGGCAGAAAACTAACCCAGCAAAAGCAAAACCAAAGTACCACACATAGATACCGCATCTTTTAAAACTTTTTTCCTCTTAGGTCAGCATGTTAAACTAACTCTGACAATTTAGTCTGTTAAGTGGGTAAAATCACAGACAGCAAGTGAGGGAAGGGGCAGCAAGACCTTCCTCTGGAGCAGCCACACAACGTCAGGAGTTTATCAGCCCAAGGTGAAGATGGAAACACACCGTGGGGCAGGGGCATCAGGTTTGCCCTCAAGACCAGAATCCACTTAACCTCAGTCTCCTGAATTTTATACGACTATCTTCCAGCTCCCACAGCTCTCTGGTTTATTAACCTTTACTCCTAAGCAACCCTATACACCCTCTTATCACAACATCTGAAGGACAGAGCCTTTCATCTTTAACTTCCCTTAGTCTCCCTATGTTACTTCGTATTCTTTCACTTCATTGAAACAGTTGAAACATTATCACACAGTGTTACTCATCTTCAAAGTTAGTAAGTGATTGCATTACATCAGTGTGCATCAGAAACAAAGTAAATTTTATTTCAAAAGGACAGATGAAACAAGGCAGAGTTCTTTGAGTTCATCCTTGCCCTGTGGGAGGGTGGGAAGTGATAGGTTGGCCTAGTATAGAATCTCCCTATTTAAACAAAATGTAGAAATAAACATATCAGTCACCCAGGGGTATATCTTCACAGAAGAAGCTACAATCCCAGCAAGAGTATCTTACCAAGGAATGACAGCTACAGAACAGAACCCCTCAAATAACTTACACATGAGGCTATGCTGGAATAAACCCCACTACTCTGTTCACTGCTGTTAAGTTTCACCTTAATGCCTTAAACCCTGTGCTCCATAAAAAATGAGTGAGTAGACACAAATACATTGTTCTCAGGAGACCATACCAACAAACGCATTCTCCAGCTTCCATGAATTTTAGTTATAAAGCATTCACTTAACTCAACAGCAACCATTTTTCAATTCTGTAGCTGAACATTTAATGCCACAACTCAATTTTTTAACTCTTTCATAAAACCAAAACAAAGCATCCAGGTCATAAAAGAAAGCCAAAACACTATTTAAATAACTAACAAAATAATTCACCTAAAAATCTGTTCCAAAAGATGACTGGTGTGATAGCCAGAATAATTTTTTTTTTTACAGATAATATCTGTATAGATAATATGCTTATTCTGTACAGAATATATCTGTACAGATAATACGCTAATTCTAAGTCTTATAAATAACAGATTGTCCAATGCAGCAAAAACAATCTAAGCAAAACCCACCATACAATAATCAATGATAATGGGGGGAGGGAATCACATAACCAAAGCCCATACTATCTGCATCCTGTTTATTCAGCTTTGAAAACAGGTGTGGGAACACCAAGCTATTAAACAATAAAAAGGACAGGTAGACTGCTACACCCATATTCCCTCCCCTCCATCTGCCTTAAAAATGACTGGGCTTAGAACTTTCAGTACAGCAGAACTGTTGTAAATGTAAAGCCTTGATTTTAGTTCTGTCTGATCCATTAAACCTTGCTCAAAAAAAGTCCAGAGTTTTTAATTTTTGTTCTGAACATTATCAACACTCTTAACAATCTTTTTGATAAATAAACTGTTAAAAAATCTTCAGACCTACAGAAGTGCTCAAGCCCAACTCAAGTCCTGTGGTCTTTTGTTCACAATGTTAAGAATCTCTTCTCAAGAAAACCTGAGTGGAACAACAAGTAAATAAACAAGCTCTCTGTCAGTGTACTGACCATATTGCTTCCCAAATGAGAATGAATGATGGTTAAAGACAAGAGACTGGGGGAAAACATCTCTCACAGATGATGACAATACAACTGCCCCAGATTTAGAAGCCACAGCTCCCTGTCCATACATACTTCACTTTGGACCCAAAGGATGCTTACGCAGTGATCAACACCTACCACCCCTCCTTGGTTCAGAGAGGGGCCAAGTCTTGGAAGCACACTCCAGCAGCACACCAGGAGTGCTCCAGTGCTGAAGTGTGTGTGGTGCACAGCATCGAGGCACAGCTAGTCCACAGGAAATGCAGACACACATGGATACCCAAGCCTTCACCTCAAACCATTTTGCTTTACAGATTTCTTCCTCTTGCCCCACAGTTCCTGCAAATGTGGACATAGCACTAAAATGCAGCATCACAGAGCCAGTGCATCTTTATGTATCTCTTTAGAGCATTCAGCCCTTCAGCTGCAAGGTCCTGCAGTACCCCATTCCAGTAAAGGATTACCCATGTGCAGCAGCTGACCCCAGTCTACACGTCTGCTGAACCACACACCACAACCCCAAATTTTAAAAATGGATTTTTTCTCACTTCTCAGTAGAGAAAGGCCTCAAGCCTTGCAAAACATGTAAATGCTTAACTTAAAAATTGAATGTATAAAACATTTGGTCCCAAAGGACCCCTAATTAGTTCATTAAAACTTTTGAACACAGAGGAAATCACTTATTTCCAAGCTGAGATAGAATTACCACAGGGACATCTCACACTGTCTAGCTTAAAAGGGAGCAAAAGAAAAAGCCTACCCTCACACTTCCTTCTGTGCATGGCATCATACGGAATTCACTAAATTACATTGGTATATATATTTTACCACAAGAGCCAAAATTTCTAACAATCCTCATTTTCTTAGACTCAACTGGAGTTTGCTGTGAGCATCTCCAGAGTTTGAACTGCAGTCCTACTGAAGTCCACAGCCAAACTTCTACCAGCTGCACAGCGTCTGCATTTTGCTTCTTAGCCCAAATCACACCAGTAATTGTTTACCGTGTTACACTGAGATAATGCAAATGTGCTTTATAAGTCTGCCTCATGTAATACATGGACATAAACTCCTTACATTCAATTTTAAAATATAATTCAAAATTCAATGTTTACATTCACAGTTAGGAATGTAAAGAAGATGGCCTGATTTTTCAGATCATTTGAGCATATAGGGCTGTCACTGCCCTATAATTTTGGCCTTTATTTGGAAGATGTAAAGCAAAAAGGCAGCAATGCAGACAGTGGTTTGAATAAAGACCGGCATGAGCCTCAGGATATGCTAATGCCTGTGAGGTTTTTATCAGTTTAGATAAAGACCTCGTTGCCCCCTGTGGCCCAGCCAGCCTTGCTGGACCACCCATGTATTCCCAGCCCTCAGTCAGCTCCAAGAAGCACCGTGCCACCCCCCAGCACCGTGCTGGTCACGGGACACCGAACAGCGGGACCACGCTGGGGAACGTGTTAAGCCTGACGCACTTCAGGGTCAGGAGCAGATCCTCCCAGATCCTCCCAGCTCTCTAAAGCAGCATCTCCATGTGGGAGATGGGAAGGTGCTTTCTAGGCAGCAACAGGTCTGTGTAAAACAGCTTATGAAATGCTGGATAGGGAAGGGGGAAAGGAAGCAACAAAGTGGTAATTGGATTTAGTTGACATAAAATAAATATGAAACTGACCGTCAACATCTTTCTCAGGTTTCAGAATGAATTTTTTTCACCAAGGGGAAAAAATCAAATAAGAGCTGCTCCTAATGCTGCTGATTTCAGGGAATAAAAACCTTCAACAGGCTCAAGGAGATTCTAGACACCAGTGCCCAGTTGTCCCCACTTAGCTGTACAGGAGCTGCACTGGGAAACGTCAAGGGCTGTTTCAGTCTGCTGAGTTTTTCAGCGCAGTTGTTAGAAAAAGAAAGTTCTAGTTTTCATGAAATACAAGGTTCTTTACAAAGTTTTCATTTAAAAATATTTGCCTTTACTAGTTTGAAACAAAGATTGTTTCTCTATTTCCATATTGAAATGTGTTCATCTATTCTGTATCTTAGGAACCTTACATTTCAAAGCTTAGCTCAGGCTCCTGTTCACACTCAGTTCTCAGATGACTACGAGCCAGTAGTGATGTTTCACATATTTGCCTGCAACAGATTATAGAATTTATATTTAAAACCAGAAAACACTTCTTCTTTCCTGTTTGAAGGAACCTTATGTAAGTTTCCAGTCAAATGCAGGGTCTATGCTGTTAAGAAATACAGACTGCTTTTATCACAATGAAGTGTTTATTTCAGATTTTAAATCCAAAAAGGCGATTAATTTCTACATTCCACAATACCTAAAAACAGTGCCAGAGATCTCTAACACTGGTTTGCAAATGAATATATTATATTTATTCAATAACCAGTCATTTCAAAGCAAGACGAGAATATGATGGACCATGTCAGATTTTACCCTTTGGAAGTAATGGAGTGTGGACAATCTCACTTAATTACTTTCCAAAGAATTAATTTAGTGAAATCATGTTAACATATCATTATCTCCACCCCATCCCCCTAAAAAACCTCAGGGAGCTACTTCCACATTTCAATTATGTAATGGATGAACATTTTAAATTGTATTTCATGGAAGAAGAGCATCATCCACAGCTCCTTCTGCACTCCCTCTAAGCTTTCATAATTCCTTATGGTTGTCCAATTAGTATCATTAGCAAACAGCAAGGACCCAACAAAAAATGTAGTCATTACACTGTTTCAAACAACCTTCCTACTTATTCTCTCATATCATCCCCAAGATTTTAGTGATCAAAAGACAGGTTCTTCATTACAGCTTCACAAAACTTCTCTTGACAAAAGAACTTCCGCATCAACTTTAAAATCTTCATCTTAAATTTCTAAGGAAAGGAGAAACAAGAGGAAAGTCAGAATAAAACCTATTAAAATGTATGCCAATGACTGGTGTCGCCTCTCACTGTCTCCTCACGTATATTCACTTTTTAATAATGTACTTTTAATATAAGTTTAATCCTTATTTGAATTGTTTGCATGTGGTTTAAGCTTCAATAAAAGAATTTCAGTTTTGCTATTCTTAATTAGAATTTAAAACATATATTTTATCAGCTCTGTAAAGTACTACTAAATTTTTTAAAAACTCCTTGAAGATCAGATAAAACATGTTTTTCTGCTGAGAGCCCAATGTTTTAATTTGCAATTCTGTATGTTGTTTTATTCATGATAAAATACTTGATACTTGTAGTTTCTCTCCATACTGCTAACACTGACACAGATTCTCTGTTGAGGTTTGACTGTCACCAGAGGATTCTCTCATGACTGGTCTACATTTTCATTTGTTTTTAGAAGCTTAGTTAAAAAAAGAAAAAAAAAAGGAAAAAAAAAAATTCCAGTAACTATAATTAATACCATTCATGACTAAACCAAGCGTTAATAATTCCTGTCCTGGAAATAGCTAGCTAATTAAAGGGCAAAAAATTCAGTTTACTTATATAGTGTCTTATTAGTAATAATAGTTTGAGCTTTAATAGCCTAACAATATATATTGTGCAAGTGTCCATTACAGCAAGTTATTTTTAATTCATAGCATACTGATTTATTCTGCATTCAATTACTGCACATACCAACAACAACAAAAAAGTTTCTGTATGCCACCCCTCCCCTTTATTCCAGGATAGAAGAAGAAACATTCTAGAATCCATATAGTCCATATAGCTCCAAAATGCATAAAACTGACACTTAATGTAGAGTCCAATTCAGCATTGCAATGAAGAGTTTGACTGTAAGAGCCAGAACAAATCTTATTGAAAGAAAAATGAAGAAAATGCTGTCTAAGGTAATAAAATCTGCCCTACAAAACAGATAGAATCTTCGAGTGGGGTATCTCCTCCACTACCAAGTTCAAAACATGCTGCTGTTCTGGAGAGAAGAGGTCTAGAGATGAAACATCAGAAAGCCTGATATGTCTCTGACTGAGTTGTTATGGAACTTCTGAGAAAAACAACATGAGCAATGCTATTAACATGTTTGCAACACCTTTTTGAACATGCTTGCAACATCTTCCCATACACACACTGCATAAATCTGCCCACTGAGAACCAAATTAAATCCAATTTTGCTTTGCATTATTCCTAGGAAGTGATCACAATAAAACAAATTACAATCTCTTCCAGCCCTTGACAGATCTGAACCAGTGCCCTGAAAGCTACCAGGCTCAACTTACCATTGTTCCTTCCCTAACCCATTCCACGTTGTGTGAGTTTGGTCCAGCTGTGGCAAGAGGGCAACTGGCTGCGTTTCGGAAGGTGAAGGAGTGGAAGTGTCAGAGTCAAACGGGAAAGAAGAGACAACTGCCAGAATAATATTGTCCATACAGATTTCCTGTTTGTGCTGTTCACTTCCTCACTGAAAGGGCATTGCTCTACTTGTACATACAGGAGTTGGAGGGAAGGCATACATACACTGGATTTATTTTCAGGAATGGTGAGGAATTACAGAAGCAGAAGATTCAAACTGTAAATAAACTGACAAAAACCAAGTGACACAGTTTACTTTTCATGATTTAAGAGTGACTGACAGCTATCAAAGTTATTAACTGTCAAAAATCTTAATAATATGATTTAGTGATTTTGGGGGAAGGGAGCAAAAATCAACCATTACTTTTTAAGAGTTTCTTTTTATTATTGGTCTGTTCAGCCTGGAGAAGAGGAGACTGAGGGGAGACCTCAATGCAGTTCAACTTCTTCATGAGGGGAAGAAAAGGGGAGGCACTGATCTCTGCTCTGTGGTGACCAGTGACAGGACCTGAGGACATAGCCTGAAGTTGTGTCAAGGGAAGTTTAGGTTGGATATTAGAAAAAAGTTCTTCTCCCAGAGGGTGGTTGGGCACTGGAACAGGCTTCCCAAGGAAGTGGTCAAAGCACCAACCTGAGAGAGTTCAAGAAGCATTTGGACAATGCTCTTGGGCACAGGGTGTGACTCTTGGGATGGTTCCATACAGGGCTAAGAGTTGGATGATTGATGATCCTTGTGGGTCCCTTCCAATTCAGCATATTCTGTGATTATTCTGCTCTTTTTAAAAAATAAATTATAATATAGTCTATCATTTAAAATTTTTCTCAAACACTAAATTTTTCTACTAACAACTACACTTCAGGTAATCTGTTAAACAGAACTGTAATTAATATTATGAAATCCCTTGCCAAATAAATCAACTTCATTAAGAAATAATGTTTCACACTTTTTTTACTGCTTTACCCACATACTCTAAACTTGAAGTTTCTGTCAAACAAGGCATCTGTGGTTGCAGGACTGGTCATTTGACAGCTATCATTTTCCCACTAGGCACATGAAGGATATTAAAGAGATGCTACAAGTTTCAAAGAAATCAAAGACAAATTCTAACTTCCATCTTTAAGTCTACAGAGGCATTTTGCAGAGATCCCAGATTTCACCCTTTACATTTCACATACTTAATGATCCTGCCCACAGCCATTACTGTGGTGAAGGGTCTGTAAATAAATAGAGAAGAAATAGAGAGGGATTTGTGATCAGAGTACCCACAAAACTCTGCCCACACCCTGCATGCCTTCCCAACCTGTCTATAATCACTCCTGATCATACCTGCAGCTCAGTAAACCAGCAGGAGGCAAGATGATCACTGTCTCTAATTCCAGTACACATCTTGTTTGGTAGCATTTCATGTCCAGCATGGTTCTCTCCATCAGTTTTTAAGCAGATGCTAAAAGCCTCAACACTATCTTGCCTTATCAGTATCCTTCCACTTTTACCTTCAGCTTAAATAACACATGACTAACAACCTGATTGACTGTAGATAAACACACTGGCTGTCTACCTAAAAGTAACTTCAATACTGAGAGAGGTATCTATAACCAGGCACAATTAATATTATCTAAGCTTTACTTTACAACATGCAAAATAAACCAACAGAGTTCTTCATTATCTAGAAAGTGACATGTAAGCTGAGAATTGTTCTTGGGCATTAAGAGAAGTTATTTTAGTGTCTTTTTAGAAAATAAACAAGCAGAACAGGCAGAGCAACTAGAAAAACAGTCTGTGCATCTGAAGACTGTCCTCTAAAAATGAAGAGGGAGATACCAAACAAATCAATAAATATGATAAAACTCTTCCAAAGCAGGTATGTACTTTCTGTTGAGTTTACAACTAAGGAAATCAAGGCATCAAGAATGAAATAACTTGACTAAAATCACATCGGAAGTTTGTATTTCTTGCTTTGATGTTATCTCAGACTGACACTTGTGTTCATTAACACAATGTTTCTCAAACACCAACTGTACCTTTACTGTTCTGTGAAATGGAGTTTGAAGAAAGTAGGTGTCTTTGAACTAGCTGTGCTAAATATCTGCCCTAGATTTTAGACATGCAGTTCAAAACTAACATATTTTCCTCACCTCTTTCTTCTCTCCCTTCTCCTTTTACCTCATTTTTTACGCATTGCAAGCCATAAAAATACATTACTAAATAATTGTGCAAACTAGATTTGCATGTGAGTGAAGATCCAAATTCTTCTGCTGAACTCAGAACCCTTTCTATAAAGAAAGGGGCAAGCTTGCTCTCACATCACCTTTTTTTTGTTCCTGACCAGGTTCTCCACCAGCCAAGATCCTGCTCCCCCACTCCCAGCACAACCTCCTGCCCACTGCTGCTCCCTTCCTCCCAATCCCCTCTTGGGCTCCCACCCACTCCAAACAAGGAGAATGTAGTAAGAAGTGGGAGAAGCTGTAGCTATCCTTGGCCCAGGCCAGACCTCATTTGTTATGCTACAGGTGATCTGCAGGTATTTTTACAGGAGCACAGCCTTTGTATCCTGATCTTTTGAAACAATATGTACAGGCAGGCTCTTTATCATTTCTTCTGTTTCAGAGCACCAGAAAATACATGATGGAATTTTCTTGTACAATTAAAATTAATCCTGTTCGGAACAGAAACCCTTACAAGCATACAACAATGATCACTTTGAGTTCTCACCAGCCATTTCTGAATCTCACTTTACCATGTATTAAAATAATACTGTCTTTCATATCTCTACCACTTGCTTCATTTGGTTTCTTCTTTATGTCTGTCCCACTCCCAACTTCACATCATCTTTCATACTACACATTATACTTGCAAGAACTTTCCACTTCCCTGTAAAGCAATTTCTTTACCTCTTTTCAGCCTCAAAACCTTCACTGGCATCCTCTGTCTGTATTTTCTTCCTCCTGGGTCATGTGTGCAATACCTGATCACCTCAAGGCTGTACTCAAAGGCCTTATTACCTTTAATTCCTCATCTCATTTAACATAGTCTCACTAAAGGCCAACTCATAAAATGAAAGGCTTCTGCATTCAACCACTTTCTTTCATGAGGACAGAATAATACAAACTTACAACAGCCCTTGAGCTCACTATCTACGAGACAACAGCTAAGCAAGCAATTTCATCAGAAACGCATTCTAGAGCATAATACTTAAGGATTAACTAAGATTTTAAAACCTGTGTACAGAATAAATACATATGTCTTAGTTCCATCAAGTATAATAGGTGTTCAGAGTTAACAAATCAACAAGAGGGACAGTGCTCAGGAATAACCTACTCTGCTTTTTCAAACTATTCAGAAAGTGATGCTACTCCTTCTGCTCCCTCGTTCAGGCTACTATCATGATCACTGTAAAAGCAAAGCCCAGGGATTTTGGTAGGAAGACAGCTTGCTTATAAATGGATTAGAGTATAAACTTTGAAATGCATTGCTGTATGTTTCCTTATTAAAAATACTTGTAATGAAATATTTATTAAGTTTAGGCAAAACAGGCATCTGCTATTAGCGTACAACCCCCGCACACAGTCATAGTTTTCACTCCTGAAGAGCTCCAAAAATACGGTGTCACTGCACAGTGCACAGCCCACACACACGACTCGTGGTGCCCTGAAAAAACTACTCCCACAATCTCCCAGTCCACACGTATTAGAGTTTTCTGCAAATCTGTCCCTTTCTTGCACCACACCAGAAAGAAAATAACGTGAAATTTATCATATTCTTATCTTCCAATGGAAGAGGCAGCTATGTCTGATACAGTTGCTGTCAAGAAGCAATTTCATAGGAACCTGACACCAACTGTTCAGAGAGCAGGAGAAAGCAAGACCACTACTAAAATGTGGAGGAATAAGAGATCCACAAATATGAAATATGAGATTATGAATGCTTGCAATTTGCTCCTAGAAAGCAGTAACTCGCATCAAAATAAGGTATTTTGAGATTATAGCTTACCATGAAAAACTCTCTGTAACATTTAAAATAGCTGATTTATTTCACCCCAAGGGAAACATCAGCTAGTTGGATAATCCCTAGTACTATGCAGACCAATCTCCAACAGTGCCTGTGAGGATACTTGCAGTTCCTCCACCTCCTTCCTTTTTAACGACCCATCACTGCAGCCTGGCAGCTCCCCTGTCACGCTGCCACCCAGGTGACGCCACCACCCCAATAACCTTCACCTTAAAAAACAGCAGAAAGAAAAATCAGTAACTGCAGGCCAACTCCCGTAACTCCACACAGACGTCTCACACCTCAACACCGCCCTTGGCTGCTGCGGAGAGGGGCCGGGTGGGCTGGGGGCTGAAGGGCACCCGCCCCCGCCGAGGCGTCCCACTGCGCCCCTCGGGTCACGGACAGCTCCGTCCTATACATGTATATAAATACATGGCTTATACATATACATTTATGTATGTATGTATATGTGTGTGCATACGTTGGCATACGCGCAACGGAGACACGCAGCGATGGGTGATCGCTTGAGCTACCAGATCTGCCTTTGAGAAAGATGCACACAGACATCTGTAACATCCACACACGCACACGTATCTCTGCATATTCCCATGAAGGAGGTGCAGAAGTTGCTCGCAGAGGCGCCCCGAGGGCTGGCAGGTTTCCCGCCGTATAACGGGGGAGGCTGAAGGGGGTGAAGTTTCCTCCCTCCTCCTCCTCCTCTCCCCGAGTTGCGCTGCGGAGCCGGGCGGCCCTGGGCGGCGGAGACGCCGCCGGCAGCCTGGACCAGGCCCGCTCCGGCGCTGCCTTCCCCGCGCCGGCCTCCGCCTCCGCCCCGCCGGGGCGCCG
>VZRZ01008684.1:272402-317546 GCA_013398175.1 Climacteris rufus
GAGGCCGCCGGTGGCCCGGGTTAACCCGAAGTGCGGCCGCGGGCAGAGTTACGGGCCGGAGCGGCTCTGAACGCGGGCGGGGGTTCTGCAGTGGCAGCCGGGGAGCCCAGCGTACACAGCCTCAGCATCCTCCCTGCTGCAGCAGCACTCGGCTGCCTTCGCTGAGGCTCCTCTCGCTTCCACCGAAGCAACAGCCTGCCTGTAATTGCACCTTGTGCCCTCCACCGATTTCGGTGGCGATTCTGCTGGCTACGTGACGGAGCTGCCACGATAACATTGTAATTGATACCCTCTTACAAAAAAAAATAAAGAATTATACACACCGTAATTCGTTGTGCCAAGTTAGACAGTTTTGACTATTTAGTTTGAAGAGTGATACACTTTTCCAATACAGGATGTTAAAATAGATTTAACTGTTTGAAATATTTTTATCTAGGCATGTTCATAATGTCCATGCATGGTGAGATGAAGGTAGTGGTCCAAAACTGGTGGCTAGTAATATTGTAAAATTATTTGATACATTTGGGACTTCAATTTCTCTGTTAAGGGATGTTGAAGTGTCTGGTGACTGAAAGACATTTTTATTTCAAGCTCCTCAAGGGACACAAGAAAAATAGTACATTGTATATCTATAGCACCTTTCATCTCGAAAAATGCCAAAATACTTAACACATCATATCTTCAGGCCTCAGTCCTTTCAGGAGGTTTTTGCAGGACAGTTCCATCATGTGGATCCATTTACAGGAATGGCTTTGGTATATGTGAGTCTTTTCACCAATCACTAAACCATGGCAGTGCTAACACAAAAGTATGCTATAAAATTAGGCAGAGATATCAGTTCCATATTAAAACAGAGTGAAAAGTGCTCCCTCCTGAATTGCCAGTGCCAATATCGGTAGAATTGAAGTCATCTCCAGCACAAGTACTTACCCAGCCTGATGTGCTTAACTTATATCACACAAAAACCACTGCGTTTTATAGCTCTGGGCTATAAATAACAGAAAGTTGTGGTAGTTTAATTATATATTAAAAAAACCAAAAACCAAAGATTAAAAAAGAATGGAAAATTACTTCAAAAATACAAAAAGCATGTAGGTTTTCTTAGTGTTTTAAATGAGTCATGATTCTTTCTCATCTTTAAAATTGACACAGAACCCTTAGGTTTTCTCACGACGTTTTAATTTATAAGCCATTCAACTTTTCAAAGATGCTATATTTTCAAACAAGCTATATTGTTTTGAAAAATTGTACACACAGAAAGACCTATGTGGGATTTTTGGCGGACGAGTTACAACAAAGACAAGAGATGTAAAGGCCCAGTTACTTTTATGAGATTTGCCAAAGTAGAAGAAAGGCCAAAAAGAGGCAATGCAGATCCATTTCAGAGAATAGAAATTAAAAAGTCACAGAGAAACTCAGATCTAATCCATTCTTAAAGGGAGATACAACGTGTAAAACCTTACAATAGATTGCCCACTGAAATTAGTGGTGAAGGTGTCAGTGAAGCCTTTCCGCTCAGCGCGCTGCAAATCAGCTCGGAGATGTGGCAGAAAATGGTCTCAGCTCCAGTCTCCAGATGCTGTTATGGTGCCATTATACTTGAAGGGCAAGGGTTAGAAAAGGGAAACACTTTCATAATTTAATGGTTTTGAGACCTGTTACAATCTCATTATACTAAACTGCACCACGAGGCATAAAATGAAAAAGAAAATCTGTCTGGCTGTGGTAACAATGGGACAATGGATTAGAAGGATGCACTAATGTGTCTCTGGGAATTCTGCTGGTGTGGTGAAACAACAAAAACACTTTTAATTGTCCATTTTTCAGTATACTGTAGCCTTGATCATTTGTGCAGATCAAAGCTAGCTCTTTGGTAAATGGGAAGCCATATAGATGGGAATATGACATCCTGAGCAGTGCCGTGGGGCTGACATATTTGGGGGACATTTATTGCTGTAGGTTTATGCACACTGACTGCTGCCAGAGTCAGAAACTGTATGGTGTTGCATTTTTGAAAGCTGTGTTTTATTACTAATTATTTAAGTTTGGTTTGTCTTGGGCAGTGTAATGCAAATTACTATTAGCTAAGTGAGAACAAAAGAGCTTTCATCCATCCCTAGCTGTATTTTCAGGAGTTAATACTCCAATGTTAGGACAAAAAAGACTTGCTTTCACTCCCTGTTAACAGGCTGTAATCAAATATCACAAAATCACAGAATATTCCGAGTTGGAAGGGACCCACCAGGATCATCAAAGTCCAACACCTGGTAATTTTGATGTTTCATGTAATCCTTCCCGAAAAAACCAGCATCAGGCTGCTTTCACCAGTTGGTGATGGCTCGGACAGCCTGCCCTTCATAGCTGTGCCCTGGCTCTGTGCTGAATGCCACTGCCTCCAGCAGGTTTGTTTGGGGGCTGAAGAGATGGCCCTTGGTAAGGGAAGGACACTGGGATTTGGCTGTCAGCGGCAAAGCCCACTGTGCAGAGCAACTGATGGCATCATGTGCAGCGAGCCCTTCTGTGCAGAGTTTACAGGAGGTGAAGGCTCAGTTCACCACAGAGACTGGAGGGTTCTTCTTTTGGGTCACTGCAATGCCTGTCTGCTGAACAGATCAGGGAAGCTTGGATGGCTGCTGCACACACAGAACATACATTGTAACTAGAGAAATCTTCGTCAGGCAAAGCATCTAGCACCATCAGCAAATGTGCTGGTTTTGCTAAAATTTATCAGTGGATATAATTATAGCATCTATTTTACCATGACTAACTTTTGAAGATCCCCTCAAGCTCTTTAGCAATCATTTGATAGGTCATGTTTACTGCAGCATGATCAAAGGGAGCTGAGCATATTTCTGTAGCTCACTGTGTTTCCATTAAAGATGTAAGAGTCCATTTCACCATTCACAATCTTCCTTAATGCAGCAGTCAGTCTCTGCTTCAGCCTGGAAGCTTTTAATCTGTGTGTTTGTTCAAGTTTTGCTTTTCCTCTGAGAGTCAGAAGTGTCATCCATTAAAAAACGGAAGCATTGCAACACTTGGTGCCTGGGCCCAGACTCCAATCCAAAACACGAGGTACCACACATGTCCTCCCTGAATCATTTCATTCAAAACAGAAGAAATGGGCACCTTTTCCAGCTGTGCATCACCAGCACTGAGAGTTAGATGGTCAGAGCGCTGGTGTTGTAGCGCAGGCACTGTGCCCTGACTCCGTGTTGGAGGACACGGTGCTTTGAGAGAAGCTGGGGGCCAGGGCCGAGCAGCACAATGCCCAGCAGCAAAAGCAGCAGCAGCAGCAGGAACAGGCTGCACACAGCAGGAGCCCTGGGGAAGGAAGAGCCAATGCCTGGTTTAGGCACTAGCATGATGAGATCACCACTTAGCAGACAGGGGCTCTGGGGTTAAATTTTGGATTTAGCTTCCTAAAACCTGATGAAATCCTGATTTATACTGATTTTTTTTTTTATTATTTGTTTATTTGTTTACCCTTTCTATTCAGAAAGCAGCAGGAATGTTTGGGTTTTTAAAGATAATTTCATGCAGTGAATAAATTGTCTTAATTCTTCAGAAGTTGCTTTTTCTCACTGCTAAGACTATCTCCAGGTATTCTCTGTCAGGATCCTATCGTAGGCTCAAATAAGGACTTCCTCTTCTAGTCCGGTATAGGAAAGGAAGAAGTGCTTTACTGCCCAGTCTCCTTTGTGAAAACCCTTCAACCACTGGAATAATCATTCATTCTAAATAGCAGAACTCCAGTGTTTCAGCCACAGCAGGGAGCTTCATGAATGTCACTACAAAGCACACTTCATGCATGTGGGAAAGATGGGGTATAAGAGGAGGATCACCATTATACCAGCACAGTCTGAGCGCATTAAAAATACAATATAACAAATCTGGGATGAAACCATCAAAGGTATGTAGGTTTAACAATCCAAATGAAAATACACTGCAATATGTCTGTATATATCATGTTGTTTTGAATTACATATATTGCAACTGTAGAAGTTTCCCTATAAGAATATACTTAATCATACTGCTCAGGAAAAAAAAATATTGCTTTGCAGATTGGTTAATTAAATACAAAGAGAAGACTCTGAAGATGAAAAGAATAATGCTTTCCACATCTATGACTCTTCCTATTCAAAGATGGGAGGCTGCTCAGCAAACTCATGCTTTCAGACTTGCACCACCTTTTTGAACTAAATGTTGGCTTTATTTTTCTTATTTGGCAAATGAGAAGAAAAATATGACACAGCTAAAGTCATGCTGGGAAGTCTGTGACAGGCTCAAACCAGAATAACTACCAGTTATTGCATTAACCATTAGACTAACCTGCCTGTAAACACTGAAGGTACTACTTGTATGGTTTGTTATGAAATGCTTTCAAGCACAGTGCCTGCAGTAGAAATACCCTTATTTTTGCAAGGCCCCCTATTACCGCGATGCCTGTTATTACGGCTTATCCCGGTAATCAGTCGAAGACGCAGAAATAATGAGAGCTGGACTTCGGGCTGTGTTCAGAGCAAGGGCGGAAAGGGGGGAAACCCCTTTCGTTTAATTCTTATGTACACTTTTAGAAATCACAGATCATTGGAGAAAGTTAACACTTCCGTCTCTAACTATATTGGTTAAAAGAAGTGTCCGTCAAAAGGATCTGTGTCCATGGGAAAGGAATGTAAAAAGATAATTTTTACAACAACATAGCTATGTTTACAGAAATCATCCTTGAGACTGTCTAACAGAGAAAACTAGCTATTTTACAGTGAAAAATGGGCAACATCCCCCAAACATGTTGGGTTCAATGCACATCAGTGTATGTAATGGCCAACTGCAGACTTGCTACATCCACAGATGTGACCTTATCATTTGAAACTGATGAGATGCAAAATACATTACAAATACACAGGAATGCAACTCCTGTTCCATATTCCATTGCAATCTGCTGATGGGAATAACATTTCTGAGATATTAATACTCTGAGAGATTGATGTGAAGAGGCGCAATGATGGATAGCATCATACAAAATGATCCATCCACTTTTCAAAATTAGTCCTTAGAAGTTTTCAATTCTAACTCAGTTCTGCAACCCTATTTTTGGTGACTTTAGCCCTCAATAGAGGCTGAAAGCTGCTGCTAGCAGAGCTCTTTGAGATCTGTGTGCCCAGGGGCATGAATCCTACCTTCTGTAAGAGCTGCATCTTTGGTTTCAGGTGCAATAGCTTTGGCACAGGTTCACCAATTCACCACTCAGGGCACAGGAGGATCATCTCTACAGGTCTGTGTTGCTCCGCCGGGAGAATTCCCTCCCAGCAGAAGGACCTTTCCTGCACCCACTGAAACCTCAGGGAGCCCCAGGAATGTAGGTATTGGGAAATGCTTTCAGTAAGAATGAAAATGTGTTGTTTTTGTGTGGCTGGCATGACACTGACACCCTTCTACACATGGCTGAGATCACTGGTTTTGTTTTATTTTCTATGCTTTGATTATAAAGATATTACTGCAACGGTATATATTCCAGAGATCTATTTTATGCATATATTTAAATAATGTTTTGTTAAAATTAAGCATCTGGGTTATACAAAGCCAGAGCTACATAAATCCGTGCCTTCTGAATTATATTGGATAAGAACGAGCCTATAGTAAGCTATAATGTAGACGTATTTGTTCAAAAAGATATTTAAATTACAGCATAGCAAATTGATAATATAAGATGTACACAAAACCTGCCATTTTTTAACACAGTGGTACGACAGTACTCACTCTGTTCACTTTTTAGAATGAGTTTTTAATTGGACTGTAACAATTCACAAGAATGTGTAAAACCCAGAAGTACAAACCAGGGTTTATGTCCAAAGAATACATCAGCTACACTGTGAGAAGTATCTCTTCTACAAACAGGTACCCACAGTGCCTGTGAACAGAGGGAAAGATCTCAGCACTATGTTTTACATTCCCTGTTCAATAGGATGGTTGTTTAAACTTGTGCCTTACCAGAACTGTTATCTCAAATTTCCCATGTCACTGTTTCACTGTTTGGGTGATCCAGCACAATCAAGGGCATCTCATGGGGACTGGTGTGTACCCGGAAAATTTACTGTCAACCACATAAATAACAAAGCACACGTAAAAATGTATGGATAAGACAAAGCACCGTGTTGGTTCAATATATTAGTGTTAAAAGGGGCTAGACAATCTCATTTATGGCATTTTCTACATTTGCAGTTATGTTACTGGAAATTTGCCCAGATAGGGAAAATGAATAATGGCAAATATCTTCTGTGAGATAGCTGAAAAAAAAATGTATTTCTTTTAGTGATTTCATATGTTATGCTTGCTTTTAGTGAGTGATTCATTGGAAAAACTAATTTGTGCTATTAAGCAAGTCATAGGAAGTAGCTGCAGAGAGTTTACCTGTAATCTTAACTCCTGTCATCACATAAACTCATTTACCACCTCAACTAAGTTAACTTCAAGTTTGGCTTATCCATCCCCTGTATCTTTCATCAAATACAATATTAATTATGCCAAAAGATGTAGTGGAAGAAAGAAGACAGTATTTCATTTGTCTGGTGTGAGTTATTTCTGCGGGGAACAACACCAGCTCCAAACTCAATAAATTTCCATGAGCTTTCCTTGAGTGGGTGGAGGAACAGGAGAGTGGATTGCAGGATGACCTGCAAGGGCTGGGCAGGAATTTCAGTCCACTACACTTGCAGATTTCTTTGATATCTTACAGAGCCCAAGACCACCTACATTGAGACCTTCATGCCTCCACTGCTTTGGCTGTCTCAGCTTATTTCTGCTTTCTCAGTTCAAGATCCCAAGACACAACCTGGAGATGGAATAAAACAGTTAAATCATCAGTTAATCTGAACTTGACAGGATGGAGAAAAAAGCATTAGGAAATAATCCTTTTCTGCAGTTTTCAGCATTACTCCACCTTGTTTCCACCATGGCTTGTAGCTTTTATTTCTGTGGGTAACTACAGTTTTGAATTAAAATTTTTATTTACTTTGGAACAGAATTTGCCTTGGAAGGAACTTTTTTTTTGTTCTGGTCTGTGCAAAGCCCATAATCTGATCAAAGCAATATTTTCTTACTTGTGTTTTTTCAAAGTAATTTCTTTCTGCAGGTTCATAGCAAGTGCATCCAGAAATTTAGGTAAATTTCACTTTTGAACTCCTTTGAACTTATAAAATGTAAGAAATAAAATGCAAGAAAGGAAGTGGTTGAACCAAAGAAGCCTTCACTGAATTGCCCAGAAAAATGAATAGGCATTAGGGTTTACGTGGATCAGGTCCATACAGTAATAAAATATTTGACTTTTGGGGAAAGAATTCTGGTTGTTCTTAAAACACCTCTGCCAGCCAGTGCAAGGTGTAGGATTACTAATCCTCCTCAGGGGAAGCCATGCGTGGCATTCTTCTCTTTGGTGGTGGCATTCAAGAGAGTCCTGGACAGAGAAAAAAGTAATAGGAACAATAATGACAGTCTCTGAATGAAGCCCTGAGAAATAGCTGAGGCCCTGCTGCCTGGCTGCCAGCCATCCAAGCATGAAGAACAATTGTACATTTGTTTCAGATACCAAGTTACCTAATTTTAAAAACGTTTCCTCATGCAGCCCCTTAATTCTTAAGTATTTCACCACCTGACGTTTCTCTCTCAAGCTTTCAAAGAAGCAAGAGAAAAGCAGAGCTACACATAAGTGAAAGAAGAGAAACTAAAAGGATTTTGTCATTAGCAGTCATAATTCAAGAAAAAAAGGGCAAGAAGACAAGTTCTTTTCAACCTTTTGAGGCCAGATAACCCTTCATTGTCCCACCACTCTCTGACAGAATAAATACTGGAATAAAGGATAGAATGAATCTCAAAAGAAAAATATGTATTGCATGCCATAAATTATACAAGCAGATGCAGCCATGAACGACAGAATTAGGAACATAAAACCCCTGCAGTGTGCACTGGCTGATGAAGGGCTGGGGGTTGCCAAGGGACCCTGTGTGACCACCATGCAGTCCAAGCTAAGACCTTGCTCTAAACATCAGCCTGCAGCCATGTGATGAAGGGGCCTGCTGCCTTTTCTTTTGCATCCTTCCACTGAAACAGATCTTGTGTGTATCAGTAGCTGTTTAATGAATGTTTTGGCCATAACCAGCTTGTGGTATATTTTACAGATGTCTGAGAAATCTTGCACTGAAGAATTTTGCATCTTTTGCCCAAACCATCCCTTCAGACAAAGGTTCCCATACAAAGGTGAATGAGTTTCCCTAAATTAAGTGATGTATGGATAGGCCAAGGGTCAGCTCTTCACATGTAACCTTGCAGAGCACCATCAGCTTCAGCTGAAGTCTTGGTTTCATTCCTTTTTATTTATTAGATAAAGTGTTATGTAGCTTTGTGGCACTACACACAGAAATAGACACAAATAACCCAGCTGCTTAATGCTCATCAGAGACTCCATTCAAATAAACAGTCTTTTGGCAAAGTCAAAACTCTGAATCCAGATTTTTCAGATTTAAACATCCATAATATTTTCTCATTTGTTCAGGACATCTTTTATTTCAAGACATCAGCAGAAAAAGTTTTGGAATATTGATGCAATTTACAGTCCATGTGACCAATTAAGAAAATAAGGATAATTCAAAGAAGTTGATGGCATTCATTTCAGATAAGTAAGATGTTTTAAAGCAAGCCCTCATAAGACTGTGGTAAAGGACATTTTTCCAACTTCACAAATGACATTAAGTGTCATTTGATGACCATCCAAGAGTAAGGAGTAAATAATACTTTATGCTGGAAAAGAATACATGTGACTCATGATTTTCAGCTGTTGTAGATGTGAACTTGTGGAAAATGATGCAATTAGAGGCCAGAAGCATAGCAAAATATCTGTTTACATTCAGCTCTGCTGAGCAGAACAGAACTGCTGAAGGGCTACAGAAAAAATGTCATTTTCTCTTTTGCTCATGTCCTCCACGGGCTGTGTTCTGCTTGGAGTTACCTCATATTCAAGCAGTACAATTAGAGGAGAATCTTGATATGATTTAGCATTTTGTACTGTTTCCATTTGTCTGATGAAGGGTATTTTCTCTGTCATTCATTCGCCATTTCCTTCCATGTAAAATTAGAAAATTTGGAATATGAAGACTGAAACCCAGGGTTTTTCCATCTCTGCATGTTTTCCCTTAGATCTCAGAAACTCAAATTATGCCAGTGTAGAGGAAGGAGAGGAAATGTGGTAATAAAGTCCCTGGCTTCATCACAAGTCCCGTTCTGACCTGACCAGAGGAAAACATGTGGAAAGGGATTGAACTATTCAGGATAAGTATAGATGAATGGCAAAAGTATGTTCATGTAAAATCAGAATGAAAAATGCACAAAATAAGATCTAAGCAGGGTCAGTGAGGTTACAAGATGTCATGCTACAAATGCACACGGAGAAGGCCAGGAGGGTGCTGGTCCACTACTCAGGGGTTTAAGACAACTCTTGACAGACAACAGGAGGAACATACAAGTGATTGATGACTTTTTTGTATCTGTCTTCATTAAAGCTGTATTTCAACAAACGTGTTAAGACAATGCTGTTGCTGAAAAATGAAAAATGTAGTTACACATTCCTTGCTTCACTCCATTCCCACCTCCTCACTGCCTTCCTTCATCCCACTGCCACAGTGATTTGTAAGGGCGTGCAGAGATCTGGATGGGGAACTGCTCCAGCTGAACATTAATTTAGCAAGTAGGTGGTAGTTACCAAGATCAATTAGTTCTGCAGTTCAGCATCTCATAACTGTACTGCAATCAGATGATGTTTTTCATATTAGTGAGATGTATTAAGTTCATCTGATGATCCTTAAAGAGCAGACTGATTCTGTCTCTGAGTGACTACGTGTTTAACGTGTCAGAGGATCAGAATTAGGAAAGCATGGGGCCATATTTTTTAAATTGGAAAAATAAGAGTAGGAGATGATTGTTTGGTTGATTAAATGAAATTCCTGTCCCCAAATTTAGGATTTTTTAGACATACATGTTTTGAGTGCCTAGACAATAAAGGGGAAGTGGGTTGTATTCAGCTGTTACTGTAAGAACAAAGTCTGTCAAACCAGGTTAGTTCTTCCCATGCCTGTATTGTACTATGGACAGTGGAAAGGCAGTTGGTGTCATGTAACTCCCCTTCCTAAGGCATTCTGCAGACTCATGACACTCTTAGAAGCAAATGAGGAAATGCAGCCTTGCTGACCCTCCTACACCTGTTCTAACAGGGGTAAGATTTTTGAGGTAGTTGTACCTAAACAGTGACACAGAACAGAAGGAGGTATGAAATACAAGTCTGCACAGCTTTCTCCTTAGTCCCATTATAGTACACACATTAGTGACTGAAAAAGGAAGCAGAAGACATGCTTAGTAAATGTGCTGGTCACAGATTAGGAGCTCTGCAAGTATGCTAGTCAATAGGGAGATCACATTATTTAAAAGATCTTGGCAACTTGAAGGAACTATCTATAAAAGCAAAATAAAATGTACTAAGGACCAGTAAAATGGACTACATTTAGACAGGAATTATCTGCAGGAAAGTGGGTAATAACTGGGTAGGAAATAGCTTGACTGAGGGTAGACCACAAACCAAACATGGAGCTGTTATGCAGAGTGGAAAAAGCCATATAACACAATGAATAAGTAATCCTGAAATGTATGAAGAAATCCTGCCACCCTATGCAGCATTGATAGCACTTCAGATGGAATATTAAGTCTAGTTTAAATTGTATCAACAAAGATTCTCATTCAGGTTAGACATTAGAGTAAAAAATCTGTCCAATTGTAAGAGCAGTAAAGCACTGTGGTAAGTTGCCTAGGAAAGTAACAGACCCATGAAATAATTAAGAGAAATGTATGTGCTGTTTGATGTGATATAGCTGTCCTGCCTTGGGTCAGATTGACTAGATGAACTCTCAAGGTCTTTTCCAGCCTAAGTTCCCTGAGACTTATTGCCAAACCCATTAAACTTTCTGGGGAAATGTAGCTCCAGGCCCATTTCCTGGGCACTTTGCTGTTGTTCTTCTCACATGGGGTTTGCAAGTAATTGCCTGGTGTGCCTCAAATAATCCAAATTTACGGAAAAGAATCTCTCTCAGTTGCTATGAAGTTGGAGTAATATGAATTGCAATATTGTTCCATTGTTGTTGTTTTTTGGGGGTTTTTTTTGTTCTGAGGAGAGCAATTTTTCCCCATTTAAGTAACTGGTAATATATTCCTACCACCTTCAAGAGCAGGTGATGAAGGAAACAGTTTAGTTAACATCATACCAGAAAATAAAGTTGATATACCAAAAAACCCAAGTCATTTTTCTGAGCACTCATGTATGGTGCTACTGCTCTAGGGGCAAGTGGTGGAGAATCAGCCTTTCTTGTCATGGTCACTGGTGTTTGTCAGGCCAGGTCAACACGAAGCAATGACAGTCCACTAGTGCTTGTTATAAAATGAGCTAATGCCTCTTTCCCCCTTATGTGGCTACAAAACAGAATCGAAACTTGGCAATAAAATCACTATCACAGTTGCAATAGTGAAATGCCAAAAGCCTGAGCAGGCATTAGGACTGAGGTGTCTTCACTGTCTGCTTCCCAAACAGTTCAGGGGATGCCTGCGACTTCATTTATCTACTCTGTTCCCTTTTTTGGATCCACTCTTATGGTGCTCATATGGACAAGCTGATGAAGTAGCAGGGCAATTCACACTACTGAAACAGTTTTTTCTTTCAGTTAAAAGAGACTATTTGCTGTTTAACAGACAAATGTATACACCCACGGAAAGGAGAGCTGTTGTGATGTTTGATGCTCCTGAGCATCTGTAATCAGCACATCTGAAAATATTTGAAAGTGAGTTCAGCCTATATTTGTCTTCATATCACAAAGCACTGCTAGGGACAGAATTGAATGTTGGATGTGTTTATATTATTCCCTTGTATGAGATGAAAGGCATTTATGCCTCTCTTTTGTCTGCATTCACACACGCCTACACATAAAAGCATTCTGTCCTCCCTTTCCCTTATAAAGAGTGATGAGCTCATATGATTTATTTCTTAGTGGCACAATCTCCTAAACAGGCATTGAAAATGATCATTAACCTTGGAGGCTAGACTATCTATTTTCTGAACTTGCCCTTCATGGCGCTAACAAAAGTAGTTTCTACAGGAGAAATTTGACTTTTACATTATCTAAGATATACATTTAAAATAATAAAATATAATGATTTTTTATATATTTATGAACCTAAACCACAGTATCTTCACACTTAAAAAACTCAGGTTTGCTATTCTGCTTAGGTATCACAGTGTGACATTTGAGAAAGCTGTGACATTTGGATCTGTGTCCAACAGAGGGAGGTGTTCAGAAACACGGATTTGGTCCAAACTCTTTCTAAGATTAAGGAATTCAACAGAAGGGGAAAGGAGGACACACAAATGCAAGTGAGCAACACATGCTTTACTACTGCAATTCAATTTGTTTAGCTGCTCTCTGAGAATTCAGGTGTGGAGTCACTGCTGCTTACAGACTCGGATCTGCTCAGAAGATTTAAGATCAGAGGATTTTTACATCAGACAGGTGACATCACCTCTGTGTTGAAAGGGAACCATGAATCTCTTACAAAGAAAAAGCACTGTTTATTTCATCTCACCTTCTTCATGCAAAACAAACTTGAGCAGAGGTCCAGCCTGGCAGGCAATTTGGGTTCAGTAAAAACCTAAGTTACTCTGCTGTGCTTTCCTCACAGGCTGTCTCTATGGCAATGGGAAAATATTGTGAGGTATAGGAATGATGGGAATATGACTCAGAGAGTACAGAAAAAGGAACATTCAGAAACATAATTCCCAGTAGGCACAGAGTACACTTTTCAAAAGTACACACAAATCAAAGAGAATCTGATGCTGCTTTGCACCAGTGTTTTTATTGGGAAATGTAATTAATAAATAAGGAGCCATAGCGCTGCATATTTTCAGCCCCTCTTTTATCAGGGGGAAACAGAAGCTGGTGCTGAAGGAAACAGCAGCACTCTGCTCTGCTCCTTCCAGTCCCACACTGTTCCCCACAGGGCTGCCATGCAGCTGGAACTGCGTTTATCACCAAGGGATGTGTTTGGACAGACTCAGTCAAGTCCATGTGCTACTTCCGTGGCCTTTCCAAGTGGGAAGGCTTCTCCTTTCACTTGTGAAACCACAGAGGCCACAGGAAACCCCTGTGTGAAGTCTCCTGTGTCCCTGTGGCCCGGGTCCCACCAATTTGGGATTTGGCCCAAATAAAAAGGCAGTGGCCCAAGGCAAGAGCCATCCTGCAGGGAGACATCCCTACAGAGCTTTGCATGAACAAGAATTACCAGGCTAACCCAGACCTGTGCTCTGACTGGCCCAGTACCAGATGGGCCTCAGCTTGCCACACAATAGGCAGTTATAAAATAGCTTGTCCTCAAGAGAATTTCCTCCCCAGTTTTCCTTTTTACTTATTTAGTACCAGGAAGCATAAATACATATAGATACGTATATATGTATATACGTATATGCGTGTGTGTATGTATATATACACACACACATGCACACATATGTATACACACACATATATATGAGACAAACTCCAGCATACATATTTATATACATCATTTTTTTCCTTGTTAAAAATAAATCGTCTACCTCATGCAGCTAATGATGATTTCATGGCCTGTATTAGTACTAGTCATTCTCCAGATCCTTTATGCTTTTGGCTTCAGTAGCACTCTGACAAAGTTAGTCCCAGGTCAGTTATGCACTGTGCAAAAGCTTTTCTTTTAATCAAATTTATGTTCTGCTTTTTACTTATTTAATGACTCTTTAGCCTTGAACTCCAAGAAGCACCAGAAGAGCGGCTGTCTGAATAGCATTCCATTTTTTTCCTACACCCCTCTCAAGCTTTCCTTTCAATTGAACTCAACTCCTTCAACCATTTCTGCCCTGAAGGAAGGAAAAGCTTCCTTCCTTGTGAGTTTTTGAGACCTGTGGAGTTTGGGGGCTGTCCCCAAGCTTCCCCTCCATGAGAAATGCAGTGAGCTGAGGCAGTCCTGGACACCCTTTGATCCTGCTCCCCTGAGTTTTACTCTGGGAGGTACAATGGAGTCCTGAGGCACCAACATGATTATACTGTATTCCCTTACTTTAAAAATGCTGGCCACCAGTATTGTTGCTCAGCAACATGAAACTGTGTATCACTGCTGGCCTCATTAAACTTTAAAAATATTTTTCCTTGCCAACTCAAATAAATAATTGACGATGATTTCAGTGTATATTTAGCATGTCCATTCAAATTCCAGTAAGGAGGTAAAAGAGTTTCATGTATCTAGAATTAAGAAGAAATGACTAATACTGGCTGTAATAAAATGCATGGCTGAAAAATACTTGCACTTACACAGCAATTTGTATCTTGCTCAAAGGTGCTGTATCAAATAAAAGGGATATATTTCTATACATCCTATAATTATTTCATTACTGAACATGCTGCACCTTCTTTTTTTTTCTTGCAAATATTATTAAATCTTATTCTATACTTGCTCTTTTGAAAAGACTACAACAACTGACCTTTTAACTACTTTATTATACAATTTATTTGCTGTAATAAGCCTTTATTTGCTAATATAGGCAATTGAATACATTAAATATGCATAAATTGAGAAGAACAGATTTCAACACCGATATTTTCTGGTTGAGTAATAGTGCCTGGGGTTATTCAAAGGGAATGGGTTGTAAAACTCAAGTGTACTTTTTGTCATCTGACTGATGGATTGCTTGTTACTCACCTCTAGCATGGGTCCCAGCTAAAATAAATTGCTGCAACCCTTATCAGTAGTTTCTTTTCTATTATCTGTGGGAAGCCCCAATTTTATCTAATTGATGGCATTACCAGAACATTTTTCTGCAAATATAGAACCCTCCTGGCAAATGCAATTGCTACTTTAACCCATGAGAGGTGCAGTTAGATGCAGATCTGTGAGCAGAACGGAGAGAACCTAAGCTAGGGAGCTTTGGAGATCTCCAAGCTAAATGACTGCCAAAATAAACATGACTGGAGATAGAGGGATTAATCCTGTAATCCTTACTTAAGCAAATTTCCTGCTATCTTCAGTGAGATTCTCACTGGGGAACAGCTGTAGAAATTGGCCTAAATGAAGCAGAAATGAGAAAGGCCAAATTCTGCCTCCGGGTGTGCATGTGTGACTTCTGTAAAACCTGAAGTGTGACACCCTGGTTCTGGGATAATCAGCACATAAATTCTCACCAAGCTCTACAATACCAAGACTTTAATCAGTATAAATACGAGGCAGATCTATAACCTCACAGGGAAACATTTCTATCCAAGGTTCACTAAAAAGTGAGAATACAAGTGCAAACTGAAACTAAGATTCAGAAATAAAATGTGCATTCTATTAAAAATCAATCATAGGAATGTTTGGAGCATTTCTCTTCACTGAACTCAGAGTTATTGCCCCCATTTTCCATCTGGGGTGGAAAACCAACATTCAAAATTAAGTGATTTTCCACAGACCACACAGCAAGTGATTAGTATCATGGGGATGAATTAATCTTGGGTGTAAATCCATAAAGATTAATGGGGCTCAAACAGGGATTAATTTGGCCCATCATCTCTAAGGATAGCAAAACCAATTAGGTGATGTCATTAATCTTCTGGTTTGTAAAGGGCTGTTTCTTAAGCAATACTGAAAGAAAGGCAATAAAACAGGAATGACCAAAGGATCCACTATAACAGATGAATTGGTCATTCCTTGGCAGAGGATTCACAGCAGGAGCCTTAAATAGTGACAGCAGCGTCGATGTGCCCTCAGGCTCCCATCCCAACTGAGATGCTCTGGGGCAATCATTTATTTGAGGATTGCAGAGTAAGTCCAGATTTCAATCACTGATTAGGTTTATGTGTTTTCTTAGGGTAAGACTTCTGTGAAACTGATTTGGAGTCAAAGATGTTTATTATGCCCTTGACAGCTTCAAATCTTTGGAAAATACTGTGTGTTTAATGCCCTATGGAAAGCAGTACTTGAAAGATTCACAAATTTTAAAACTTCCACTTTTGAGCTGACAAAATGTGACTTGTCCCATGAATGTGACTGGAAAGAAGTCTATAAGAAGTAAGCAATGCAAAATCTGTATAACTGAATTGTTTTGAGATTTGGAGGGGAAAAAAGTCTCCTCATTCACTGGTGACAATACACAATTTCCCATCTTAAATTCTGAAGATGTTTTTGATGCTTACAAAAGGGTTAAAGTTGGCCCACAGCCAAGAAGGATCTTTCTTACATTTGCCTCAGAAGTTTTATTTTAAAAAGAAGAGAAACAGAAATGGTTTTGTTACAGGGTAATCACCAGCTCTAACAAATGCGCTCAAAGCAGAAATGAACAGAACAACAAAAACTATGGCTTCCAGATCATAGTTGAGGGAATTTATGGAAAAACAACATCTGTGACATTGGCAAGGTCTAGCATGAGGACACTGAATAGGAGATAGTGAATTTGTGCCTGAAAGTTGTGTGCATTACCTAATAGGCCTGGTAAAAATGTTCCACTGGGAAGTTGAAAGAAAACTTGGCCAGAGCAAGATCATTAAAACCCTACTGCATAGAAGCCTTCATTCAAAATGTAATAATAGGTATCAGGTTTTTCATTATTATGAGGAGAAAAATATTCTAGCTGTAATAGGGATCTTCCCATCAATAGTTCTGCCTGAGTAAGTGTTTAATGGCAAAGATTTCATAATCGGTGAAATGACTTAAAACTCCTTTCATGGGGCTGTTCTTGGATGAAATAAAACCTCTTTTCTCATTTTATATGCTGTGGGAGTTCAAATGAGGTGATGTGTTCAGGCTGATGGTCCATTCTGGAGGGACGATGCCATGATGCTCCCTTTCACTGTGGTACAGCAGCAGGGCTTTGTGGGGCAAGGTTTTGTGGGGCAAGGCTTTGTGGGGCAGGACTTTGTGGGGCAGAGCTTTGTGGGGCAGGACTTTGTGGGGCAGGGCTTTGTGGGGCAGGGTTTTGTGGGGCAGGGCTTTCCAGCTTCCTCCCCACCCCACTCGGCTGGGCACTCTTCAGGGTTGCAATGACACACTGCTGCATCCATCTGGGAACAAAGAATGCTAAAAAGAGACATGGTACGAGCACCTAATGAGAACGTGGAAGAAACTTGAATTTTGGCAGGGAGACTTGAGTACAGGAGATGGAGGAAAATGAGAATGTTTTTGAGTCAGTGCTGATAATGTGATTACACTTAGGAGTTGGTACCGCTAAATGCTGGTGCACAAAAACCTAGAAAGTGTGATGTGGAAAATTTAATCAGCCGGAAAGAGCAAATAAATGTACCAGAGAATGTTCCTACATGGTATCATCTATGTTTCAGAAGGGCAATGGAAACAACAGGAAGTGTGCTTCAGAAAAAGCTGTCAACTTAGGCCCATAATATATAAATAGATAAAGAATGCCCGTTTTAATATCTTCCTTTGACAGATGGATCCAAAGAACTATTCTGAGAAATGCTTCAACACAAGCCTGTGTTTCCAGAAGGCTTTCCAGGCTATAAAATGTAAATATTTCTGTCTCACTGTTTGTTTCTGTCAATTGTATTCAGTGATTATTAGAAGAAGCAATTATAAAAATATTTTTTCATAAATAGCCATTATATTGAACATTATAATTTCCAGGCAAAAAGAAAATTCTGTATGTAGACTGTTGTATTTCAGTAGACTAGATAGCTTAATGCTAGTTTTCCTTTTATTTTAGGCCAGCTTCATCATTAGTGGTTAGTGCAAGTGGGAACGATCACATCATTTATCCAAGCTTAGTAAAATGCAAATATACCTACAACACAAGACTACCTGCAGTGGTATAAGCACAGGACTATGTAAAGCCAGACAGTAAATGTAAAACTGTGCAAAACGTGTGCAAAAGAAGTGCAGTAAATTTAAACCTGGTCCTGATTTCAGCCCTGGTACAGGCAATGCAGGAGCTGGGTACAGGTACAGGTACCTTATCTCATCCTCTGCAGCTGATGTTTGTTGTAGAAACACAACACAGCAACAAACACAGCATCAGAGATATTAGCTCTATGCAAATAAACTTATATTAAAAACAGTATTTATTGTTCAGGGGAACAAAATCAATACTTTAATGCTGGAAGGAACACCTGCTAAAGATACCTGTGATTCAAACCCAAGTTACTTCATAAAAAATAACTGCACATAAACAATTTCAGCCCATCTATTTCATATATGTTTGTTGCCCTACTTTAAACATGTGTTCCAGAAATAATTTATGAGGGAAGATATATGCATATTCATAGTAACTACTGCCTCAAAAGTCCAGTTGTTGTAAATCTGGAAGATTGGAGAATAGGAGAAAAAAAGTAGTGACGGCAACTGCTTGCAAGCACTGTGGAGCAGAATGGAGCCCAGACTTTGTCCTGTAAACACTGTGTTAGCTGTTTGCTGATCATCTGATTGGCACAGCCACTGCTGATTTCACTGGCAAATTAACTCTGGGTCTGTTTTAAGAACAGAGTATAGGCACCCTGAAATGCATATACTTACGGAAAAGTCTTTTATGTTCTAACTTGGACATATTTGATACTATTAAGAGAATTACTGGGGTCTTTTTTTTTCAGATTGTAAGCACAACAATGGAAATATTTATTCCTTGGCTTACAGAGACATTTAATGCTATATATATATGGATTGTGGACACGAATTAAAAATTTGGCTTACATGACCAGAGATGTGTCATCTTAAAATCAGAGTAAGAGAGCAGACCCATATAAATACAGAAAATTTTCATGGTCATTTTACTTCCTATGTACAGCAAATTAACAGCAAATTAGCTCCTCACCATGTGCTTGCAAACAAACTGGAGCTTCAGCTGTGGTGGCAGCTTGTTCCCTTCAGAGATACCATGTTAATGACTTGCTACCATCCCACGTGCCCAATGTCACCCTGAGGTATGTGAATAAATTATCACATAAAATATTTTGGAAATGAGAGCAGTCTGAAGCAGAGAGTACAGGTCTGTCCCTGCCATGTCTCTAGGGAATGTACCACCTTGAGCCCCATTTTGAAGGGAACACAGTGTTCAGAAAACAGAAAATGGAATTTTGATACCCCAGCAAGTCAAGACAGATACAATCCCCTTGCTTCAGGCACACAGATGTCAAGGGAGTAAATAGGAAGATGAGACAGACCATGGTCTGAAGTACATCCCACAGAGTTAGTGTCCTTAAAGCATGAGCAGCTGGTTAATCTGATTAGAAGAGATGGAAAAACATCTTGAGGATGACATGGCCAGGAGGAGAACATCACTGTGCAATAAAACCCAGATGAGTGACTGGGTGCACGCATGGCTCAGTGTCAGCACCAGGAGATGTGCAGGAGGCAAGCCAGTGTGACCATTCCCTGCACAGCTTTGTGGTACCTGCAAAAGCCACGGTCCCTAACTCCCATGGGTCCCCTGCATGCTGGGAATTCCCATCCCACACATACTGGGCAGTGTGAACTCCAGCAGTATGATAAAAGTTGTATCATTTACCCACATCTAGCTATCTTATCTCTTTACTTTGAACAAAGAAGAACCAATGAGGATGGGTTCATCACACCATCTGTTCTAAACTACTTCTGTTAAAAAGAAAAAAATATCTGCTCTTCCACAAACCCTGGCATTCAACCTCCCAGCTGGATAGCTTCAGATAGCTTCAGAGACCTCAGTGTACTTCTTTCAACAATTCCTGGATATCTGACACAGCACTATGCTTGGCTTGTGCCAGGATAGAATGTCTTGGCTCTTTAACAGATCTTCTCCATCCTCAGTGTGCCTATTCCACGAGATCAAACATAACATTTTTGTGGAGCTGTCTCTGAGCAAAGCAGCCAGCTCCAAAAGCATCTTTCTACTGGGGCTGTCTCAGCTGCTCCCAGTTAATGAATCACATGCTGTAAAATACAGCAGTGGGGCTGTCAGAAGGGCAGGTTTGAACCTGTTCTTGCTGGGCAGAGCCCAGTTTTGATACATAACACAGATAATACCACTTGCTGCTGTGATGCCCATTGCCAGACTTGAACAGCTTAGTGGGATTGAGTGCTGTGAAGGGAAGGACTGCTGAGGGCACCGGCAGTGCACAGCAGTGGCTGACAGCACCTCCCAGGACTACACCTGCAGACTACCAAGCCACTGCCATTTCCTAACAGGTCCCTGTACCCTGGCACAGGAGAGCTGGTATTTCTGGGGTGGAGTAGAAATGCAACACAAATGCAATCTACATACATTAGTCTCTGCATGAACTCCAATCTTGGATTTTCTTGTCTAGATCTCAGGATGTGGATTACTTTTGTTAGCTAAGGGGTACTTAAAAAGATCTACAAGTCTACTACTTATGAAAATGCAATATATTTAAAATTAGTTATATTAATAGCTTATCTTGGGGTTTTTTTCCTTACTGACTGAAAGTAGTTATATATAATGTCAAGCTAGTAAGCAACAAATCCTTTCTTATTAAAGTAACTTAAACCATTAATGGCATTATAGCTTGCTTTAGATTTGTAGTCCTTTATTTTTACTGCCAGCTGTCTACTTTCCAGTCTGTAATGGAGGAAAAGGAAAGCTAGTTTCTATTCTAAATCACACTAAACTAATCACCATGAACAGAAAATACCTGAATATATGATCAGAAAAATTCTTCTTGCTCTAGTATGATATTTCAAATCACAATATACAGAAAAAGACACTACCTCACAGTAACATATCCAGAACACAGATATCATCATCGTACTATCTGTGTCTACTTACTACTTAACACCAAACCCCCATCACAATTAAGGACAATTAATTACTTTGTAAATTAAGTTAAAATCCCAGCTGTTATAAAATATAAGGTAATCATCATTTCAACAGCACTGTGGAATTAAGTAATGGAAGGAACAAATGACCTGCACAGAACTCTGGTGCTCCACTGTTGTCTGCCTGGGCCGGTTCCTCGGGGATGGACTTCATGTTCCTCAGCGGTGCCCCCAGAGCAGCTGCTGGGTTATGTCCGGGACTCAAGGGGCTCTGCATGAGAGGCAGCTAAGTGCCTTCTCTTCTTTTTATTTATGTGGATGTTACAATGGCAGCAGACAGCAGCACATAGACACTAAATTAATTAAGCTGTTTTTAAGCCCCAGCATTAAGGTGATGTCATAAGAACATGCTTAGGATGGCAAGGTCACTGGAAAGGGAGAGTACATGTCCTGCAATAAAAGACTTTTTGGTTTGGAGGGCTTGTGCTGGATACCTTCTGTGAATTTGCCAAGCCCCTTTTTTTCAAACCTGGCACCACCTGGAGAAGTACTTTTTCTATCCACTGAAATATGCAAGAGCATCTCTGATTTAAATAGGCGAAGAGCTGTTACACCTGCTTCAACTGTGAGCAATACACTCTATACACTCAGAAATGCATAAATTAGATATATTTGGAAACACGGGACTGGGAAAATATTTTGATGCAAGATAACATAGTTCATGTAATTTATGCCAGACTGAGTTTGTGTTTGCATACAAGCATGCTCAGAGAGGCACGAGTCAGGCAACCAGAAATCTACTCAACTTACTGCTTCCATTGACATGGCATTGACATTTTGCATTGATAGTTTGATTATATTGTACGACTGAGCCTGAGATTTTTTCTTCTATTTAATAGGTAGCTAGTTTTGTAAACATCAAGAACAGTAACAATTAATTTTTATCTTCATTGTAGCTTTACAAAATCCCGAAAACTTAAGGAAGACTCTAACAGAAGAAATAAAGCAGATGCTGAGGCATTGCAAGCTCTTAAGGATGCTATTGCTTTGTTGTGAAATATTTTGACTAGGAGATGTTGATCATCTGAACAGTAGCCATAATCCTCTCATACAGAAGCCTTTTCTACAGCTCATACAGAGTAAGTGCAAGCCTGTGTCTTCAGCGTTAATGGGATCAGCTGAAATGAGTAATGCTTTGTGTATGCTAAGGCTGTGATCCTGTACACGTGGTAAAAAGATGGCAGTGTTGGTTTTTCTAAGCAGTCGGTCCCACACGAGGTGAAGTGAGTCAGAGCATTCGAGATGGATGAGCAGTTCTCAGAAAGGAGCTTTTGTTCCTCCTCTCCAGCCTCTAACAGTCACAGTGAAATTGTTTCTACCATCTACCTATTAGCACCAACATCGCTGGGGCTGTTTGCATGAGAAACACTTGTGCATATAAGCAGAGGTCGCACAAGGAGACTCTTAAATCAGGATCTTTTTTTTTTGTACCAGGCTTAAAATGACCACACTGATGACCCACCACTGCCCCCCATAAGGAAAAGCTGGAGGCAGCTAAAGACACAAATGGGGATAAATTTTTCTCTGAGAGCTTTACAGTAACAACTATTTATCCTTGCAGTATTCATACCAGCAACCGAAGAGAAACATTTCTATTCACTACGTGACAGTCTCCTAGCCGTTCTTTAGCTGTTACTTGTAATTGCAGCAAGAATAATATCCTGAGGGCTTTATGCTGATCTGCTGGATTTGAACATCAGCCTCTCAACTTACAGCCTCTATATCCCCCACCACCAGGCGAGCACACACTGTTTCTGCTATCCAATAGCAGCTTGGGAAACAAGCTTAGACCTGCATAGATTTTACGACCAATTGCATACAGGGAATTGAATGCAAAATCGACCTGGTAACCATGCAAGAGGGGAAGGCAGATGAAATAGCTCCGTTCCCCTCTCGATGCCGCAGGGCGCGTTCCGTCCCGGTTTGTGGGTGACCCCGCCGTGCTGCAGGCAGGGAGCTGTGCGTGCCAAAGAGAGGATGTGCTCTCCTAAGTGTTACTTCTTGTAGCATCTCAGCACTTCTGAGTGCTCCAAGGTTATGTACTAACCATGCTCCAATGGTGCGGAAAAGCACTTTCCATTTAAAGTGAATAGTCATCAAAGTAATAGAGAAAATTGTTAAGTGCTGTCAATGGAGACATCTTGGCTGTATTTATAGATGTGTTGATGGAATGCCCTGCCACAAATCAAAGGGGCTTTGCAGACTGTTACTTTCAAATGGTGAATATAATGACAAAACCAAATATTGTGTTACCAGCTGGCTTCCATTATTGGGCTAAATTATTGGATTAAATCATGGTCCTTAGAGCTGAAGTCAAAGGATTTTGCCCAGAGCAATGATTAGGATATCAGAAGATGCAATCTCCCTGATCCCAACTGAGGAGCTGAGGGGAAGCATGGGAGCGGGGGATGTCAGCACAAAGGGTACCTCAGGATTCCCTTTCTACCCACCATGTGATGATGTATGTTGGGAGAGCCCCTACTGCATGGGCACATCCCCTGTTATATATATATATATATTTATATATGTCTGTAGGGTCTACTGCACAGCCAAGCCAAAGGCACTCTGACTCCTGCCCTTCTGTACAAGGAGGCCCAATATCACTCTGTATGGATTTTTAGTAGCTCCTATCTAGTGCTTCACAGTTTTCTCAATGTAAAAAGCAAAAGTAACATAGACACTGCTGCTAAAAATAGCCAACTATGCCCTTGATGATTCGTTTGTTGGTGGGGAGTACCCATAAGGGCCTCTATCTAAACATTCTGTTCTCTGTCTCTGTATCTTCCCTGCCAGCTTGTGTATCTCTCTCCAATCTAGCTCAGTCTGTTTTCCTATGGGTTATATATTCTTTAGCTATGTATTAGTTTATTTATCTCCCTCCATGACAGCAAGACCCAAGCATGACTTCCTTCTACTGTAGGAATTTTATAAATAAATAATAAATATTATAATGTATGAATCACTGTCTACTATTTCTGTGGGAGCAAATAGCAAAATCAAGGAATTGCCCCTTTCTGAAGTTAGATGTGTTAGAATAATAACAGAAACAGAAATATGCTGATAAACTTCAGTGGCAGGCCATTTTGCAATGCTGTGATTGATGAAATTAATAAGTAATTGCACTAAATGACTTCTAGAACTACAGCTAAGGAAGACTTCATGTGATTTAACTCCCCAGCCCCTAAACATACACACTTAGTGTGATGACCAGGTTTTAAATCACAGTCCTGTAAATTGCCATGGATTGGGAGGAAATTAAATTGGGTTATTTGGTGACATTCTTGTCGTTCAGGTGACAGTTTATGAATGCATAACTGAGCTTATTGATAGGCATTTTGAATATGAAATGGGCTCTCTTTGGAGCTGTTGGATTTTTTATTACCTGTTACAATGTCACTATATTCCTGGAACTATCCTCTATTTTTTGTATGCAAACTCTGCCCATCACTAACAACCCTAGGAAGAATGATGGAACAAGATACTTCTTAAGTTGCCCAATGGGCTTCTTTATGTCTGCTCCAATGCAAAGGGCAGGTAAATCAGAGGTGTGTAGCTGAGAGGGAGGGACAGTGAGTTATGTTGATGTTACTTATGTGAGCCCCAGACACAAAGGAGTCTGCTTGTCCCCCAGAGCATCCCTGCAGTTTTTCTTTCTTTCTTTCTTTCTTTCTTTCTTTCTTTCTTTCTTTCTTTCTTTCTTTCTTTCTTTCTTTCTTTCTTTCTTTCTTTCTTTCTTTCTTTCTTTCTTTCTTTCTTTCTTTCTTTCTTTCTTTCTTTCTTTCTTTCTTTCTTTCTTTCTTTCTTTCTTTCTTTCTTTCTTTCTTTCTTTCTTTCTTTCTTTCTTTCTTTCTTTCTTTCTTTCTTTCTTTCTTTCTTTCTTTCTTTCTTTCTTTCTTTCTTTCTTTCTTTCTTTCTTTCTTTCTTTCTTTCTTTCTTTCTTTCTTTCTTTCTTTCTTTCTTTCTTTCTTTCTTTCTTTCTTTCTTTCTTTCTTTCTTTCTTTCTTTCTTTCTTTCTTTCTTTCTTTCTTTCTTTCTTTCTTTCTTTCTTTCTTTCTTTCTTTCTTTCTTTCTTTCTTTCTTTCTTTCTTTCTTTCTTTCTTTCTTTCTTTCTTTCTTTCTTTCTTTCTTTCTTTCTTTCTTTCTTTCTTTCTTTCTTTCTTTCTTTCTTTCTTTCTTTCTTTCTTTCTTTCTTTCTTTCTTTCTTTCTTTCTTTCTTTCTTTCTTTCTTTCTTTCTTTCTTTCTTTCTTTTTCTTTTTCTTTTTCTTTCTCTCTCTCTTTCTCTCTCTCTCTTTCTCTTTCTCCCTTCCTTCCTTCCTTCCTTCCTTCCTTCCTTCCTTCCTTCCTTCCTTCCTTGTTCTAAGTTGACATTGTTTGTCTTTTGATATGTAGACTCAATGGTAACTAATAAAATACAGCGGGCTTTAATTTTTGCTGCTAAGGACCATTTTGTGAGGTGTTTAAGTTGCAGTAGGATAACTGGGGAATAATAAATGAATCCTTTGGGCATTGATACTTAGTTCACAAAACCAGAGAATTGTTGGGTTTGGAAGAAATCTTATTTATGAGCTATTTAGTCTCTTCAATTTTAGACAAGCCACATAACCAGATTTTTAGGTCTTTTTTTTTTTTAACTAAACAATATTTTCCTGATACATTTACTGATATTGTTTGTCAGTCACATCTTGTATTTTTCCTTGTAGGCACAATCTGTCTTTGTTAGAAAACATTGTTACCACCGATGAAGACAGTGATGTCTTTAGGCAATCTGCACATAAAACTACATGTCCTCACTGGAGCACAACGAAAGATACCGGCGTATTTGTCTCCCCATTTGTAAAAGTTTCCCCAAACATTTTCTCTTCCAACAGCATGTTTATGATTGCTCATGCTTAGACTGTACATGTTATTTTAACAAGGTAACATTGGAAAACTTGTGATTTATCCCTGTTTTCCCTCAAGATTGAGCATGCACAGTTCCACACTCATAGAGGAAAACTGTTGGCTCCCAGGAGGCAAAAAGCAAAGCAATATTCAAGTGCTGGAACTCCTTCTTTATGAGTAAGCAGCTGAAAATAATCTCTTACATTTTCTTTGGCAACAGGGCTTATAGGCAATATTTATCCTTCTTTTTAAATGTTCTGTAAACCAACTAGTGCAAGATCACAGTAAACAACTGGAATACAGACTAATTTGTAGTGCTGTAGCTGGCCCCATCTCCAACAGAGCTGCTTTAAAATGCTGATAAATTACTTAATGAGATATTTTGCTTTCTTCTGCATAGTAGTGGATTTTCCAGCTAGTGTTTCTCCTTTTATGTAATCTGACTATCTTGGTGCCACTCTTAGTGCTCCTCACTGTCAGCCAGGGCATTAAGCTTGAGAATGTGTCCTAAATCAATTCCTGGAAAGGCGATGGAAGTAGGTATCAGTGATATTTTTCAGTTCTACCAGTACACACCATAAAGATTACATTTGTACAAGACTCAACAGGACAAAGATGCATTTGTCAGCTGATACATTTTTGGATCAAAAAATTTCCAAGAAAATGATAGATGAGATCTTGAGATTTTAAGAGCATAAATTGAGCCCTAACAGCAAGTTCCAGGTGAGTTCCCTGAAATCAGTGAAAGTATGAGGAATGAGAGAGATTCAGCATAAATATTTCCAGACAGGAATGTAAACTACCTCCACAGATAATTTCTTCTTGTAGCAATGACATAGCACTGTTCAGTGGCCTTTGGGGGTCGTGCTTATCCAGTGATGAGCCCTTGGAGGACATCTCCTGCAAGAGACACTCTGGGATTGATTTCCAAGTGGTGAAGTAGCAGGCTGTCCCACTGGAGGGCATTAGGAGGAAAGGGCAGCAGCAGCTGGGAATAGAAGCAGTGACCCAAGCAACTCCAATAGAAAAAAACCAAACTTAGAAAATATCTGTGAATTAGGTCCTTAAATCTAGATTATTAATAGCTGAAGATTGGCCCTTTAAAACAGGGCCTTCATTGCCCAAACCCACAAAATGAACCCTCTAAACTGTTCTCTGAACCTCATGAGATAGTTTTGATGTTTGCAGCAAATGAAAAATCATTTTTCTGATTGCTGCTTCACATATTTGGCACCTTTGGTAAGGTCTTATCAAATAAAGAAGATAATGATTGGATGCATTTTTATCTGAGTGTTAAGTAAGTGAACTTCATGGACACCTTTATTATTTCCCTTTCCAGAAAAGGTAAAAAAACTCTAACAGCCTCAAAAAGTCAGGCTGGTTTCCAGCCATCATCACTCACAGGTAGTGCAGGCCAATACACAGGGCAGAAGGAGCATAAACATCTCAGCTGCAGATCAGACAAGTAGGGCTGGAGCTTGACAGGGGACCAGTGACTGCCAGACTTCCCAGCATGGCCAGAGAAAAGGTCACAGTCAATTGTGGAGGGTCTAACACTGCTTCCTAAATGCTTCTCCACACTGCCTGTTCACAGCATCCCAGCCCAGTCAGTCAGGATGCCCCCTGCCAGAGGGTTCAATCCTCTCAAGAGGCCATAGGATAAGCACCAGTGCTTATCTGCTCATCAATGTCAAGGCTCAGGCATTTGTGTGCACACACAGAAGTGTCAAGTTGGGCTGAAAGGTCTGGACTAGCACTTACATCAGAGTTGCAATGCTTGTGGTAGGATTTGACACCCAGGTACACAAACCTTTCCTTCCTCCCTGGGATCCTGAACTCTCTGTGGGCTTAAAGTGGTTTAGCAGCCTATGATTTGCTCACAAACCAGGAATGATCTCAGAGGCTAAATTCCACCTATCCTGTGAGATCCATCCTGGTTGGAACACAGGCCAGCTGGGCCACCCTTTGGCACTGACTGAAGCAAGGTCTAAGTATCTCACAAAATTGGCCTCTGTCCTTATTCAGGGAAACCTTCCTTTCATTTTACATATTTTTATATCTGAGTAAGGGCAGAAAAATACCAAAACAAAGCCCAAATAAGGATTGAATTCATTAACTATTAATACTATTCATTACTAGTATTTCTACAGTAGCATTTGTGTGCATGAAGCTTCAATACAAATGAAAAAATATACCTCCTTCACATGCTTTTTGAGCTTGTTTATATGCTTCATGGCTTGTCAAAAGATGGCAAACAAAATACCTGGGAGAATGAGGATTTACTCTGGATAAGCTCATAGCTACAAATTATTTTGAATCATACTGGAATTAAGTAACTTTGTGCCACTAATGCCACTGGCACTGCTACTGGCCCTGACACTAGTTTGATACAATCTGAGAGTCTCCTAATGGTTAATTTTCTATTACTTTTCCCTTTTTTTTAAAATTTCTCCTTCTTTAAGACTTCTCAGACAGAAAGGCTGATATGTGAAAGTATCTAATCTAGGCTAGGTTTAGGTTATGGCAGGCAGGACATGGAGGAACAAAATAGGAGCAGGGCAGAAAAAATATCTTGCAGTTTGTCTGAGCCACTAATATTTGCTAATTGCAATAAATACAATACTGCACAGAAGATCATAATGAGCTTATATAAAGCATTTTGATGGGATCCTGTCCAGTTAAACGTTGTGTTTAAAAATATAAATATTCTTAATAATTCCTAATTAAACAAAATTAAGTTGGACTATCCAAATAACTTTCCCCTCTTCACACGGGGGTTTGAACTGTATTTCACTTAACTCAGCCACTGAAAATAGATGGGGCTAATTCTGCTGTTGTCAGGCCAGATCACACCCAGATCACACAGGGAAGGACTGCACGAATGTGTCAGGCAGTGCTGGAGATGCAGCTACAGAATCCAGAGGGGCCACGCTGTGTCCTCACTCGCCAGGATGGCTGGGCACCTCTTGTTACCTTTGGCCCAGCCTTGGGCTCCCAAGACAGCAACTCCGGGGCTTGCAGGAGGATTTCCACCCCAGGATGGCAGCTCTGGGGCTTGCAAGAGGGGTTTCCACCTAGGGACAACAGCTTTGGGGCTTGCAGGAGAGTTTCCCCACTGAACAATGGCACGTCTGGGTTTTTCTCACAGCATGGCACATCTGGCACTTGCAAGAATTTTTCCCTGGGTGTTAATGGAGCCGTGGTAGGTCCACCAGGATCAGCCCAGGGGTCCTCACACAGCATTGGATGCAGCTTCATTTTCTTCTTTTAGCACATGACTTAAAAGTTTCCATATTTAGATTACAGGCCTTTTAGGCACAGCTTAAATTCAGAGCAGTGACTGTGTTGAGTTTAGCTGAAATTGAAAGAAAGAGCATGTGGAAAATTCTTCTCAAAGAAGTGTTGTAAATAGTGGATTGATGCTATGGTGATGGGTCCTTAGAACTGCCGACTCCATTTTTCTTTCTATTCAATCCCTTATTTTTCTTCCAAACATGCAGATTTTAGTCCTATCCTGCATGGCAGTGTTGATTGTACATTTCTATGTAGCAAACAAGTGCCAAGGAAATAATTTTTGAGAATAGCAATGTTGGACTTACTTCTCAGCTGGCCCTCTCACAGAAAGCATTGAAGAGTCCAAATGCCTTTCCCTGTCTCGGTATTCTCCAGGGGCCTCTTGGTGTACTCATTTACTCTGGGTTTTGGTAAACCACAAAGGATGGCCCAAATCTGAGAAGGGTGAGAGTGCAATATCTGAAGAAAATCCACTCCCAGACAGAAGAGCTCAGGTATGTCGCATGTGGAAGCAACACCAAGGACATGCTTGAGGTCATGTCCTGTGCTGTTTGCATCATCTGCCTGCTGAAGGCTCCCCTTGGTGCTGGCCCTGCAGTCCTGCATTTCACACTCTCACCAGGACAAGGCTGAGGATGCTGCCTGCTGTAAAAAGACCTGGACTGTGCTGGCAGCTTGAGCTTTGCCTGTGGATTACAGGGTGTCTGATCCCAAAAGCCCCTGGGTTTCAGGCCACGAGCACCATGAGGCTCTTTGGGTAGGAACAGCCAGCCTCCAGCATTTGAAGCATCTGGGTGTATTTATTCACACTTACCAGAAAGACACAGCAGTAAATACAGTGGGCTTCTGAATTTGCTATCTAGCAAACTCTCCTCTTCCAGGTGCAAATATCCTTTGTTTCTTTTATGATGAAGAAGAAGAGGAAATAAATGCTCCCAAATAACTCACAGTCTGGATGGCTTCAACAGCAGCAAGAACAAGCACTTAGTGTGGGAGAAGGATTACTATTGTCACATATCATTGTCTGCGGCAGGACGAGCCTGATGTGCTGGGAGCTTTGTAAACATCTCAGACTACTTAGGGAATCCGCAACACAAGCTGAAATGTTTGAAAATGTATTTTTCCTAACCCATACATTTCCCAAATGAGAATGAACAAATTCAGGTCTGGAACAAATCCAGTGAACATGGTGAACTAGCATTAAGGAAGAGCAGGGGCAATTGTTTTGTGCTGCCCTCTCCCTCATGGAATGATGCAGTCTCTCCTAAATTCCATGGGAGGGGAAAAAAATGAAGAAAAAAAGCCTATGCAATATAATAAGGATGAAATTTTGTTTGAATTTCCTCAGCCTCTAAGCCTGGGCACAAGCCTATGTCTGCTATATACTGCAGTCTCCTGGCCCAGCCAATTGAGCGATTGAGTTTGTTTTCTGTTTACTTCTTTTTCCAATCTCTTCCATAAGCCAGAGATAAAGCCAGAACAGTTCCAGCTGTACTTTTGAACCCGTGTTTAAATGGGGTGGAAATAAATCTTAATGAGATTGTCCAGCCCTATTACCTTAAGTAGTATACCTCAAATGAACCCTGCTAAAGGCTGTAATTCCCTTCTGAGATTTCAGTGACATGAGCAAGTGGCTCATATTTCACTATTGTAGTTTGTGTCATCATTGGATACTTGGTAGAATTCCATGTTTATCACATGAGAACTGGAGAAATACACCTTTATTAAAGACGTGAAAATAGTAGAAGACGCCTTCCTCTAATAGGCATAAAGAAATTTCTCCTGATCTTCACGACAAAGAGTAAATGACTTGGCATTTCTACTTTGCAAGTATTCAGATGCAAAAACTTTGCTCTCATAAATTCTTACAATTGGTATTTTGATGCTTCCTATTTCCTCTCTGCATAAAATTAAGGTATTTTCCCAAGGCTTCCTGGTGAGCAGATCAAGGAAAGCAGCAGCAGATGGGCAGAACTCAAAGAACTGAGGAAATGCCAGAGAGGTTGCAGACTAAGCATCTCCAGGGAGCACTACACTGTGGCAGAGATATCACTTATTTAGGATCTCTTGAAAACACAGTACACAGTTGAAGAGAGAATTTTTAAGAAGTGCTTGCCTTAGGTAATGTGAAAAAGGAAAAGGTTATCCTGAGGTGATCCTGAGTCTTTGGAAACCCACAAGAGTAGCCCTCAGGGCACAGGGCACGTGCCCTTCACAACAAGGGCATGTAGAGCTCTAATAGGTAGCAAGAAAAAATCAGTCCTTCTAGCCCAAAATCACTTGACTGTGCAGCAAATGGGATTTTAGTTCACATTGTGCCTATAACATTCAATCAGTAACCCACAAAATGAAGGTCCAGAGGAGAAGCATCTCCTCCTTGTCTAAATTTAGTATAAGGCCTTGAAAGTACAGACAAGACAGCCAAGCATCATCAGTAGCCAGTGAATTTAGACAAGCAAGATAACTCGGTTCTGCTGAGTGCTTTTTGGAAAATAACGGAAGGAGAAACAGGGATCTAAAACCTCTTACTTAACTAAAGTTGACCTCCAGCTCTGGGCAGAAACCTAGGGTCATGTCTGACTGTAGTCTGAGCTCAGCGAGTAGTTTGCATTCCTGATGATTTTTCACACCTTTTATAGAGATTTGATATTGGATGAACACAGAAATTCCAGTACAGAGGCTCATCGGATGCTATGAACTGCTGAGAGGATAGTCTGGGAATCACTGCAAGTAAGGAGTGACTTTGCACAGGAGAGTAAGACCAAGCAGTGAGAAGCTGTACTGGAGGGTGCTGGCCCAGCTGCCTTCACTCCTCGGCATTCTCCAGGACTCTGACTTTGCAGCAAGGCGCTGTGTCAAGTAGTGGAAAATAAATCTGACCTCTGTGTTCCGGCTCTTCACTACAAACAGCTCCATTCGGGATCGTTCCCGGGAATGCAGGGCACTCTGGGTGGCCAAGACCAACTGTTTGGGTGGGCTTGGGGCTGTGCTGGGCTGGACTCCTGCTACAGCCTTGTCTCACTCTTTGTGTGACTCATTAAAACATCCAGTTGCTTCCAGTTCTCCTCTGTCCCTCAAGGCAGTTTAATTAACAAGGCAGATTGTCAATTGAGCAATCATCTCAGTACAAGGAAATTTTTAAAGATTTGGCACCATTATCTAGGATAACCCAGCTGCTGAACTTCATTAAGAAAAGGAAGCAAATGCACATGCTCAACTTTGAGGCACATTTCTGTGGGAGAAAATAAAATAACTTTAGTAAAAACTAGTCTTTTCTAATCCAGTATCTCCCCCTCGGACAAAACAGATGTTCAGCTCCTGTATACTTTGTCTTATAGCCATAGGGTGGTGAGTTTTCTCATTCACCTTGGGGTGCTCCTCTGCCTCCTTTCCCCTGCAGGGACAGCCAACTTTGAGAACTAGGGATGTGGCACATCCTGTGGTGCTCCAGGAACTGGCTTTGTCCTGCTGAAATCCCAGTGACAGAATGCAGCAGGGATATGCTCTTGGTCAGGGTGTGATAATCACTGTCTATCTCCAAAGCCCGAAATGGTGCTGAACCCTTGCTGGTGTTGGTTATGTTTTGATTGGCCTGAGTAGGGAAGTTCCCACAGTAGGGAGTAAGACTCACCATGACTCAACAAAAATGTGTAATCTGGTCACTTTTCAGTGGTTTTCTTCTTCCAGTGTAGTAGGATAAGAGTGAAGAGCTGTCTTGTTACTCCTCCCACTTTATAGGACATCAGAGTAGGCAAGGAATTGTAAAGGACAGCAAAAAGACTCCAGTTCCTTTGTGTGCCAGGATGCTCTCCAAAGATCTGGAGAAACCAAATATTTGTAGGAGAGGAGTTTACTGAGAAAACAAACACTCCTCCTGTGAAAAGCTGTGAGCAGATTGAATGCTTTCCCTGGAGTTTTCCAATTTTTTCATTAAATGACTCAAAATGAAAACATGCAGAAATGTGGTTGGTGTTTGAAAAGACAGCTTTTGTTAGAGAAATATTATTCTCTAGCCTACATATGCGAGCACTCTATGCCTCAGCCTGCCATATTTGTTCCAGACGTTGCACATTCTCTTGCACTTTCCTTCATGACGCTTCTCCCTAAGCCTTAGATGTTTGAATACCTGACCAAATCATCCTTGAAAAAAATCCCCACTCTCCAGTGGCATAACAAGCCCCATATGCTGCTGACTGGGTGAAAACAGACAGTACATAGACATCTTGACAACCGACAAAAACTCATGACCCAAGAAACCCGGCTTTAGAAAAGAAAAATTAAAACAAGTCTTATGAGGGCCATGATAAACATCAAAGAGTTGGCAGCACTAAGACAAATCGGTTTAGGTGAGATTTCTCAGAGAAATTGCTTGCATTTCATCAATGCACCGTCTGGTTTTGAACAGTTATGCCTGAACATACCATTTGGAATTTATGATAGATGCAGGAAATAATAGTTTCCTTCTCAAAATCCTTTCCACATGTGATCCATATGCCTGCAGCACAAAGAGATTGCTATCTCATGTCTAAGTCAGATGGGTGTCAGGAGGCCAGCTGACTGTCATAGCAACAGGATGAACCTGGGAGCCTCTGATTTGGGATAAAACAGCTGTAGAAAATGACAAATTTAGTGTCCCAGAGACAAGCTGCCTATATCAGAGGTGTTTGTGTGTGGGGCTATTGACATTAGAGCATCTCCAAGCAATTGGCAAAGTATCAAGTTATTATTATAACAAGTGTATTATTGCTAGACATCCAGTTGTGAGGTGTCAGAGTATTTTGTATTTTATGACATATGTGTTTCTACTATACTGTTTGTCATAAAATCACAGCTTCACCTGTTGAAGCTGTTGAACATGGTAAAGAATACCATTCCAGGAACATCAAGGACAATTTCAGGTTAAGTTGGTTTGAAAAGTTCTACTGTGAACTGAATTACATCTGTGCTTCAGCTGCAGGGCAGCTCTTGAAAGGAGAAGAGTGGTTCACAGAGCAACTGTGGAAACCCAAGTTTGCGCAGCGGGTTCCTCATCTCCTCATACCAGACCAGAGACCACAGGTCTGATTTATGGATGTGCCCAGTGCTCCCAGCTGCCAATGAAGGTGGAATATGTGAAATACAGTGCTGTGCTGGGTGCTCTGAAAGAAGAGCTCCTTGGCATCTCCGATTACACACCCACAGCACCGGGAACTGTTTTTGGCTTAATCTTGATGGGCCTCAGTCCCTCACATATAAACTCTGAATAATACTGCACACATGGCTCTGTGTGTGACTTATTGCTGAGTCATGTCTAGCAATGTTTCAATAGGGGAAATACAAGACATTCACTAAATTTTAATTAGTGCAAATATAAATATGTTTCTCTGAGCAATTGTGCTGGGACAAATTATGACTAATACCCGGTGCTTCCCATGCACCACGACTGCTTGCTGGGGGGGCCTTACCCTGCAAATCCCACCAGCCACACAGCACAGGGCTCAGGCTGCCAGTCTAAGGAGCAGAACCAAACTGATTCAGCCACAATTTGTAGTGATGGGTCAGGGGGCTAAAGATATTTCTGAGATTTTTGATAGTCGTGATCCTAATTTATTGGACTGAATGGAAAGGCTCCTATTGACTCCCAATAGTCTAGACCACGCTCCCAAAACATGAGTGGGAGATGTGCAAATTATAAGTTTAACCTGAAGTCAGGTCCTTCATAATCATATGAACAAGCACAACCTGAAATGATCAGCTTGTTGTCACCGTCTTAGATTTTTGAGTCTCTGTGAAAAATTACTCACATGTTCAGATGTTGCACACAGGTCTTTTTTTCATGTGTGTGCTTTTATTTCTTTATTGCATCAGCAGATCTCTTCAGTCCTGGCTACAGGAGTTTTCACCTTCTGGTTCATCAGTAAGGATTCTATCATTTTCCCAGTAACTATTTTAGTTACTGGGAAATGTTCTGGGTGTACTGTGATTGAGGGGTACTGGCAAAGCCAGAGCATATTCTGCAGCTCCACACAGAACATATCACAAAGGGTAAGTGTGCACATGTATAATTATCTGCAAAATAGTTGAAAACCATATGAAATGCCAAGTTTGCAATTAGTGTCTATGGGTTTGTGAGAGAATTTTGGACCTAAATCTTTCAAAGGTCTCTCCCAAGTCATAACAGCTGATGGGGATGACTCTGTGCTGTCCCAAGGAGCACTGAAGTGGTGGAAACTTGACCCATGCAAACAGTGCTGAGAGCGGTGATGTGGTGCTGGGGAGTTCCTGCCTGGGCAATGTGGAGGAGCTGCCTGAGATGAAGCATCTCTCTGAAATACCCCTGTTATCTGTGATGGACACAGCCTTATACTTCCCAAAGTCTACTTGGAATATATTGAGACTCTGCAAGCACCACAGCCAATCTACCGAGCCCAGTTTGGAGTCATCCAAGCAAGGGCTTGCAGAGATGGGCTTTTCTTCCAAAAGCAGTTTCTGTGATTGACAGACGGTGTGCAGAACCAAAGAGCAGCTATGACCAGTCCCCGTGTGCCCTGCTGACTCAATGGTGACTTCAGCTGCTCCGTGAAACCCAGGACTCCTTCGGGGAACTGATCCTGGGCACTATTAACGTGTCCATGCCCAGCATTTGGCATTTGTCAGGAGGCCATTCCTCTGCCCCAGAGTTTCTTTCCCACAAGGAAGAAAGCATTTGGGGGATCTTTTTAGGGCCAGTCTTTTACGTGAATTTTAGAGGATGTCTGAGATTTAAGGTAATCCTTAATGTTACAAATTTAACTGGGGAAACCATTAGTATGTGGTGAAGGAGCTGCTCACAGTCTGTAAGGAAAGAAATAAAAGGGACAGAGAAGCAACTGAATATGATGATGAGAAACTGGGCACTCACCAGGTTTTTGGGAGGGCACACCAGGCATTCAGTTTGCAGTCTGAATGGCAAAAGAAGGGAAGGGAGCCCCACCCTCTAAATTACTGCCTGTATAACAGGTCTGTAGCAAGAGAAGGCTCCAGACATTGTTAAATGCAATTATGGCTTCTAAATGCTGATGGCTTAACACAGAACATGTTGGAAATACTGCAGATGTTATGAGGAAGAGAGGAGGAGAAAAAACACAGTGGTTGTTTTTTGCATGCCTTAAGTTACTGTAAACATCACAGAATAAGACTGTTCAGAAATGTGCTGTACTGTGCAAGTGCTCTTGCTCACAGACCCTGGGACAAACTGCAGCTTCCAAGCATTTCTGCAGATAAGGAAAATCCTCCCATCGGGGGATGCGGACAGGGAAGGAGGAGAGGAGCTCTTGGGAAATAAGTAGCATCTTCTGTATTTCCTAACTAAATCCTTAACCAGCATCCCAGCTGTAAAAGTTCATGCTAACTTCTACTGTCTCTACTGACTGCCTGAAAGAGCTCACCTCCTTCAGCACCCCTCCTCAAAGAACAAAAATGAACAAACATCAACAAAAGATAAAAGAAATCTTCTGTTATACTCCTGGATAAAATTCCAGTACAATTCTGCATGTGTAGACTTCTGAAAAAGGTCATTAATGTCTCTTCTCCCTCAAATACCCACACTTGGAGCTCCTGTAGCACATAGCACCCATATTCACATTCTGCTTCAGAAACGCAGTGAGCAGGCAAAGCCCTTGCCTGCCTCCTGAATAGCCAGCCTGGTCCTCAGATAATAACATCACCTGCTACTTTAAATGCAGAGGCTGGAGATGAAGTCCAACCCAGTGTCTATGCTCTGGACACTCCTGGAACTTAGTCAGCTCCCACTGAACCACCACCAAGCCTCAGGGATAGGACACCCATGTTGGAGGAGAAAAACAGCTGACAGCAGAGTTTGTCATTTTCCTGATTCCAGAGGTTGCAAACTTTTAACCTAGTTGAAAGCGATAACTTTATGAATAGTAAAGGGGGGTTGTACTACACAGCTATGTATAGGTACACCAAGTTTGCCTAAGGTAAGCTAAACCCCTGTTGAGGACAAACCTGGCTGCAACAGAGACCACCTTCTTTCATCTTTGCTTTTGACAACAAAGAACCAGCTTTGCCATCTGTGGCATTTTGCCCAAGTGCAAGTGGGGAGTTGCTCCTTGTCCTCCAGCTCTTTCCCCATTCTCTCCCTTTCTCAGCACTGAAGCAGCTGCTTCATGGTCTGGGGAGGCCTCAGATTTTTCCCAAATGGAAAAGCCCTTTTTGTCCCAACAAAAGATCTAAGAAGCTGCATGGGAAGAGTCTACTGCAGCCCCATGGCTGTGAAAGCCCTGCCAGAAGGTGGCAATCCCTCCTCAGCAGGGAGCCCTTTAGCCCAGGCAAAGCCCTCACCAGCCTGTGAAGCAGGTGAAGGCTGCACCCACACAATTTTAACTCTTTATGAACTGTTGACTGGATATTTTGGCTTATGGGGCTGTCTTAGCATGCTGCAAAGACAGAGGGCTTTCCAAGCATACCTCTGGCAGGCTCCCAACCTGGTGTCTCCATGGGGCTTGCTTGTCACCATAAATCTGCTTCTGGGGCTTTTCTTGCAAAATGTGGATTCCTGGGGCACCAGAGTCACTCATTTTTCCTTGTGTGGTTGTCCGATCTTCATATTCCAAAACATCTCTAAAGCTTTAAACCATAATGATTCCTTCCTCATCATCAGTGTTTGCCTCCTGAAGGCACAGCCTCTGCTGCTCAAGGAACTGCTTGGACAGACTGAGAACACAGAATCGCTGGGGGAACAACTGAGCTGGTCGGAAGGAGACTTCCCAGCTGCCAAGAAAATTCTGGGATTTCAATTTCATGGTCATTAAAGTGTGGCAATACCCTCCGATATTATATTTGATTTTATTTTACCCAAGCATCCAAAGGCTTTCTATCTTGCTTCCACTCAATTTCAATTTTCAAAACAGTGATCTTTAGAAATGTATTAATATATTGACAATGTCAACAAAATGTTGCATTTTGATTTGGTAACATCTGTGTTTTGTGATAAAAGAACACACTACTGGAAAATGTGTGACTGCTTCACACATCTCACATTCATCTCCTAAGCTGACTTCCAAAATGCAAAAGGAAATGAGTTTTAGAAGGGGTCCATACATCAAGATCAGAATTTCTGTGAAGTGTTTATTAGTTACAAACCCTGATAAATAATACAGATGCTTGCCAGGTTCTAATTGCCCCAATACCCTGGGCTCACCTTCCCTGGCAGAGGGATGCTCCTGGGGAACTCTGAGCCTGCAAGCCAGTGCTGGTGGGTTTCGTTCATCCAGGAGCTATTGTTCATCCTGCAGAGCACTCTCCTGAAATGCTTAAATCATGCCATTACATTTCTAGGCTGCAGCAGGTAACTGTGTTGATATGCTGGAAGAACCTTCCCACTTCTCTGCTTATCCCAGAGCGCTAACTGCAGTCTGCACAGCAACTCTGCAAGGTGGTTTCAGGCCGTCACCTTCTACTTAGGGTCTCGCCCTGCAAACTGTAATATTCATTGGGACAAGTCACATGGCAATATTAGTATCTAAGTCAAGATGTTTTATGTAAGGTCTAGACTGCAAAGTAGAACTGGTGCTCCAGCCTTAAGGAAGGCTGCAAAAAGTTACCTGCAAAAAGACAGACATTTTTACCAATTCTAATGAAATATTAATTTCAAGCATAGTCCTATGTGAATATGAGTACGTGAAAGTGAGGCAATTTAATTTGACAGGCGTAGTGCTCATGCGTGTGCTGAGTCATGATTTTTTGTTACAGAAATGTACATAGGCCATATTTTATTCCCAGCAGCTGTTTAGAGACAGCCCAGTGTGGGAGCTGGAGGTCTTGCTCACTGGCAGCCTCTCTGGCTGAGATAAATGGACTCCCCACGACAGTGCAGAATATATGTTGAGTTTCAGAAAGTCTAAATTCCTGTAGGTTTCTGGGATGTCCTGATTCTGAAAACACCAATTCTATCTATTTGGCTCCACTCTGTCTTAAAGACACGTTTGAAGTGTGTAATTTTAGCTTTGAAAGGAAGTATTTAGCTAAAGAGTCAGGAACATACTTCAGATGAAAAGTCTTGTTTCCTGCTCTACTGAAACAAGGCCAATAAATGTGTGTGAGGAATTTTCGGGAAATTCAGTTAGATTCACATAACACCTGCTGCAGAACAAGCTACATCAATTCTGCTTCCTCCTTTCTTAGCCCCATTGCAGTAAATAACAGAGAAAGTATGTGTATATATGAGACTCCTGGTGTCCTTCTTCAGCATTATAATCTTCATCTGTTACAGCTCAATACCCTGTGTTATTGCAACAGTGATGTTAGCCACAAGAAGTTACTCATGCTATTCAAAGTCAGTCTGTGGCTGAAAGGGGAAAATGAGAAAAGAGGCACTTTAAGAACCTTTGCATGACTTCAGAGATTTTTCTGAAGTCAAAAGGATTGTGTTAAGAAGCAGAACCATCGTGACTCATATATTCCTAATCAAAATGCTGGGTGCGTGAAAAGCTGTTCAGTCGTTCGGAGGCTGAACTACGACTCCTTACAAGAGAAAAATAATACACACAAGGGGAAGCACTTAAATAATTGATGTGCTTTTCTTTTATCTGCATGTAGGAGTGACAGGAAATCTATGTAGCTGGCACTAATGGATAGAATCAGTATGTCAATAATTGCAAATGAGGAAGAAACAGGAGTGCATTTGTCCTGAAGAAACTGATCTTTCTTTCTTCTTTATCTCTCCGTGTAACAATGGGCAATTAATTGTGTAAATTATATAATTCTGTCCACTTTCAAATTTCAACAGGCTTTCAAATGCCTTTTTTTTTTTGCATGAATTCAGTCCCAAATGACTGTACACTTGCTTACACGTAATCTTCATTCTGGCATGTAAGGTCCTTTTTTCATGTCTTCCATGCTACATTCAAACAACAAAATAAGACTTTGTTTGCATCACATGTTTAATTTTCCATTCCACAACAGTGAAACGGTGCAGCCACGCTGGAACTGAACATAAACCAAAAATTAAAAAACAAACAATGCTTTCATAATGAAGAATTGCATAACCATTTCCAGCGCTGAAGTAGGATACTCTTGCTGAATAAAGTCTCTTGAAAAATTATTGGTGTATCAACCCGTTCATATCCAGCTATTTAATTCAAAGATTGCATTCAGCCATTCGCCCCGAGTTGCTTGTCTCAGGGAACAATCACGCAGCTGTTCCTGCTACATTCTTGTGTAGGCTGAAAGCAGCCTAAAAACTCTGGCATTGATTTCCTGTAACTACAAAGTGCAGTTCTCCAGGTTGTTCGTGAGGCATACCATTTGCAAAGAGGCTACTGAAGCAATACATACACTTGACACTAATATGGTGCTTTGGCTAAACTTATTTATAGCTGTGTGCATGTGTATACACGGGCGCATGCATGGGGCTGTACGGTTTGTGTTAGAAGCAGGGCTCTGGATTCTAGCCACATTGCAGTGCTAATGATATCTGTCACTGCAGCAACTTTTTGTAGCCGTATTATCTGGCTGGGTTCAAAACCAAGGATCTTACAGCCTTATTATGTTCATTGCATTCAGCAAAGCAGCATTTCTGTGCTATAGGACACTAATCAGTGTATTGGAAAGTTTAATCATTACTTTTTGCAACTATTTTTATGGAGTTTTCAGTGCTAAAATTTTAAACTTTGACCTAGCTAGCTGAAGAGCAATAGCCACAAAGAGAATTATTTCAAAATTCCTTGACATATAAAGCAAACTGGTTTACTAAGATTGCTTAATAACTGTGATGGACTACCACCATTTCTCTCTCCAGTGCATATTGGTATATGTGTATATACATCCACACATCTGTATGTACAGGAACCATAATATTATGCAAGGTCTGTGCAGCAGGTGTGCCTTGGGACTGGTTGGTTGTGTCTGGCTTGGGGCAGGGTGAGCCCTGTTTCCCAGGAGCAGGCCTGAGGCGGGGCTGGGGGGTATCAGAGAATCTTTGGGGAAACAGAGAGAAACAAACCTTTCCTCTGTGTATGCTGGCACATTTCTGATTCACATCTAAACATCACTTTACTTTCCATTCCAGCCCATAAAAGATTGCTTCCTTCCCTCAGTGCATCCATGAATGTTTTCCTGGAGGAAAACTCCTAGGTCCTTTCAGCAGCAAAGGTAATTGAGAGATCAGTAACTTTTGCACACAAGATGCCATGCACGCTCGATATCGGTTTCATCATTAATATCAGATGCCAGCTGATACTGCCACTGTCACCCTGAAATATCCCACCCCCAACTCAGAGTGCTTAATAAGCAAACTGAGGCCAGGCCCTTAAAATCAAAGCCTGGAGAAGTGAAAGTTTGCTGGTTGACAGATCAGCCCTTTGGGAAGGTAAGCAGGAAATACACATTTTCATCTCTCCTGTCTTTCGACAATAGCAACAGCACAGGGAATTGTGCATGGTGCAGCTCACTCTGCACTGTATACATAATTTATATTTTTCCACTCTGGTTATGAGTGAGCAGTCGGACTTGGGATTTGTTTCGTAAAATGGAAGCAGAGAGAGGAGGTAAAAAGAAAAACACTGCAGCAGCCTTCTCCTTCTCCAGCCTCACTGTTTAGCCCAGAACCTCAGCTTTGACACACAGGCTTCACAGATCAATGGAACATGAGAGCTACACAGCACATGTGTGTATATATACATATATGAAAAGCGCTTGCCATGGCAAAAGAAAAAATAAAATAAAATATATTTCCGATGGTCCACCTGTTTATTAGTAAAATGCCTTGGCAGAGAATTGGGCTAGCATTTTGACAAGAGTTTCCTTTTGTACAGGCAGTCTAGGGAATGTTTACAATTCCTATAGAAGTCAAAAAAACCAGCTGAGAAACATGCTTCTTGCTGATGTGCTCTTCTGCTCAGTCAAGTTTGATGTAAACAGCTCTAAGTGCTAGTAGAGGGCTCCTTCCTAGATATAGATAAAATGTATAACACGCTTATTTTAAAAATAAGTCACGTTTCTATTTCATTTCAGCAAACAAACCCTTCACATTGCCCTTGCTTTATCTGCCCTTGCTGTCCGTTACCATCCAGGAAGGTTTATCAAGGAGCAAACACATACACAGCGCCTGGTCCTGCAGGACCCATCCCCAGAAACTCTCCTGAGTGAGCTCTAGACAGCACACATCGATACATCCTCTCTCCGGACACCGGCACTTCAGACCATCTGTCTGAACTGCAGAACCCTTCCTGCTACCCAGCCCCTGTGCCTTCAGAGGAAATCCAGGCACCACCACCCTCGCCAGCCCTCCAGCACGGCGCACCAGGATCTGCAGTGGTTCCAGGGAGTTTCTGCTCTCCCTGCTGCGGCTCCGGCTCCCTTCGAAAGCAAGCGGCTCCGCGTATGACTTTGCAATCTGAGAATGTGAACCAGTCGGCAGGACACTGGGGTAAATATAAATCTGGCGCTTACCCACAGGCAGTCCCTCGCAGTCTGACATCGTGGGAGCAGTCCTCCTCACCGGGGGCTTAGGAAAACCACTGCAGGACCGCAAGCGCGGGTCCTTCTCTTTGCAAAGGCAAGGGGAGGAAAATATCTAACAGTTTACAGCCACCCTTCTCTTGCACTGTACATCTACCCACCCAGAGAGCTGTAGCAACAGTCCCGTCCCTGCCTTCTCATTATGGGATGTAAAGATAAGAATGTGCTTTTGTGCCAAAAGAGTGTGCTATTGGTGGATAAATTTGTTGTCATCCCTCCCCTTCGCAGAGTTTCCTCTTTAATGTCACAGAGGCACATTACCCTGGCGGAAAGGCCATCGAATATTTATGAAACGGCTTTTAAGAGCTAAGCCGCAAATGTGCGCGGGAGATCAGAGCTAATTGCTGTGCGGTGGGGTTGGCGGTGGGAGCCACACCGCAGGGCTCTCCTGCTTCCTGGGGGGCTGCGGGGGGAGCTGGTGGGCTGGGGGGCTAGGCTCTCACATCTTGCTCTGTACCTTCTCGTTCTGCAGGCTCCAAGTATAAATATTCACTGCTTGAAAGGGGGCAGGAGCCTGGGTATATCTCTTTAAGGGGGGAAGGGAAAAAAAGTCTTTTGTTTATATTGTAATATCTAAGAAATTGTTTTGTGACACTGTTACTAAAGGCTGTTTCATGGTTTATAATAATATTGTGAGTGCAGATTTCTCTGTAACTTCATGACTTTTCTTGCTTAAAACATGCGGCTTTAATGACAGTTTAGTGGCTGCTCCTACAACTTATTTTTTTAAGCATGAGAAATGTTTATGCAGGATTGGCTTGGTAGGAGATTCCCAGACTCATCCAGTTAGTAGAGAGTACCCCCGCACACTGGTGTGCTCATTAGGCACCTTAATGAAGTGCAAACAAAGGATCTGGCAGCGTCAGAGGCAGGCTGGGCTTGCCAAAGAGATGTGCGGGACCTGATGGGAGCCTCAGCACCCGGGGGATGGTTTGCTGCCACTTTTTCTCCTGGGAACTGTGTCTGAGACCTTCACAAATATTGGGGTTTCAGACCCAGAGCCGGAGGGAGGGCTTGGAGGACAAGAAGGCAAGTGGGGCTCCATGTGTAGGTCTCTGGGAAACACTTCCAGATCGTGTGGCTAGACACAGCCCCTTGGGGAAATGAGCCATTGGAGACCTGGGGGATACCTTTCTTCAAAATGCCTTGAAAAAAAAATCTTAATTTACATGAAGTGTGCTAGGAGCTCAGCTCAGAGCCAGCACCTCTGAAAAATTTGGGCTGTTTTTATTCAGATGCTTCAGTCTAAGCACCCAAAGGCTGACACTGCTGGCTCTGCCTGAGTTCTCCCTGAAGAGAAGCCTTTTAATATTCTGCTGGTTAGTCAGCAGCATAGCTAGCCATGGATTCAATTCAGGATGTCAGGCCAGTGACTAAGAAGCTAAAATAGCTGCAAAAGTAGATAGTGACATGCTCCCTAAAGCATTCCTCGGGTTGCCTACACAGGGTTGGTCAAGCAGAGCCAGACATGTCCGGTGGCCACTGGGGTTTGCTGAGGATCTGCTGGCACAGTTCTGTCAGGAACAGCCCTTGTCAGTGACTGCTTCTCGGTCTGTTCATGCAACACAAGTGGAGATATTCCCTGGCGTAAGGCTCACCTGGAGAGAAACAGGCTGTGCTCTCTGCCAAAGAGGCTGTACAAGGAGGAGAAATGCGGGGCACCGCGCTCAGCCTTTCCACCCCGCTGCTGCCTGCAGACCCAAGGAGTGGCCACTAGCTATTCTGGAAGTCAGGGACGTGTCTGGTTTTGATCTCAGTATGCATCTGAGGATGGAAGAAGACCTAAATCAGACTGGAGGCCTTCTCTTCCAGTGTCATCTGACTGCAGAAACATATTGCTCCAATGTGTAAGAATCAAAGCTTTCTTAGCTCAACCCTGTGCAAGCACAGGCTCCCAGGTCTGCAAGCATTTACGTGCCAATTTAACTGCAAGCCCCGCTGAAGTTCCTGGAACAGCTCACAGTTATAAACACATGCGTAAGTATTTGCAGGATTAAGGGCTCACCATTCCTCCTTGTATTCGGAGCAAACAGCTGCAGCTGGTTTTGAAGTTACCTCTCACAGCTGTGTGCTGGTGCTCCTCCACTGAAGGTTAGAGGCCTCCAGCAGAGCTGGGCAAGTGCCTGCAGGGAAGGCATGCCAAATCACACAGTGGTGTCTCAGCTCTATCTCGTCCTGGAGAGTGATTTAAGAAAGCTCTGCCTCAGTCACCCCCATTGTATTGTCCACGGCCAAGTCTGCTACAGGTGAGCAGCATCTTCTGGAAGAGGGGCAGAGAAGCCGGCAGAGAAGATTGAGGGGGAAGGGCAAATACATCTTAAACTGGTACGGCAAACTTGGCAAGAGCTCGTCTGCCAGAGCCCTTATTAAGATTTGGCCTTGGGAGAGCTCTTCAGTGAAATGCTAAAGGAGGTCAAAAGTTGAACAAATCAGACCTAATTCTTACAATGATACTCACAAACAAACACCTTCTTTTGATGTGGATACTTCAATCAAAAAATTAGCTTTGATCCCTGGATACTCTAGTTACAATGCTGGGTTTTGATAAATTATAAGACTTTTTTTTTTTTTTT
>VZRZ01008684.1:317602-332845 GCA_013398175.1 Climacteris rufus
TTTTAGTAAAATGGAATATTTCTTTTAACTTCCCCTGTTTCTCAGTCAGAAAAGAGAAGAGCCATGTTTGCTTCTGGAGAAAAGTCAAGCCTGGAAAATTTAAGTCTGACAGAGAAAGCTCTGTGAATTTATGAATAAGCCTGGTGTCTGCAAAAAATGCAAAAGCAAAAACTTAAACTAAACAATAAAAGGTGAGAAGTAAAACATGTATTATTTCAGCAGGTATTAAACTAATGTGAGAAATGTGTTAAATTTTTATCAATAACTGCTCTCACTCGGGCTTTTCAAGGAACCTGAAGGATGCTTATCCCCCAACAAGCAGCAAGGACTAGTCATAAATGAGTCTGCTTCATGTTACTAGTCATCTGCATAAAATCCACTACAAGTACTATAAGTGGGGTGATAAATGTAATATGTAGAAGGAAGTCACAAGGAAGATTTGCCTGGACCATTTGGTCTCCTGTGGAAGACAGTTGCATTGTCCTAATGCATCTTGAAATACTGAAGCACTTGCTGTGGTGTCCATACCCCTCTCTGGAGATTTCAAGGAAGAAATATTTGCCCAGGAATGTCGTGGATGTCCCATCCCTGGACATGTTCGAGGCCAGACTGGATAGGGCTTTGAGCAGTCTGATCTAGTGGGTGACATCCCCCAGCAGTGGGATTGGGACTAGATGATCCTTAAGATCCCTTCCAATCCAAACAATTCTATGATTTTAAGAAATATAAATGTCTTGTTTGATATTTATGTCACAAATCCTGCAGATAACCCGCGGTTTGGACAGTGCAAAGAGCTTTTGAGATACAAAAACCCTGTAGCTGAGCTGATATGCCTGTGGAAAGAGGGCATATTTGGGGAAACCTGGGTGCAGGGCACCTACCATGGCATGAGTACACAGTCACTTTAGCGTCCAAATACTCTCACCTACCTGAGTAAGACATGCAGTAGGACTTTGTTTCTAACTTACATGTTTACACATCCCATCTAATCTGTGCCTGATCTAGGTGCCTAAATACCCTGAACTCTAAGACTTAAAATACAAAGGGAAGGTCATAATTTTCGCCACCACCTGATGGACTCAGCCTTCTGACCGTGTAAAGAGCCTGATCCATCTGAAAGCTGACAGCTGGATCAGGGCTTTGGCTGTTGCTGACCTGCCTCTCACTCAGCCACGGATGGAGCCAACCTCATCCAAACCTCACAGGAAAAACAGGGATCTGTGCTTCCCACTGTGGGATCTCAGGCCCTGCCAGATGCTGCCTGCCTGCTGACACTACTGGTGGAAGGGCTTTGCTAAGCTCAGCCCTGCTGTAGGGGAATGGGTGAGCTGTTCTGCTTCCCTCTGCCTTTCTCTCTCCTGACAGAGGGAAATCGTGAGAAGCGGGAATTATTTCTTTAGCTCACCAAGTCAGATCTGATTATTAAATCTGCAATGTTCCATGAGATGGAAGGAAGCGCCTTACTGCCCGCTTCAGCGGGGGCTTGGATCTCCCATCAGCGTGATTTCCACGCAGTTTCAATACAGAATGGCTGAAATGCGCTTCTCCCTCCTAATTTATGCAAATTCCCTCGGGGTTTTCCTGCCATGTGAAGAGATTTCTGACTGTTGGGTACCGAGGATTTACAGCCCGGGTTGGGGGAGGGGAGTGATAGGGGTAGAAGAGAAACTGCAGGCTGATATAAGGAGGTTGGCATCAGGACATGGATGACCTTCTCTGGGAGCACTGCAGAGCCCAAAATGTTAGGAATTTGTTAGCTAAGATATGTTTTCCCCCTTTGAAAAGCCCTGCAGCTGGTGTGGATAGAATGAGCCTTTCTGTCCTCCAAAAATTAACCACAGCTTTGGTATTTCACCCAGTTAAAGTGCAGAGAAGCAAGAGGGGACCGTGCTGGCCAGACACTACCAGCCCCACTGCCAGCCCTACATCTTCTGAGTCATTGACGGGGCCTTGGTGAGGTCCCAGACACAGCTATGGGGTCAGCAGGCCAAATCCAGGGCCAGTGAGATGCTGTGTCATGTGTACACACAGCAGAGAAATGAGCTGCTGGGCACATGGGCCTGAACCTCTGTATGGCAATCAGCAGAAGGAAAAGCAACCAGGCTCAGGTGAGAAGTGGAGTGCCAAGGAAGTCCCAATAATTTGAATTTCATTTCATTATTGTTTTCTGACACATTGTGTTCACATTTCAACTTGATGGATGGGGACTGTAATAACGCAACCTCCAGAGGAGCTGATGCTCTGACAAGATCTCATGTGGGTTCATCCAGTGAAAGAAGAGTGAGTGAAAAAAGGCAAGATACAGCTGACAGCTGAAAGGGCCCTCTAGGAAGCAACAAATACAATAGTAATAGCAGCCCCACAGAATAACTAGGTATGTCATAATTTTGCATTAATCTTTTTTTTATTATTATTTTATTAGCAAGATTTTCACTATTAACAGTTGAATCTGAGCTTTGTATTCAAGAAAGAAAATGTCTCCATCATCTCCTCTGATGTCACCCCAGAGAGAAGATTAAAAGATTAACTATGTCAGGTGACACCAATCCAGCAGCAGAGAAAATAATTTTGCACATTCAAGGAAAAAATGTGGAAGAAATTCCGGCTATCTCCAGGAAATGTGAACCTTACTAGTGATAATTTCTGGCTCTCAGAGAAAACAGTTTATGCAAACGTGCAGATATACAGTAAATAAAATGAGAAGATCAAAGACTTGGAAGAGGATTTATCTTATAGATGAATGGATAGTCTGAATCTCAGCAGCATTTTCATCCCATCTAATTTATGAAAGGTTGCATTCTCTGGGGAGGAGTTACGAAAGGCCACTCAAATGATGTAAGGGGAAAAAAAACCCTACGTCTGAAAGACAGAACTGGCTTCTGAGCTGCCACAGTTCTTGCTGACAATGTCTCCTGACACACCGAGCCAAAATGAGCCTGCCATGGCACTCAAGTGAGATGCATTTGCACAAGGATGGAGAAAAGGTGATCATAGCAGCATGAGCCCAGCTTTGGCATCTGTTGACAATCATGAGTGGCTCTTTGCTGGCTGTCTCTGCAGGCGTCACCCAGCACAGGGGACATAGGCCAGAACTCTTTTCCCATCAATACCTGGTAGATTTTCATGCTGTAATTAGAGCTACTGGGAATTCCCTCTGCAGATGTTTCAGGTCTTAGAGAATAATCTCCCAGTGAACACAAAAAGTCAAGAGAAATTATACCATTCAGTCTGATCTTTCTGCTTTTGGTTTTAATGGCATTATTGCTGTTTATTTTACTGGGATTGAGTCTTGCATAGATGAGTGAAGTGGCATTTGCTCTGCACAGGTCTGGTGGACAAAGGTGTCAAGCCCTGAATGTAAATATTACTGTATCATGTGGTGGGTTTGAGGAGAAGGTGAGAGTCTTGCAAACCTGATTTGGCAGCTGCAAAAATAGCACTCAGGCAAACAGATGGTCCCTGCAAGGAGGGAAGTCTTTCAAAGATTCACAGATTAATGAGCTCTGCCAGGTTTTTAGTGGTTCCTACCAAAATTCCTATAAATCAGTCTAACTGGACAGGGAGGTGGAGATGAGAGAAATCAATAACTTCCCTAGACAGCTTGTATATCCAAGGTTAGCTGACAAAGGCTTCAGAGCTGGAAAATCTCAAGAGCAATTATAGAGGCACAGTGTCATCCTTTAGGAAGGCAAAAGCCACAGTGTTCATTATGTACTATCAGTGCTCTGGGGACTAATTGCAGCTGCCTGTGATCAAGGATATCAGTTCAGTGATAAAGGAAGGTGAGGTGTCAGGCACACTGAATTATTGGCTCATCCTAAGAACTCTGACATTTGTTTTGAGGGAGTGAGAACATCCTCTGTCCACTACAGGTCAGAGAGAGACCACACCTTCACCTGCCTTTATTAGAAGCAGCCCCAGAGAGCACATAACCAAGACAGAATATTTACAACAGCTAAACACAGTCCTAGCTTGAGACAAATGACATCTCATTTCCATTCTCATCTCCAAGACTTTCTCCCTGCTCAGTGCTGTGTCAAGCATAGCAAGATGCTCTCACCAAGCTGAAAATAAGATGTTAAAATTGCCCCTGGCCAAGGTTAGCCACAACAAGTAACCAAGAAATCAGGGTTTCATCCCAAACTTGGAACAAAAACAGACTATGCTTTTGGGATTGACCAGCAGCAGAAATAGCACCAGAGAGATCTGCTCTGATAATTCTCCAGCTGATCATCTGTCTAGCTGATTTTCTCTAGCAAAGCAACTGCTGTCCCCAAAACACTGAGTGAAGGTCTGCTGTGCTGGGAGACAGAATTGATTAAGAAATTGATAATGGAATCAGAGGTGAACTGCAGGGAAAATTATTCATTAGGGTATCTATAAAGTTTGAACATGGTGCACTTTACAATCCACTTTCATTTGCTTTTCTGCAAACATTCATCATTAGCGTCTGACAGCAGGAATGATCTGGGAGGAGTTTCCATTCTTAGTCATGTGGAGCCGCCTCCGTCTTACAATAAACACAGTCACAATTAACGGAAGTGGTGACCTTGTTGGCAATTTCTGAAAAGAGGACAAGACTCCTTGGGAATAGTGAATTAAGCAGATTATTACCACTTAAGTAACCTCTGCAAGTCACTTTGTGGCTGAGGCATGTTGCTGGGATAAAAGGAAAGCTTGCTTGTGACTGCTCAAATAGCACATAAGTAGTTTTTTCAAACAGTTTTCGTTGAAAACAGGATTAGATTTGGGTTAGGTTTTCTGATATTGATGTTTTTCACTACAGGCACCTCCAGCTGTCTCATGAAGAAATTCAAGACCGTTTTGATGTGGCCAGACTCTTGGGTTTGGGGGTGGGAAGCCTGGACTATGATGCAGAGCAGGGACTGCAGTGCCTTAGAGCTGAGCCAAGCAGGGCAGGGCACAGGCACTCAGGCTCCTGGAGGGAATCAAAATCCTCCTGCCAGCAGGGAGATGGAGAAGTCCTGGAAAGGGGTTGAGTGACTTCCCTGGGGTCATCCCATTAGTCTGTGGCATGGTGGTAGGGGAGCCTGGCTGCTGTTCCACAGGAGGCAATGGGCAAAGAAAAGAATTCACTGAATCAGTCAATTTGGAGTGCTTCTTGCAAACACAAAAGTCTCGATAGTGCTAATTTGCTTATTATTATTAAAGAAAAAGGAGAAAAATCTGTGATTCTATTCAATGCACATGAAATGTGTAAGAACCTTTATTCTTATTTCTTATTAAAAGTCTGAATGTATGGAAAAATATGTTTGTAGGATGGGCTTATTGTGTGCCTGGCACTGAACTCTTGGGGTGTTGGACAGGTACAGCTGCTGCAGGACTGCTGGAAATGGGGCTTTAAGTATGTGACATCCTTTCACTTGCCCAAAACCTCTGCCTCAGTGTACTAAAATGCTGCAGCTGGTCCAGGAGTGCCCTTCAGACACTCGCCAGCCTGGCTGCAGCTGCTGCATCACCACGGAGTTACAGCAGCTTTGATATTTGCTTGGTGTCCACCTGGCTGCTCTCTGGTAAGCTGCAATCACTTCTGTGAGTGAGATATCTTACAATCATTCTTGAGATACTCAACAGTCCAGCAGCAAGTGCTTCTTTCAACATGTAAGCAAATGTCCCAAACTGCTCTGGGAGCTGGAGGCATTCAGAGAGCCCAAAACAAACATTTTATGCTTTAAAATTGTAGGGACAAGCTTCCCTGCAATTTCCCAGTTTGATACATGGAGATGCTTTTTCCTTCTTCCTTTCCAATTCTCATGCAGGGAGAATGTGGGGCCTGAATTTCTCCCACTGTCATTTCTGCACACAGGCACTGTCCCCTCACTGGAGTGGAGGAGTGAGGCCAATTCTGGTTTTTTCACATGCTGTTAAACAAACCTAAGGACTCTCATCTCACAGCACAGCCAGGGTTTTTTCTCCTCTCAGCATTGCCTGGGGTTGCTTCTTGCAGTTCTCAGTGATGTCTTGTCCACACTGCGCCTTTACTCCCCTTCAGCACAAACCCAAGCCAATACTTCTGCTTTATCCCAGACCTATTCCTCATCAATCACTTTATTAATCCACATAAATGACAGCAACTAGTAGTAGCAGGTGAATGCTTGCCTCTGAAAACGTGGTTTACAGCTAATCAGCAGGGCTGGCACATAGGATCATCATTATGCTGTGCAGAGCAGATCCAGATGTGCTGCAGGGCCATTCCCAGGCCATCACTGCAGCAGCCAATATGTACTAATCAGGGATCCTGGCCTTCTTGAAGTACAGTCTCAGTGTATAGTTAGTTATGCTTTATTGCAATATTACACCTAAAAGTTCCAAAACCTTATTAATAATAAGATGTTAAACTTGCATGGAATAGACCAGAAAAGTCCAAAGGCTGAAGAGCTGAATATTAAACCAACATTGATATTTTTTTTCTTTAATTAAGAACTCAGCAGAAGCCTAAGAGAAATTTGTCTTGCAGCAGAGCCCACATCTAAGGAAATTTCATGTACGGTCAAATGTCAAGTTGTTTGTCTTGCAAAGGGCAATGTGGCAATCGTATTTCCATTTGGAGAGAAGTTTTTCCTTTGACCTGAGTTTTTCAGTGGGGGAAGGGGAGGGAGACAAACAAAGTGGGCTTTTCCTTTCAGCACACATGTATTCAGAAATCTGACTGCTCATGTTAAAAAGGTCATGGCTCCCTTCCCTGCTCCTCCCTGGGGCACAGCTAGGCCAGCCACACCTTTGCTACCAGTGCTCCCTTCCTAAGTTGTCCCTTCTTCTTCTGTGAGGCTCCTCAGATAAAAGTTAAGCCCTTGGAAAAGCATGTGGTGCTGGCACTGAAATAATCAAGACTCCCACCCATCTACAAGTGGACGTTGGCCCAGTACATTCTTGCCAATTAAATGTTCATTTTCATTGCTGTTTCCGCAAGAAACAAGATTTGCACAGTCCCTTTGGTAATAAACCCTCACCCCAGTGGCTGGTTGCAAAAAACAATGAGGTTTGCAAAGTGTTGAAGTTCCTACAGCTTCCAGAAAACATCTGGGACTCTTTAAAGGGGAGAGATTGGACTAGTTAAGGCTGCCTGAGGAGAGGCAGGTGGCACTGTGACCCACAGTCAGTGTGTGTGGCCAGGGTGGCCGTGCAGCACACACAGAGCCCCAGAGCTGCCCTGCATGTGCCACCTCTATCCAGGGGCACAGGCAGGGTTACACAGACACAGAAGGAAGGTGGGGATTCAAGATGGGAAGCTGTAAAGTCAGGCATTCCTGCAGTGGGGGATGCTACAGAGGCCAGGGGGGACTGTTGTGATGTGCTGAGGATGCTAGAGAGGACCTGGGGTGAAAAAAAGGAGTCATTGCAGCTAAAAAAGTTAGGGAGGAGCAAGCCAGTGTTCATTAGCACTGCAGGGGTTCTGTTCCCATCCTGCCTGGCCAGAACCCACTGCCCATCAACTCCCTGCATCCAGCTGGGTTGTGCTTGACCTCAAGGCCTGTAGGGCTCAGCCCTTTCAGGAGGAAGCTGTAAACACCTCTCCTTGATTCTCGACGTCACCTTTACCATTGTCACCTTCCTCTCCAACCTTCCTGCTTCCACTGTCCCCATCCTGCACTGCTCAGAGAAGGGAGGCACAGCTTTCCCAGCTATGAATCCTCCTCCCTGGCCTTTTCACTGCTTTGCCAGGTCATCACCAATCCCAGAGGAGAGCCCCCAGCTTTCCCTGTACTCCTGTCCATTTTCCCTGCTTGCTGCTATTTATTGCTCTGTGGCATTCGGGGGAGGAATGCAGCCTGTCCCAGGGAAAGGGCTGCTGCTGCCAGGACTCAGCGGGCTAAGTTTAGTTCCTGGCTCTGCCGGGATCACCTCTGTAACGCTAATCAAAGATTAGATTTCTCCCTGCCTCAGTTTCCCTCTGTAGAGTGCAAAGTTCCCTCTTGTAATCTGCCTGAGGTGGGAGCTGGCCTATACAACTTGTGCACACTGCTCCTGTCCCTGGAGCTCCTGCCCTGGCCGAGATCTCAGGGTACTTCTGCAATCAGTACAGTCATGTTATGTTTTCACTAAAGGTCTTCTTGCATTTTTGATATGAAACATGAAAATACTAAATAGAAGTTAATAATAATTCTTCACATTATGATTTTTTACTTTGTATGCAGTTCCATTTAAATTATAATTCCCTAACAGATAAAATTACTCTGGGATTACTCTCACAATTCTAGATAATGATGTGAGAGCTGATGTGACCACAGACAGTCCATCAGTTTTAGAACCCTTTCCATACATTTTCCAGGAAGAAGTCAGTCTTTGGAGGTGTAACCAGAGCTACTCTCTGTGTTGTAGGGATTAAATAACAAAAATCTATGAACAACAAGAACAGAAAACCCTCTATGTATGAGTTGAAGGCTTAGCTTAATGCTGTCTCTTTAAAAAATTGCTCAAATAATACATTAAAAAGCAAACCTCTTCTATCACATCCATATTTCATCTGCACCTTGGAACTGTAATTAATGGCACAAGAGGCTTCATTTGACAAGCTGTCCTCAGGGCAGACTTTTTACTTCTATCTACATCAACAGTGCTCTGTACTACTGTTTCCCTTGGCAAAACTCCTCTGCTTCACCCTGCTTGGTAGTGGGGAGGCGAGCAGATGTGAGGCTAATCCGCGTTTCTCTCTCCATTGATGAATACTTCCCTCAGATACAATAGGACTAAAGAGAATAATTTTTCAAAGATGGAAGAAGACACATGGGGACACACACAGCGGGAGGTGAAGAGAAAACTCCTGCTTGTGAAGCCTGCCTGCTGTGTGAAATGATCAATGCTAATTCAAACTGAATACGATCGAAGTGAAACACCAAGGGCCAAATTAGTCCCTGGTGCAGCACCAGTAACCCAAAGGCAGATGATTCGATTTCACTGAACTTATGCCAGGACTGAACTTGACCCCTAGTGTTACGTGGCATCCAACAGTGCAGCCAAGAAACCTGAAATACATCACAGGCATCCAAACAGAGGGGTGCTGGCTGTGGCTGGTGCTAGAGCACGTGTCGAGTTTTCAGTTCTTGAGCACTGTTACCCCCAACAACTGTTTCTGGTGGTCATTTGCCCCACCCTTTTCATAGCAATCATGGTCATTTACCTTTGTCTTTATGAAAAGGTTGCAGAGGCTCTCAGAAAATATGAGGAACAATAAAGGAATTTGGTTTATGCACCTACCAAATATTGGACGAGTTGTATTTTTTCTAACCAATTCAAATGGGAAAAAAAGAAAAAAGGGGGAAGAAAAATGGTAACCTTTCTGGAAGATCTGCCTGATGTTACACATGCTCATACAATGTGTACTGAATCCATCACAAAGCAGGTCAGCCTGCAGCAGGATGGAGATGCACTGACATTAACTCAGGGAAAAAATGAGGTGGTATGAACCATAGGATCCCAAAGGCTTTCAGACATTGATTTGTGGATCTTAGACTATGAGCAAGAAAGAATTTAGGTTTCACTTTTCCCTTGGGTTTTGTGGCATGTAAAAGCTGAGTCTGCTGAGCCCGGTTTCTCTGTTTGAGGGGCTGTGCAGTGCTGCAGTGTTACCCAGCAGGGACATGAGCCATAGTGGCAGGGACCCTCTCTAGGCTCAGCCCTCAGATTGTTCACACAGACTCTTCTCGTGCTTGTCCAGGGCCTGGGCAGCCACCCAGCACCTGGACAAAAAAGAACTGAACTCAGTGGGAGCTTTGCCATCAGCTGTCAGATTACCAGGCCAATATCCAACATCAGGTAGTACTTAGAGCCTGGTTATAAACCCTGTACATCCCCCTGAGCACATTTAATACCCAAAAGTAGAATTTCATATTTGTTATTCTGGCTGTAAGGTTTTCCTTGCTGATCATCTCCATTTGCATTACACGGATCTATTTCATCTAGAATCTAGCAACAGCTAACACTGCTATCTCTTCTTACCAGTGATTCAGGTGCACACATACATTGCCAGGTTGGATGGGGCCCTGAGCAGTCCGGTCTAGTGGAAGCACAGGCACCAATAAAACTCCATGGTGAGGTGACACACTTTATCACACCAATGACGAAGAACATTTAAAGGAGACAGACACATAAATATTGGCCATTGGGCTTAGAGGACAGAGAAGAAGGTCAACAGAAACATGATTTCAAGATAGAAAAAAACATTTGGGTCTGGTACCCAAAAGCTACAAGAACTAAGACAACTGGCATTTTCCCAGTCAACCACCTTGTCCTGAGCAGAAATGAAGATGTAGGAAAAGAATGAACTGAAGGCAGCAACAAGTTATGAGAACTTCCTTAAGAGTTTGAAGTCTCACATTTTTATAGAGAAATGGATGCTGGCCTTGCAGCTGGAGAGCCAAGGAGGTGCCCTGCATGGTGTAAGAGAGAGAGGCCCCTTGGACTGGGGCAGAGCCTTGAGAGGGCCCCATCACTGCCATTGTCTCCTCAGGCTGGGCACCACTGACTGCTTTAGGCACCCTCACTGCTTCTGAGGGGGCCAGAGGTGCTCATACCCTGAAGCAAGCTGCACACTGCAGGCCTAAGGGGAGCTGGAAAGGAGACCCTGCCAAACCAGGTCCTATTGCCTTGACTGGCCCTTAGAGAGTGAGGCACCATTTTGCAAGCAGGCATTAGGTTTGAGCACCTCTGTGAGTGCAATGGCACCAGTAGAGTCACCAAAGCCTTGTAAGGATGATGTGGGAGAGGGAGGGCTGGGACCCACCTGCCCAGTGGTAGCACAGCCCCACAGGAGCTCCCAGAGCACGTTCACCATTCACTGCTGTAGCACAGGCTGCTGAAATGGCAGGACAACAGCTGGATCTGCTCGTCTGGTGGGTGCCAGTGATCGTGCCTGTGGGTCTGGGGACAGGGCTCAGCTGTCTCCACATGGGCAGGGGGCTTCTCTCCTCAGTCATCCTCTCCTTGCTGCACTCACCCCACTTGTGTCACCTACCACCACACACTCCTGCCCAGTGCCTCTATCATCCGCTGGAAAAGAACAGTAATGCTGGTGTGATTAAGGGTAATGAGCCACTGATTAGCACTGGAAAACACAACTGAAAACATTTCATTTCAATTGCCTTCCTTGTTGAGTTAATTAATATAAAATACAAAGCCTCTCAGCTGTATTACCATGCCTGCTTGGTGCAAAGCACTTTGACTGAACAGGTTTGCAATTAATATTTGTGTTGTCTTGCACCTTGCATTAGCATAACAAACGAAACTAATAGTGCCTTTCAGATTATTCCCAGTCATGTAGCTGCTCTTTGGACTATTACCCACTTGCTGTGGGGATGCTTGAGCTGAAGGGAAGGTGCAACACAGCCCTTCTACCACAACCATAAGACTTCCTGAAGAAGCCATGTGAAGGAAAAATGCTCTATGGTATTTAAATTTGGCTTTATATGATATTTTAATGTCTGCCAGCTGCTTGACGAGGTTCAGGATGTCAGTGAAAACTTTGGCTGTAACTTTAGTGAGAGCATTTTTGATCCCAGACTGATGGTTTGGAAAGTTCAGGGCCATCTGAGAGTAGTACTGCAATCAGTAAGGCCATGAAAGCAGAAATAAATGCTCATATTTGTTAGGTGACCCGTTTCTCTACGTATGCTCCAGGTTTACAAATTGCTTGTAAACCCTGTGGACATATCTGAGTGCCCTCTCCTGGAACATGATGGAGTTGCTATTGCATTTTTCCAACCAGCTGAACATTAGACCTACAGAAATTGGGGTTTTTTTTCTATTTTAGAGTTACATCGTGTATCTGAAAGGTATGTAACACACATATGTAATATATATATAATGTATATAGCACATAAATATAATCCATATGCCATAAGTGTAACATACACTTGCATACATATATATGAGACAAAAGCATAAACACCTGAATTTTCTGCAATTCTAAGATCATAATTATAATTGATTTACTTCTTCATGCAACAGTTCATAAGTATACCTGCTCTTTTTACAGCTATTAATACCAATATTATCATCTTACTAGATTTACTGAAAAACATTTTAGTAACTGGTGCAGGTACACCCATCTCTAAGCTACATTCCCTCTCTCACCTATATATATGCCATTAATCATAACAATGACTGAGTATAAATCAAAGGTACACAGATATTATTGTGCTTTTTCAAATTGCCATCAATTTTTTTAGCAGTTTCAGCAAAAAGCATACAAAGGATCTGACTCTCTGTAAAGAATTAAGTAATTAATACAAGGGGTTTTAGCCAAACCCAAATTTAATGTTTTCATAAATGTTAATTGTTTGGAGAAGATTGCACTCGTTTCTGACTAAATTCACTTTTAAGGAGTTCCTTATAACCAGATGATAAGAGATCAGCAAGAGCAGCAAAGTTTCATATTTTAATACCGAGCATCATTGTTCTGTGCAGATAAGAGCTTTTCTTCTGGGCAGCTCAGAATCAGACAATCACAGAATGGCCTGGGCTCCAAGGCACCTTAAAAATCATCCAGTTCCACCCCTTCTACAAAGGACAGGGACACCTTCCACTAGACCAGGTTGCTCCAAGCCCCATCCAACCACCTGTGGAGAAGGAAGGTCGGGTTTACACCTCACACCAAAATATCTGGCCTACTTATGACAGCCATATTAAAATATTTAATTTGTCTCCAATGTGGGCAAGAGATGTGTAGTTAATAATTTAGGAGGCTCTTTAAGTTTGTCCCATATTCAGTGTTACATTGGTTGAGGTCTTTAAGCACCTGAAAGTGTCTTGCAACATCTCCTGCAAACAGATTGGCACATCTCAGTAGCTCTGGGTGAAGCAATAAAACGAATCAAATTCATTATCCCTCTTTTATGTTGGTATTACACCATTAATTTTAACAGCCTCCCTTGACACTTGGAGGTATAAAGGGATACCAGACGCCTGCTTTGCTATTTTTGGAAGCTGACTTCAATACAGGAAGGTCAGAAAAGCATGCGTGAGTTTATTTAAACATTCTTATTTTTTTTTAACCTTAGAAATTTTTTTAATTCACAATTTCTCATTTTATAGCATTTTACTGAAGAAGGAGCCTAAAGCAGCTATATTTCTGCTTTAACAGAAAAGAGCATCCTATTTTAAAATTAATGCTAGAAAACATTTAATTCAATGAGAATTAGGGGTCTGGCTGTGTCTTAGGTTTCTGCATGCTTTTTAAAGTTGACATTGATACTGCATTAACTACCACAACAACAAATTCACTAAAAGGAGCAGGAATGAGGTGCAATCATTCATTCCCTATTAACAGAGGTCAGGATGCTGCAACCCATGGGGTGGGAGAGCAGATGTAGCCCTTTTCCTGCTACTACCTACACCCCATGGCTGTGCTGGAACAGATCCTTGGTGTCAGCTGATGTGTGAACATCGGTGAGCTGGGAAAGGACAGGACACCATGGCTGTGCCCTGAGAGCCCAGGGGATGGGTTACACAGGACTTCTCTGTGGTTTAGTCATCCTTGCAGGAAAAAAACCCACAACCAAACAAAAAGAACCAAGCACACACAAAAAACCAAAACGAAAAAAATGATTCTCAACTGTGTGGAAATGTAAGTAGAATATTTGAAACAAAGAATGCTGTGTAACAGTGTAAGCTTGTAGGGTCACATCAGGGACGCTTGTTCAAAGTAACATGGGAGAAATTGCTGTAATCACCAATGCTATATACAGCTTTTCCCTCTGCAGGCCCAGAAAGAGTGAAAAACATCCCATACACCACCAAACAGCTGAATCACTGTGCTGAGTGATAAACATGCTGGCTCATTCAAATCTCTTGCCTAATCAAAGTCATCTCTCAAGCAGACAGTCATCAACACCCAGCATTCTGCTGTAGCTGTGAGGAGCTACTCTGCAAAGAGGGGCTGGATGAAAAGGGGCCAATCACTGCTTCTGGGCAATATCACTGGAATCAGCAGGGTAAATAGTGAACAACAAGTAGAAATGAACAGCAAGAGCAAAACATGAGAGTGCGCAGATGTAACCTCCATTAGCTCGTTAAGGGTGGAGCCGTTGGCCTGCTGGGAAATTATTGTCCACTTTATGTCTTGATATTGGAAAGAAATTAACTAAAAGAGCCCAGCCAGTTTTAGCACTTGAGCTGCTTAATTATGCCTTTTAAAGTTGTCTTTGAAGCCATGGAGTGAAGGATGAACGAAATGCTCTCTGAAGGTCCTTATTAGTCATTCCCTTCTCCAATGGTGATAATAATTACATTGTCCTACATCAGACAGAGTGTTCCTAGCAAATCCCCATACTCCTCCATAACATTTCCATCAGGGCAGGCTGAGATAACGATATGGGTAATTAGAGCTCTGGCTGCAGGGTACGGGAGCTATGGTGGTCAGCTGTGAATGTGCCTCCTGGGCAGAGCATCCTTGCCTCATCTCCCAAGGCTTAGGCCAGATGGGAAAATCCTGCAGCTGAGGGAAAGTCCTGCTCAAATGCTTTAACTCCTCCTATGTGTGTGGACTCCAAGGGAATTTCCTTCCTTATTGCTGGCTGCAGACAAAGTGGTAGATGAGATCTTTATTAGATTTTAACCACTAGAAAACACCATTATTGTTGTTCAGTCTTTGTGCTGCATGATGTACCACACAAGCTGCTAATGTATGTCCTGACTCTATTAAACATTGAAACCTATCCACTAATGGCCCACGGCAAAAAAGACCCATAAAAAGGCAGTGGTAAAAAGGCAGCACTTTTGTGCCACTGATGTTTTATCTGCCATTTGCAAACTGCTCAGAAATTGCATCCCTGGAGCACCTGCACCTGTGGCAGCAGCAGCTCTGGTGAAGCAGCAGGCAGGCAATGGCAGATTGCAGTGGGACTTTCCCTGGCAGCACCTGACAGGCATGAATAATGAAGGGACTCATTAATCATTTACAGAATAGCTGTTCCTGTGGATTCATCAGTATTAGAGACTCATGTTGACGTCTTTCTCTTTTGATCCCACTGAGCATTTTGTGCTTGGCAAGGTCGTGATGTCCCTAGGATGGGAAAAGTCACACCCGGAGAGGGTTTTGCAACCTATGGCTCTGACACTTCGGGATCCCTGCCCTAGCTCACAGATCACAGCACTGGTCCAAGTACAGACTGGCTGCGAACCTAAAGGGTCGTGCACTCTTCAAATAACCAGAAAGTGTGAAAGAAACAGGAAAAACAATTAAAATGTAAAGTTTAAAAATGCGACTGTTCGCCCCATCCATCTCTG
>VZRZ01008684.1:333109-357648 GCA_013398175.1 Climacteris rufus
TTCAGAGCTGCCCTGCCCTGCCCTGCCCTGCCCTGCCTGTGCTGTTCAGAGCTGCCCTGCCCTGCCCTGCCTGCCCTGCCTGTGCTGTTCAGAGCTGCCCTGCCTGCCCTGCCTGTGCTGTTCAGAGCTGCCCTGCCCGCCCTGCCCGCCGTGCCCGCTGTCCCGGGGCAGCAGCAGCCGCGCTCGGGCTGCACCGGCCGCTCCCGGCCACAGGAGGGGAGCGCTGCCCCGCGCTCCGGCTCCCCGGCCTCTCCCGACGGGAAGCGGGGGCTGTGCCCCCGCCTCTCACTGCGGAACACGGTGGGGACCGCCAGGAGCCTCCGGGCAGGGCGCTGCAGGAAGGAGGGAGCGGCCGGGACCCCCGGATCCCCGGCAGCACCTCGGTGGTCATCCCCACAGCCTAATCGTGTGAGAAGGATTGTAAAAAACACGGGCAGCCCGACACGGCCACGCCGAGCGAGAGCCGTGGGTGCAGCCACATCCCGAGTGTCACACGTGGAGTGTGGCTGTCAGCGACTCACACAGCCCGGTGCCCAAACACACAGCAGGGTCCACCACGGCGTCCGGGTTCCCCTGTGCTCACGGCAGCACACACGGGACTGGGCAAGGGATGATGAGCTGTGATTTCTTGTTTCCGGAGCATTTATCCCCCAGCTAAGGCTCTTCTTCATAGTATCTTAAAAAAGGGTCCCTAGGTAATGTCCATAGCGTTGTTTGTCTGGTTTCGGTGGACATTTCTAGATGCTTGATAGCTCAAGCAGGGCATGCTGTGCCTGCTCTGATCACTGCCTGGCTGAAGCACACAGCCTTCAGTAGCTTAACTGGAGGTTGGGAACTGTGGCTTCAAGGCAAATGTTGGGCTGGATCCAAAGCTTGTTGAAGTCAACAGGGCTCCCACTGGGGTTTTTAATCAGGCCTATCATTAATTCGTTAATGAAGTTAGCCGCTTATCTTTATTAGATGGACTCTTCAATGAATTGATTTAATCTAGAAGACTTCTCCTCCCTGACAGATTTTCAGAGCCCCACGCACTCCTGCTTCTGCGCAGAGCCCAGCCTGCCCTCAGCCAACCGTGCTCTGCTTCCCAAGGAGATAATCAGCTGGCCCATCTCCTCTCAATCAATAAGCATTTATTCTAATTGAAACCAACATCGACTGGATACCAACCAGGAATGTGAAATGCTCTATAAATAATGTGCATGAGCTGCAGCCTGAGAGATGGCAGTGGCAGGGCTGTCAGTGGGAGTGCTAATGGGGGAAGGACATGCCACCCAGTGCTCTGTCACTCTCCCAATGCCCTATTTACAGCTCTCACCAGGGAGCTCCCTGTCTCACTTTGATGATGAATTAGCTTCCTCTGATGGATCAACCTCCCAGTCCACCATTCCTTGAAGAATGCATTGCCTAACAAGAATTCCTCATTAACATATAAATCATGATGTATTTCTTTGTGGCACCCCAGGCAAAACAATGGGTCGAGAGCTCCCCCGCATCAAGCTTTTCCCTGAAGGGAGAACTTTCATTGATTGCTAAATGGAAGGTGGAAAGAGTGAAATCATTTAATTGCATAACTCCTTGATGTGCTACAGTGTAGACTTTAAATAAGCATATGACTTCCCCAGAAAGGATGCTGTCCTCATATTTTATTGCAAGACAAAGTATGATTCTTCTCTGTCATAACTAGTTACTGTAGCAGATGGACACTTACAGTGTTAGTTTACCAACAATATCAGGGTCTTCTGAATACCACACCTGCAATGGGGATAAAACCTAAATTCACAGATAAGGTTTAATACAAGAAATCTGTCATACCTGTCCAATCTTTTGTAGACAGACCTGTTTTTACCATGCCACACGCCCATGCTGCAAGGATACAAGGTGACCCTGAGTCAGGAGGTGAGCAGCCACCACTAGCACTGCTCTGTGCTGAAGTTAATAAACCCTTTTCATAGTCAGTCTGGGAAACACCAGCAAAAATACCTTGAGGCATTTATATCAAACTCTACTACAAACTTGTAGGGTCGTGGTAGGTGACAGCCTGTATGGACAAGTTAGGATCATCTGAACTAGTAAATTTTCAGTTCAGTCACTAGAGTAAATAAAGAAATTGCCCCAAACTACTGTTTCTCATTGGCTGGACTATGCAGAAACTAATTTCTGATTCTGGATTTTCATGTGGGTATGCCACGGGCTGATAGCAATGTGGCAGCTGTATCTGCCAAATCTGGCTTGAAAGTGAGGACAGGAAGCACCATATTGTCCACTGGATCAGATGAAGCCTGGTGAGGAATAACACATTGCAGTTCCACCTCAAGCCTTAATAACGTGTCCAGGAAATGGACCATGTCAGCACAGCAGGCAGCAGCAGCAGGAAGGAGATGTTGAGCTCTGCAGACTGCCGTGCAGCCCCTTGGAGCATCCCCTTCCTCCTCTGCAGCTGCATCAGAGATGGCATGCAGGGCCCACCAAACCCATCCTCAGCATTGTAACACTACTTGAAGAAGTAACGAGCGCTGTGAGATAATTCACTTTGAATGAATGGCAAAGAAACCTATTGCCCAAACATTCTCAGCCCATCCTGTGTCCTCCTCTGACTTCTACACCAGTGGCAGAGCCCGCATAATCTGTCCTTCCCTCAGTTCCAGGGAAGCCTGTCCTGTGACCTCTCCCATTCCCTGGCATGTCTGGTAGATGAATCAAACTTCCATATGGTGCATTTGGCATGAGGTGCCTGTCTGAAGAGCACAGCAGATGGTCTTTAAGGAACAAGATGTGGTTGCTTCCCACAATACCTCATCCCAGACAGCGCAGCAGCAGAAAGCCTGTGAGTGTCTACTTTCCAGTTCTACATATGTACTTTTTACTGGAGTCTCTATGTTCTCAGGGCAGCTGCAGAGAGGGAATAGCTGAAACACCTAGCCCAGCACCTGGGACCAAGGTGAGAAGCACCTCCGAGTTTGATCATCCCCGGAGCTAGATCTACAACAATTCCCACCACATCCTTCCAGCCAGCAATCTGTCACTCCCTGAGCTCAGGCAGCCCAGCCTCTCCTCAAAGCATTGTCAGTGCTGCCCTGTCCCTTCCTCTCCTGTTTCCTTTCAGCCCCAGCTCTTTCTCCACAGCAGCTCTTCCCCCACAGGCTTTCTCCTACACTGCCCTGTCTGCACTCACTTTCTAATTTGTAACTGGATTTTTGGCAGTTTCAACAGGAACGGTGAGAGTGGTTTCTGCTGTCTTACCTTCTGTCAATGCTAGGCAGCAGCTCACCTGCCTCTACATCAAACATTAAGTGCAGCCTCCAAACTTAAGCACACACAAGCCAGCTCACCCTCCCTTCGACCTTCTGTTTACCATCCATTTGCTAGTTACACAGGATTTAAAGCAAGGATACATTTTTTTCTTGTTTTGTGTTTACATTAGAGAGATTGGTATCAGTTTAATTAAAGCATCTTAAAATAATTTCATAGCAGGCACTGTTTTCCTTGTGTAGACAACAGCAGGGCACGGAGCTGGTGTAGCTCCATCCAGCTCTGCTGTGGTGGGGCTGTGCCAGCTGGGTAAGGAGGGGAGCCCACAGCAATGCAGCTTGGGGTCATTGCCTCCACCAGCAGTGCCAGAAGGAGAACTTGGAAATTCCAGCAAGTCTTCTTGGAAAGGTGTCCTTTGCTAACATGCAGGAAACATTAAAAGGAAGCCTGGAGCTAATGCTGCAAGGCAGGCTATGAAATAGGGCACACAAGGCATGGTCCTCCTAAATCTCAGTGCTTTTTTGCCATTTATGCATCACAACACCTATTTGTTTCATTTCTGCAGAGTGCTATTTTCAGTTTACAACTTTCTTGAGGTGCTTTCCCCTGTATCAGCCAGGTCTTGCACACCAGTGTTAATCCACAGCTGTCCTGGCACCACCTGCTCATCTAGTCCTCCCCTTTTTACTTTTCCCTTATGGTTTTCAGAAATTAGCAGAGGGGACTAGAGCTCAGGCTGTTTGAACTGCTGAATACTTCCTTCACAATTTTTAGCTGTGGGCTTGAGTCATGGCTGTGGATTCTCTTTTACTGACTCATACGAAGGGAAGAATTCATCTCCGTTAGAAGGCTGAGTGATCAAAGTGATTTATACCCATCATGCTTTTATCCCTTTCAAATGTACTGTGTTTCACACAGACCCAAATTGTAAATGTCTTGTGAGGAAATGAAACCCATTATGAGTGACTTTGAGCATGCCAGTTCTCTGGGGAGCCTCAGCTGCCCTCTGTCCTGGGAGCAGCTGTCACAAGATGCACCACAGTAACAAAGCTGCCAGCCAGCTGCCACCAGCAAAGGGGCTGAGGGGTGAAACAAGTCAAAAGGAAGCTTATGGTCATGTGTGTTGGTTTTGACTGGGGAAGAGTTAATTTTTTTTTCCCAATGGCTGGTATGGGGCTTTATTTTGGATCTGAGCTGAAGACAGTGTTGATAATAAAGGCAATTTTGTTATGGCTGAGCAGGGTTTGCACAGAGCCAAGGCCTTTTCTCCTTTCTGTGCTGCCACCCAGGGAATCTGGAGATGCATGGGAGGTTGAAAGGAGACACAGCCAGGACAGGTGACCCCAGCTGACCAAAGGGAAATTCCATAGCTTTTGACATCATGCACAGTATACAAAGTGAAGGAGGAGGAAGTGGGGGAATGCTTGGTGTGATGGCATTTGTCTTCCCAAATAGCTCATACTGCGATGGGGCTCTGCTCTCTTGGAGATGGCTGAACACCTGCCTGCCCATGGGAAGCAGTGAATGAATTCCTTGTTTTGCTTTGCTTGTGTGTGGCTTTTGTTTCCCCAATTAAACTGTGTTTATCTCAACCCATGAGTTTCTACCTTTTACTCTTCTGATTCTCTCCCCAGTCCCACTGGTGGGGGAGTGAGTGAGTGGCTGCCTGGGGCTTGGCTGCTGCCTGGGTCAAAACCATGACACCATGGAAGCTGCATGCCTGGCTCTTGCACCAAGCACAAGGACTTGTGGAGTACACAGCTCTTCCTTAGAAGAAAGCTCTCAGCAACCTGGAGCAGTGCAACAACCAGTGCATGAAGCATCCAAAGGCACATAGATTTTCTCTGGGGCTTCACTGAGGGCAGTGGATGACAGCCCCTTCCCCAATAGCCATCACCACAGCCCGGCAGAGCCCCACAGCTGGGGAAGCTGAGGAAGGGCTGTCTTTGCTGCTGTTGTGAGAGAGCAGATTGCTGCCATCAGTAACCAGGCCAAGAGTCAAAGCAAAAAAGATGCATGCAACATCTTATAGCTGGGGTCATGCAAAATGCTTAGCACTTCCACCATCCTGGCCTTACTCACCATGCTTTCAAAATACAAGTTAATGGGTCTGCAGAAACACTTTTCGCAGTATTGCATCTAGAGATTTCGGGTTTCTGAGGCTGAGAGCTGTACTACTAGTCACAGGAACAGTGCAAGCTGTGGTTACACAATAGTCAAACATCCCTAGCCAAGTGTTTCATCTGGTGTGCTGTCCCTGTCCCTCCTGTATACCCAGTTGCTGGCATGATGCTTATCTGACCATGGGGTAAGGCAGCTCAGGGAACTAAACCAGCAGAAAACTGACGTGGCAAAAAAAGGGAATTGTTTTATGCTAGGTAAGCTCCTTCACGGGCTCATTGCAGTGTCTGGCAGAGGGGAGTGTCTCTCAGGGAGTATCTCCATTTGGGGAAGTACTTCCATTTGGCAAGAGAGAGACCATGCCAGTGCTGACCCAAGTAATTTTAAAATGTTGTGGCAGAGCAGACTTAGTTGCTTTATCATACAAAGGGGCAACTAAACACAGGAGTCCAGGCATCATGGTGAAATGCAGTATCTCACATCTTCAAATTTGAGATCTTTCCTGAAATCCCTGGTAGAAGAGACCTGATGTGCACCTGTGTTGCTCTCATTGTGTTTGCAAGTAGGTTATCTGGGGAGGATGTGGAATCTCTCTGTTTGGAGATAATAAAAAAACACCTAGATGCAATTGTGTGCAATTGGCTGTAGATGGCCCTGCCTCAACAGGCAGGTTGGACAAGATGATGTCCAGAGCTCCTTCCAAACTTAACCCTTCTCTGATGGTTCTGTGTCCCATTAAATACAGTTCAGAAGCAGCTGTGAGCACATGAGCCTTGGGGTAGGAGGCACAGCCCCAGGGAGGAGAGCCAGAGGGCAGTTTCTTCATTAAGGTGAGTCAGTCTCAGTCTGCACCAACCATGGATGGAAAAGCTCCCTGGTTCTGGCACCCATGTTCTCACTGCCTCCCTGGCCTCCAGACCACACTCACTCAACCACATGTTCACATCAGGGAGCTCCCTGACATAACACTAATATCTGTTTCAGGTTCTTTTCTCTCTCTCTAATGCCTGCCGATCTGGCTGGCTGTGAAACAGCCCCGCTGCAGGGGATGGTGCAAGGGAAGTGGTGGTAAAGCTTTTCCAGAAACACAGGCTCACATTTGTTTTAGCAGAGCATGAAACCACATGGGCAACAGCCCTGTACCATAGTGCCCTCAGCCAGACCTGCCACAGCTCTGCCCTTTCTCCTGTCCTTTCCATGTCCCCCTTTTCCAGCTTTTCTTTACAAATACTCCCAGCAAACTCCCCCTTCCTCTGGCACTCACCCAGCCATTGTTTTCTCACTAACCTCACATAATTATTTTAATTTCTTTGCTCAGAAAATTTTCTTCCATTTTAGTGGGTGAAATTGGTTTTCAGGGAGCAGGAGCTCAAGGTACCTGGCAGAAGCACAGAGGCAAGGGCAGGCAAGGAGTTTGTGAGACCCTTTTGGCAGTAATGAGGTGCTGCTTTGGCTTGACAGACCAAAGTCAGATGCTCCTGTTTGTTTTTGCTCTCCAGTTTAATTATTTGTGTTCTTTCCTCCCCTGTACTGATAAAAATGGAGTTTTTGAAATGTGAACAGAGCTTGTAAATGTAGTTGCTTTTTTTTCCCCAGCCTCTGAACCAATCCATTTGACAGCTCACTAGCCCAAAATGAACACTATTATATGGATGGAGCATGGATAAATAGTGAGCTGATTGCAGGGTTGAGATGCAAATCTACAGATAACATTTGACTTCAAGGGCAGAGTCTCAGAAGTTCTGGCTGTACTGTACCTTAGGAGCAGCCCTGGAGGAGCAGAGGGAAGAGTCAGCAGGCTGACAGGCAGTCCCTTCCCACCCCTCTCCTCATGTTTAAATGCAAACAAATACTGAGAACAGAACACAGAGAATTACTACAATATATATATTCCTGCCATTCTCTGCATGTGATTAATCCTTTTTTTCTCTACCAGAGAAGTAGGCTAATAATGCAGAGGCATCTGGCTGAGACTAAAAAGAGCAGCATGTTTATGCATTATTAATGTGTTAGAAAAAACAGACTGCCGTGGCCTGACTGTATGTATTGGATCAGTATGGAATGGCCTTTATAGGAGAGTTAGCACTGATAACTGACCCATTTTGCTTATCTTTTGCAATGGAATAATCTCCAGGAAGAGGCATGTTTATTTTGTCAAGGAGTGAAAGAGATTATGTTTTGAAATAGCCTTTAGTGAGCAGTTAGTGCACAACACTATTTTACTCCTAAAAGAGAGAATGTGCTCTGGGAAGCAGTACAGGGTGAGCAGAACAGAGAACATGTAAATTTCTACCTTAGCAAATCTGTAATCACAAACTGTGTCTTTGGGGATCCTTGGTTATCTGAGAACAGCAGTGCTCCAGTCCCACCAGTGAAACAGAAAACTTTTGAGGGGAACACAAAATTATAGTGGGGCTTCCTAAGACATAACTTTGGCAGAGAGGAGATGCATTTTGTTGACTGGTTTATGTCTTGACAAATGCATCACAACGTAAGGAGGCTAAAAATCCAAAGCTTGTGCAGTAGGGCAGGGGGCCATTGGGCCTGCCCAGGTATGAGACATAATAACAAGTTTTATCTTTCAGCTTTGTGTCCCTTTGATTCATTGGTTGGATGTGTGACAGTTAAATCAGCAAGAAACTGGAGGAGGCCCCAGTCTTGGGAAGACAGAACTACATGCATTTTATGCTGCTCCTTCTCAAAGGATGAAGTGACTTTGTTAGCATCTAGTTCGTAAATCAGGGGGGCAAGGAGCCACCCTGGCTCCCCTCTCCCCAGCCTCTGACACATGAAGACCTTGGCTCAGCAGAAGGGTAGACTCACATTTCCAGCAGCACAGAGTGCACAAGCAGTATCTCGTAGCTTATACAGACAAGTATTGGCAGCAGGCTGCTGGAGTAGGATTCATTTCACAAGTCTGTGTCTGAACCAGTCACTCTGGACTGCTTCTATAATCGATAGGTGCTCTGAGGATGTAATCCACCCTGTGTAGGAGTAGATATCTAACAGGGGTCAAATGCGTTGCCCCGGAAAGGGCCTGTTTCCCTCTGTGGGTTACAGGGAGTGCTGAGCCTTCTGCCTCTGCTGTAGCCACTCACAAAACACTGGTAAGATCCCCCTGCTGTGGCAGAGGTGTCTGGGCACAGCACCCACAGCTTGGTGCTGCCACAATGCAGGGCCACAGCCACATAGCTGTGGAGAACCACAGCTCCCTCACAGAGACAGCAGAACCCTGGGGCACAGCTTGGTGGCACCCAGGCAACTGCCCCTGCCCAAGGCAGCTCATGGGAAGGCCACAGAGGCTGCTGGGGAGCTGGGGTGCACATGGTGCCTTGGAGCAGGGTGTCCCTTCTGGGAACCTGCACGGGTTGGCCACTCGTATTTGAGGCACCTTGAAATCCCAGCTGAAACTGAGGCTCTGCTGAAGGAACAGTAGAACATGCATGAAATAGGATGTCTTGACTAGGTTGAAGCAAGGTGCACCCTTCCAGAACAAATTGCTACCTGGCTTAAGAAACAGCCTCCTCTGGAGGTGCCAAATGCATGGGCACCAATCTGCTCTGCACAGACCCAGCAGATCAGGGCAGTGAGGAGTTACTGTGCTCATACAAGGGATGTCCAGGCAGGCAGTAGCTACAGTCTGTCTGGGGATGGGCCATAGCAGCTGTGCAGACACCAGCTCACTCCTCAGGACCGTACAGGATAGCTGTGCCACACTTGTGATGGTACTAAAAACCAGCCAAATCTTTGTCTTTTGGAAAGACATGCCTTTCTGGAAAGCCATGAAACAACGCTAAAACAAGTTACTTAGAAGCCTGCCACTTTTCAAGTCCCCAGGCATGGTACAGCTTGACAGCAGCTCCCAGGCAGAGCCAAGCAGATGCAGCCACTGTGCTGAGCCCTGGGATGGGTCTGAGGCTTGGGGACAGCACAAGACCCAGCCGTGGCTGTGGGAAGCATTGAGGCAAAACCCCACAGCATGAGATTCACACCCAGTGTGTGAGACTTGATGGGTCTGTCACTTTGCAGAGCCAGGCTCTGTCCCCTGGCGAATATGGATGACAAAAGGACAGATGCTGCCAGACTGTTTGGCCTTGCTCTTGCTGCAATGGCCATGACACTCTACTCAAAAACTTGGCAGCTCTGGAAGAGAAGTCCTAGTTCCTTCTCCTGCCCACAGGACTGTGGCTCTCCCCCAAAAGCATGAGACCATCTGGGTTTCTTGTTGATATTTCCTGTCCCAAGAAAAATAAGAAACCCCAGAAAATGCTGGGTTTGCAACTTGTTTGAAACAAGTTTGTACCTCTGGGGTTTGGAGAGTTTGAATATTTGGGCCATGCTTCTGCAGTGCCTGACCCCCACACACACCTGGTCCTACCTGCATCCTTTCCCCCTTCAGAGCCCCTTTTTGCTCAGAGTCAGGAAGGGAAACAGTCTGACTTGGCAAATAGCTTGCTATGAAAATGATGAATTCAAGAGCACGTGGAGCTTGTGGTTGAAAAAACTCGTCGGATCAGCAGAACTTTTCTTCCTCAGCTTCTAAGGGCAGATTTAGTCTCAAGGCCAAGCTGCCATGTGGTTATAAAATAGAAGCAGGCCTGAAGAACTGATTAACTTTCTTCAATTGTCTGTATCTTTAATCATGTTCACCACTTAAAATGCAGCAGAGCTGGCAGCTGATAATTAGACTGAGCCTGCAGCAGCATGGCCAGTGGCCAGATCACATGGCTCCTTTCATCTGCATATTTATGCATTTAAAGGAGAGGAAAACTTTCATAACATTTTAATAACTAGGTTTTTCTGAAACCATAAATCCAGTCCTCTGGGCTAAGCCTACACTCTCCTTCTGATCTTACATAAGTGGAAGAGGGTGGGGTGTTTTGTTTGTTCTCCCTATTCTTTTCCTGTGCATGAACGTGCAGAGCCCATCCTCTCCAGCGTGGGGTCCTCCAGAGGATGGGAGGGTCAGGCAAGGTAAAACTGCACTTCTAAGGATGGAGGTATAACTTTGATTTGGTTCCCAGCGTGGGAACAATTCTCCTTTCCCAAGATAGCTCATCTACAGACTGGCAGGAATGAAGCTCCTTTGCTAAACAATGGCTCCAAACAAAGAATTCCTGATATCTGTATTTCAAACAGAAATACAGTGCATATTGGCTGTTGCATTACTTAGCACTCCACCATCAAATTCAGCCCTAGGACAGTGATGCTTCAGACCATGAGCTGAAAGATGTCAAAACACAGGGAGATGGTCCCAGTCTGGCTCTATGGGTACTGGAGCTCTGTTTTCATGCATGCTGCCAGAGACAGAGGTGGGTGGGCAGTCTCCCTGCATGAGGTGCCTCCACCCTCCTCCCATGGGCAGATGGATCCTGGCAGTGCCTGACCTCTGGCTGCTGCCCCAGCCACTGCCTTATCTCTTGGTGGGGCAGTGCTAGGGTAGTGCTGCGAGGTGCTGGGACAAGGGGGATGCTGTGTCCCTCTCCTCTGCCTATGGATGGCGATTCCCTTGACAGCCTTGGTGACATCCTGCAGAGTCCTTTGCAGTGAGGCCTTCCAGACTGTCCTCCCTCTCCCTGGAGGCATCACTGGCATGTGCACGTGGGCTTTTCCATTAGCATGGAATGACAGCAACTATCAGCAGGAAAACAGAAGGTGAGGATGAGAGATTAATCCTTATGCTGCTGTGTTGTCTTAGTAAGATGTTAAAATCACACTGATTCACTGATTTCTTTCAAAGATGAAGCACTCAGTTAAAATAAAATATAAAACTATTTAAAGAGATGCAGTTCTTAAATACTATTACTTTTTTCAAAGGAAAAGTTGGTTATTCTGTGCTGAAAGCAGCTTCTGCTGAAGATCCTCTGGGTGAATCAAAGAATATGTTGCTGATTTATGAGGGTCTTGGTAGAGGCTATAACTGTTGTTTCCATATAGTAAGCAAGCGAACAAACCAAATGCAATGATTAGGCAATTTCCAGAGTACATCTTGAACTGGTCTTTAGCTGTGCCAGTAAAACTTTGGGGTTTGACACAACTCTAGGGTACAAGTGAATTTAGGCTGGTGCCAGTGTTTTGTTTCAGAGGTAATGTTAATTGGCATAGTTAATGTAACAATAGTTTTGCTAGACAAAGTGAAATAGTCAAGCCTGAAAAAATGCAAACCATGGCATTAACTCCACTGGGAGGGACCATGATTTGTTTCTTGTATATTTAAAGAATCAGAACAAACAAACAAGGGCAAGATTAATTAGGAGTGGGAGTACATGACTCCCTCCCCAAGCAAATGACAAACACCACTGGACAGAACACAATGACAGCAGCAATGACAAAATATTTCTTGACATTTTCCATTGGAGGTCCAAGAGAATTTCCTTTGCACTCCAGTGTTCCCAAGACATTCATAAACCACCTCTCTGGCTACCCAATGTGATGATAAACTTGTGTCCCTAGGTTTCATTATCAAGATTTTAATCTAAACCTGAATCCTCTGATCTGTCATCTGAAGCAGTGAGGGAATTTACAGCAGGGTTTTTCCCAGCAAAGAAAAACAATTCACTTGCTAAAGACATTATGTGGGAGATATAACTTACAGATACAAGAATTTGAAAATTTGGGTGTCTATTTTGTAATATTAGGGGTTGCTCATGTTTAACTTACTTTTGAGGCTGTATCTTGCATTTCCAGTACTGTAAGTAGGGCAATAGATTTTAGCCAAAAAGTCCACTTGAGACTGCTATTGATTTTGATGAGGTTTGAGGATAAACATAATATAATGCAGGAATTTGCATTTTCCTAAGCCTTGTCTAGACTTGGATTTGGAAGGTGTGATGCATCATGTGACTGACACAATGCAGTTAAGGCAATGTGGTTTTAATGCACAGCTTTAACCTTGGTTGTTTTTCAGGAAGCTATTACTACATTGTACTTAGCACTTGCTAATCTAGAAACCATTGATGGTAAATGACAAGAGAGGTTACAAATCAAAGGCAGGCTGATCTTGTGGTTACACTTTCAGATGTGGCTATTTCACCTCTGACAGTACAGAAAAAAGGGCTCTCCAGCCCTACCTACCACCTATGTGGTACTACTTCCCCAGGGAAGTGGTGGAATCACTGTCCCTGGAAGTGTCCAAAAACCATGTAGGTGTGACACTTAGGGACATGGTTTAGTGGTGGACGTGGCAGTGCTGGGTTCATGGTTGGACTCAACGATCTTAGAGGTCTTTTCCAACCCCAATGATGGTGTGTTTCTCTGTGTTGGCTGCAAGGGTAAAAGGCAGTGGGGCCATGTGTGGATGTTGAGGGTGTGGGTCTACAGGGGGTTAACAAGTAGGTGTGCTGGGACGGCACATGGGGAGTGGGGGCTAAGCAAATGACAGGAGAGAGAGAGAGACCTGAGTGTGCAGGCACCAGGTATTGATTTGAGCTTGGGGGAGAACAGTGGTTATGGGCCTTGGGAATGGGTGAGGATAGGGAAGTTGTGGCAGTGGGTGCCCTGAAGGGATGTAACTTCATGCCCAGAAAGTCCCAGCATATATATTTCTTAAATGCTATCAGCATCTCCATCTCCTCCACACCTATGCCAAGGAGTTTCCTCTACCAGTAAACCCAGCACTTTTGCCATCTGTATTGTCCAGCTAGGGGGACTGAGGGTCCTAAAGCCCCAAAGCACAAGGCCTTGACTGGAGCTCTCACACAGAGCCAGGAGTTAAATTCCAAGCAGAGGAGCGTGACAGCTGTTCCCTCCAGCCATCACCCATCCTTGGTACACCCAGACCTGTTTGATGGAGTCTCATACATTTTCCCATTAGCCAAGAACTATAACCCAGGCAAAATCCACCATCCTAGGCTAAGTACATGCTGCAGAGGAGGCAGAGGGGCTCAGGATTACTTCTCATAAAATTCTCTTCTGTGAATTTTCCCATACCACATTGGTGGTGGTGGCACTTTGGTACACTGGCACAGTAGAACCAAGGGGAAAGATTGCTCCAAGTACTACAGTTAGCAGAAACAATCCACTCTGAAGTCCTACCAATCCATCACGATGGGCCATTCTGGATACTGGAGTTACACTTCATTGATTTGTCAAACTGGACCCCAAAACCCAGTAGGACCAAGGTGCTCTGACTTCTAGACACAAAGCTGGGTGCTTCGTACATGAATTTACAGATAACTCAGTATTAATCTAGATGTGATTTGGACCTCCAGATGGCTGTGACAAATTCCTCTTTTGTTTCCCCAAGCTGTCTTGAAATTTAATCTATCTGAGTGTTGTTTAGAGCACCAGAGTTTGCAGAATATGCCAGGTGAAAATACAAGTATGACAGTCACTGGTACTTGAACCCTGCCTGATGCACTAGGAGTTGCTTTTTTATTACTGGGCTCTGTCTCCCTCACTCTGCTTTTCAGCCTGTCATGAAGTCACCGGTCATGTAAATGCCTGTGCAAACATATTGAACATGAGTAATGCAGCATCTGTTGCTGTTTATTAAACTGTGGTTTATGTCTTTGGAGTACATGGTATTATTCTTCATGGATGTGGCTTTATCTCTGTTATTACAATACGGAATTAATTAAGAATATTAAAGTTTGTGCTTAAAAAAATGGTATTCCTAACTTTTATCTATGGAGGCAACATTTTCATATCCATTCTCTCCTAAAGGCAGCATCCTTTGGGAAGATGTGATAGACACATTTAGGTAAATATTATTCTGCCAGCACACATGGTTTCCATTGCAATTGATCCCCTGCTGTTTCCTTCCAAGCACTTTCCTCTTTTACATATTCCACAATGGTGGCTGAAATACTGATCAGTGATAGCAGAGACAAATCGACTCCAGCAACTGGGAGTTTTAAGGGCAGCAAATGTTTACATCTGAGTTTGTATGTACCGTAGTTACTGAAATACAGTTTTTAGGCATGCCCTGAAATTTTCAGTGGCATTGAAAGTCTAACATAGCTAGAGCCAGTTACAGTTTAGTAAAAGGATAGAATGAATATAGACTGACTGAGTGAAATGGGACATAAATATAGTGCACCACAAAACATCCCCATGGGCTCAAAGTCTGTAGAGAAGATGCTTCCTCCTGTAGCCTCCCCTTAGGGATGGGAACAGTTTGGGTGCTTCATACAGACCTGCCACAGAAGCTGCACCTGAGCCACTTGTGACCTGCCTGAAGCTTGGGGGCCACAAGCTGCTCACTGCAGGCTAGCAGAGAAATAATCCTACATGCCTTTAAACTGGCACAGTCTTTGGTAAAAGTTTCTTAGCAGAGGATAACAGCAAGAAGATGGGAAAAAACAGAGTGGGAACTGCAATTTCTGGTGACTGTGTTTCCTCAAACACGTCAAACCACAGCTCTAGATGTGGCAGGGTGAGAAAACTCTTTTCATCACCCAGGGTTCACTGAGCACCATTGGGCTGCAGTGGATGTCACCCCAAACCAGACTGAAGCTGGCATGCCCACCAGTGGCATGAGGAGCTGCAGAGAGGTATGAGGAGAACCAGTGCATGCACCAGCATATTTATAGCATCCTCTGAGTCTCTAGCACACGAACAGCACTAGACATAAAAGTCTGCTTGTGCCCTAGTTACTTCTCTGTGCCAGCAGGATGAATGTGTTCACGAGGGTTCAGGCTCTAAGAATGTGCTTACTCCTTTGCAGAGGGTGCTCTCAATGTCCTACCAAAGCCACTCACTGTGGAAACTTCAGATGGAACATTGTGATTCTTTGAAGCCTAGCTTCTCTTTTTATCTATTTTTTCATTATTATTATTACTTGTTAAGTATTGTGTGCTCAAAATTTTCAAGGCAGGATCATGTGGTCTCTGTTCCCATGGTCTAACTGCAGGTTTGATGCTGGAATCTAGATTTAGACAAGTGACACTGCCATTACCTGCACCTTCCCCATCTGCTGAGGGTCTGGACCTGACTGGCAGCAGGTCTGCAATGAGAACTTGACAGAAAAATCTGCCACGTGAAAGGAGAGTCACGTGAGTAAAACACACAATGGTCTTTTAACCAAGAGACATATTTAAGATGGGAAGATCTTTCTAACACAAACTGGAATCACTTCGACTTTTGCATTCTGTTTCTTCCTCTTTGAAATGACCCCGGATTGGCCCTTGGCCTTCTTCTGGGGAATGTACTTCTGATGTGTATCTCAGGAGGCTGAGAGATATGGAATAAACTCCCATTACCTCTTGCTAATGCAGAGCACAGCAGATGTCCAAAGCCCTGCTCAGTGGGGTCAATGCAAAACAATAGTGGACCCCTGGCAGGACCTTTCCTTCAACTTCCACAGAACCCACTGTAATGGAGAGAGAGGTCTGTGGCTGTCCATTTAAAAAGCATTGCGTTCACAAAGCCTGCCACAATGTGGCCATCGCTGAGAGCCTTCTTGTTGTGCTAACTAGGAATTCTCACTAATTGATATCACTATCAGAGTTCTTCAACCCCAGAGTAAACAGCAGGGGTTATAGTGCATGAGAAAGACAGCATGCAATGGCATTGCTGTGGGTTAATTTCGTACTAACGAGCTGAAAGGTGAGCTCCTGCACTAGGAAACACAAGGGAGACCATCAAAAAAACAGCACGACCCCCGGCAAAAGCTCAGGTGGCTTCAGGCCTGGGGTACCACACAGAAATAGCCAGAATAGCGTTGTTGGCTGTGCCACAAAAGCTGTCATTGGCAATGCGGGCTACACAGAAAACAACGTGGCATCACACAGAGGCTGCAGTGTGGCCAGGGACTTTCCCCATGAGGCATGAGGTCGGTAGTGATTTGGGCTTTGCCCGACCCTGCTACAGAAGAGGTACTGTATGGTCACTGCTTCCAGGTGCTCCCAGGAGCGGCACATTACATTGCCATCTCTTACAGTCTGGAATTATACTAACCCCAGCTATTTTTCAGAGGCCACATCTACAATTTTAGCAAAGGGCAGTTGCAGAAGGCTCATGGGTCCACACTGTCTCCTCTACACTTATGAGCCTGCAAGCACAGCCACAAAGCGTCCTCCGTAAGTGTCTGAGGGACTCAGGAACATTCACACACCACTTAGAGCACTCACAGATTTGCCTCAGGAGTGGGTAATGATGCTAGGTGAGTTAAAGGTGGGAAGCACTGACATTTGTTCATTTGGTTACAGTAAAGACTTAGGAAATTGAAGAAAAAAACCCTTTTCACTGCAGGTTTAGAATAAATCGTCATTCTTTATCATACAAAGTCACACCTTACATATAAATAATTTGAATGTCTTGCTCTTTCATGGAAAGTAACAGAGAAAAACCTTCAAGGTTGATACATGGGAGCTGGTATTAGAAATCACATAGGATCAAACCCAAATCCTGCATCCAGACATAGAGATATTTGGATCCAGAGTTGACCTATGCACCACTTCCTTCCCCTGCACTGGAAGGAACTGAATAAGGACACTCCTTGGAGGATCACCCCCATCATCAACCTCTGGTTATGGATCCCAACCCTGCAACCTTGGCCTCATCACTGAAATCCAGTCCTTTGCATTTGCAGTGGTATGAAATCCCAGGCGGTAGCTGCAGAAAGAGCCGTCTTCTTCAAAGTGCATTATCCATGGGTTTTCGGGGGTGACTGAAATAACGAAGCCTACCTAAGCTGGATCCCTTGCAGCTATTTCTATTTCTTGGTTGACAAGCTGGCCAAAGCAGCAAAGCTAAGTATTGCACAGTCTAGAAACATTTGACTAAAATTGGGAACATTTATGTGGAACAGCAGTGTGGGAACAGAAAAGAAGCTAGTGGAGCAGCAATGAGAAATTTGAGCTTTGATCAAGGAGACAGCAGCATTTGACTCTATCTGAGCTGGCAGGGAGATCCCATCCCAAAGCAAAATAAAATATGTCATTCTTTCCAGCAGATGAAGTTCTCCCCAGCGGTTTGTTCCTCCCAGGATCATTTTATGTGATCTCATCGTCTTTAAAGTCTTTCCCCCGAGGAAGCCGAATGTTTAATATAGACTACAGCGTCAGTATCCGGTATTAAATCAGTCCAGCGACTCTGAAAGGAGGCGAGTGGGCGTCCTGGAAAGGAAATAGGAACCCAAGTTTAATAGAGGAGATAGGTTCACCTTGACCCATGCTATTTATTGCAAAAGACACAGAAACACACTGCTTGCTCAACAGAGTGTCACTCTGCCCTGCCATAGCTGTGTTTTACACTCCTAGTAACTTCCAGATGCTCACAGAGTGTGCACAAGGAATGTATCATCCAACCCCAGAGGCTTTTATGTCTTGCTTTGCTTTCCCAAGCTGCCCTAAGAGGGACTAGCATGTTCCCACAGCTCTCATTAATCCAACTGGCAAGCTTAGGCACTCGGCATTTCAGCCACACACTTTCGGCATCTCTGGCTGCAAAGATGGGTTGTGAAACTGTGAGAAAGAAAAATGTCAGGAAGGGAACCATTAAGACCTCGGGCATGGTGCGGGATGTCAGGGATCAGCAACCCAAGCTGGGTGCTGCAGAAGGGGTCTCTGTCTCACGTGCTTCCCCTGCATCCTCACTGCTGTTCCAAGCAGGATTCCTTCCAGGCAGGCACTGCACACAGCATCTAACAGCTGCCTCGTGAGGAAGCCAGATGTGATGTGTTAGGCACAACTCACACGATCCATTGCTGGTGTGAAACCTGGTGGCTCAAAGAGATTTATGTTGCATCCATTTAAGTGCTCTTATGTCACTAGTTTGCCACATGCCAGTTGCAAACAAGCCCACAGAAAAGCTGCATTTTTGGTAGTTTGGGTTTTTTTTTTTAAATGTTATGTGAGCTGACAAAATACAATTCTTCAGCCCCACTGTGAGTGAAAACACCCATTTACCTCATTTAGTGTTTCACTTCAAGAAGCAATTTAGCCAATGCTTGAAGTGTCAGCTAAATGAGATAATTTAAAATAATTCTGAAAACACGCTAACTGTAAGAGGCTATAATCAGAGCTAATTACAGGGACATTCTGGAAATCCCTTGGCTTGGGGCTTTAGTTTTGATAAAGGGGATAACAAGTTGTAAGCTATGATTCTTTTAATTACAACAATAGTAACCACCTTCTTTTACATGGCTTCTTTCATCTCTAAAAAGTCCACAGCTTTGCAAATTATACATACCACAGGGATTGTTTAGCCTAACACCAAAGTGAAGCCATCTCTGCAAGAAATGAGTAACTGTTTAACAATACCTAGCAGTCCTGGGCAAAATCTGTAGAGGAAAAAAGGCGTAGAGGGAGAATATAATTTCTGTTGTGTCTGCTTGCAAACATGCAGGGGATTTCTGGATGCCCACGGTGGCAGCCATCTGATCTTGAGAGTAAGGAAGGCAGTTTTTTTGTGCACCCATAGGCTCAAGGCACTCTGGAGGAACGCAGCAGCATCACCCCCACTCACAGCTGAGGAAGCAGGGGCACCACGTGGCAGTACCCTGTCACATTTGCCCCAGCTCACCTGTCCATGTCCTCTGCTGGGTGATGATAAAACTTTGACACTGGGACTGGGAGTTACAGATGGCAGCGGCTTCCTCGGCACTGTGAACGGACAGCAGGCAGCCCAGGTGGCTGTAGGAGGGCCAGCACTTGTAGTCTTCTCCTTCCACTGTGCGGAAACCCCTCAGGGAGATATAGTCTGGGGACAGAAAGAGGGTGGATAGGGAAACACTTTCAGTGCACTAGATACACCACACACTTCGTGTGCATTTCAGTGACACTCTTAGAGGAATTGTGACAGTGACAGACTGAACTGACCTACCTAGATGGAGTGGGAGTGAAGCTGCAAAGTTAAAAGAAACCCAAATCCTACCTTTTGGTTCTGCTGTGGAGCACAGGACAGCAATTCCCCCACAATTGTAGGAGAGGGGTCAGAGCTCTCAAGGGTGAAGGGACAGGGGTGCCACTGCAGCAGTGGGTAAGAGGAAGAGGCTGCTGTGCAAACCCACAGGCTCTCTATTTTTCCCCTGGAGAAACCAACCTCACAATAGCCTCTCCTACATCCCAGCCTCAACAGCAGAAGCAGCTCATCTCAGATCCAGCACCAAGCTACGTGCGGCACACACTGACCCAACCATCAGGGTGCCACCCACAGAAACAGGAGATTCAGCAACCCCCGTGGGGGAAAGGGAGGCCAGATTCTGCTCCTGACAAGGAGACCTGTCGAAAGACAAAAGACCTGACAAGCCTGAGCAGGTGCTGTTCAGGCTATTGTTCACTGACTGCTAAGAGTCTCTCCCCACCTTCCCACACCTCTAGGATGGTGATCATTTTGGCACAGTGCGAAGCCAACAGACAAGTGTTGTTGGAAAATACCAGTAATTCCTGTTAAAGCTGCTGGTCCTTCCATGCAAATGACCAGATATCTTTGTTCATAACAGTGCAAATTCCAGTTTTTTTGCATATAAAGAGATTTCCTTCTGCAAGCCACCATCACTCCGCCACCATCTCATGTGCATGCTCAGGAAAATGCAAGCCACAGTAACCACTGGACTTTTGAAGACCTCCTTTTGATCAACCTCATCTCTAGCACCAAATGGGTTCTTTTCAGAGGAATGAATCTCATAAAGGGTCGTTTATCCATCCATAGGTCCAACAGAATGATCTTCAGAGAAAAGGAACTAAGAGGGCACCAAGGATCCAGTCACCTTGCCACACTCACCTTGGTGTTGCCCCCTTCCCACTCTATGTTCCCGTAATAACCTGTGCTCAGCAGACAGAAGCCACACAGTGTCATGGGAAGTTTCAATATCCACCCAGAAAACTGACCTATTGGTCCACAGACTAAGAGGATCCCAAGAAGAGTCAGGAGGCACTCAGTTTGCTATCCCAAATACATTCACTTGAAACACTGATGCTCATTATGAGAAGGGTATTTAGAAGCAGTGCAAACACATGTCCATTTGTAGGCCAGATTGTCTGCACTGCTTTAACTTTGCAAAGCAATATAACCATGCACAGCTCCCGTGGAAACAACCAACAAAAGTCTGCTCAAAAAAAGACACTTTTGGTGCTTTTTCTTGTGACTATATACTGTGTGCATGTATGGGAGATCAGAATTTGACCAGTTACCGAGTTCTTTGCTCCCTCAGTAGCTGCTTTACTTAAAACATTTAAAATCAGGTACCTTTTAAAAGAAGAGGTCTTTTCTGCAGATAGAGCCCAGACTTGTACAGATGTAAAACCTTCTCAAAAGCTCTCAGGGTTTCATTTATTCCATATTGTAAATCACCTACATTTAAGGAAAAAGATGTCAAAGATAAGCAATTCCATGAAATACCATTTAGAGACTTCTAATAAAGAGGTTTGTGAATGTCATTTGTTACCTGTTGCATTCAGAATATCACTCAAAAGGGGCTGCAAAGCTGGGGGTGCAGAGTGTGGCAAAAGATAGGTGAAAAAATACCTGCAAAAAATCCCACAGACTGATTAGAATACAGTGCCTTCATTTCCCTGGTGATTAAGTCGTCTACATTTTCCCGTGACTCTACTATCCATATGCAAGTAGTAAGGCTGCTTTGGTTACAAAGTTGTTCGAGCACATCTTGGTGCCTCACAGATGGTTCCTGTGAGTTGGGCTGAAAGTCTGGCCCCTGCAGCACAGCATGTGCTAAGCCCCATATGAAATCCACCTTGCAAAGTTTCATCCAACAAAGCTTCCCCTCATTTCCCAGGACCATTTTTGTATGCTAAGCAATGCTTTTCCCACCAGAAAAGACCCATATATAAGAAGACTCATGCAAAATCTTTCCCTTGCCCTGAAAAGGTTTGGCTTTTTTATTGCCCCTGGAAAGGCAGGATGACTCATTTCCTGACCCTTCCACAAAATTCCTGTTCTAGGGAGACAAGTGCACAGGAGACAAGTGCAACTGCAAGGCTGCAATAATCTATGCAGGGATTTGCCCTTTAGCACTGAATCCTGGAAATTCAGGCTCTCTTAGTAAGTCCTTCTGTGTAAATATCCAGCTGCCAAGACTTCCTCCCAGCACCTGACCTGCCGAGCATCAATGGTGAGCAGCAGCCCCTGTGTTTTCAGCCGATGGACTACATCAAGTGCTCCAGCACCCTCAGCCTCTTGCCTGTTCCACTGCTCTTCCACAGGTGCCCACAGGGAGATTGGGAGTTAAAAGGAAGAGGCAGGCAGCCTGTTCCCAACAATGAGGACTCAGAGCTGGTGGGCTTTTGCAGGTAGCTGGCACTGCCACTGCTTTCAGCAAACACAGCCTGTGGATGTCAAGCACCAGGGCTTGTTTGGCAAACATCAAATTCACAGGTGCAAGCTTTGGGGCAAGTTTTTAGAGGGCGTTGGGGAAAGGGAGCAGCAGAAGAAAGATGCCTTCATTCTCACCAGAAAACAGCCCTATAAGGAACAGCCCCGCACTATTTTCCTGCCCTATAAGGAAAATAACTCACTTCAAAGTGATCCTTAGCTACCCTTTGACAGAGGTGAGGGGAATCACCACGTGGAAGAAACACAAGGTGCTAGAGGCTACACGAGCACAGTGTGAGCTCCACCACCCCAGATCTCCCCCCACCTAGCAGGACATACCGATATGCATTGAACAGATTCTTCTTTTCATTTATTCCTTCGCATTTCCCGACCACAGAGCATTTGAGAGGGAAGCTTTTGGTAGGGAAGTCGAGTGTGCAGTCATTATCTTCCTTGCAAGACAGCTCCTCGGTGCTGGCATCATCCATGTCTGTCACTTTTAGGTTTCCATCCACCATAACAAACTGCCTTGGCTGGAAATCCAAGAGGACTATTGAACCCAGGGGGGAATGTGCCAAGTAAAACAGCAGTTTCACAAGACTCAGGCAAATCTGAGGAGGAGAAGATGAATATGCATAGAAAAAACAGATGAAAAACAGCTATTAAATTGGAAGTAGAACAAAGGGGAGGGCATTCAATTAAATTAAAAGGGGAAAAAAAGCATACAGAACTTAAAAGGTAATTATATGTATGCTGCAAAATTTATTATCAACATTGCCACAGGATTTGACTGGTAAGTAGTTTAGCAACATTTTTTAAAAATGTGTGTACACAAAAAGAGACATTTGCAGTTAGAAGAACTAGAAGAGAAAGCTGTGAGGAAAACAATAGCAGCCTTCATGTTTTGGGAACTAGATTGATTTGCTAGCTGAAATCAGAATGGGTTTTTTTCCCAGTCTGGCATAAAATTAATAGATTCCCCTCTCTTCCCCCATGCTGCTCAATACAGACTGAGGGTCCATGGTCATTAATACCAGATTCATGCCTTGCTGCATCACTCAGCAGTATGAATTTGGACACACAATCATGCTTCTGAAGAATCAGTCAAAGCTTGCAATGTATTTATTGCCAGCGTTTTTGCTTTTATGACAACTTGCTGGCAGCAGGGAAAGGCCAAACAATACCTGACCCAGCAGAAAGCTCAGTTAATGACTTTTAAACAAACTAGAGCTAGAAGAGTGTATTTATACTGCACCAGCACTTTGCTCAAGTAGCTTTTTGCAGCAGTTTTTATTCAGTATGAGGAGCCCTGTCAGGAGACAAAGTATATCCTCAGCTAGGCATGCCAGGCCGCCCCACACCACCCTCGCCCCTGCCGATAGCGATCTGTGCAGGCGCGAGGGTTTTTTCCCTTGGAACAGCTCACACAATCCCTGGTATCTGATGTGGCTCATCACAGGGGAATCCCATATGTTCAGGCATCCCAATTAGGAAACAGGACTAGACAGTGCCAGTGTAAATTCTGAATTAGTGTCTTCTGCAGTCAGATTATTACAATTTTTAATGCCACCATACCAAACTTTACCACCAGATAATCCAGCATCATTAATTTCTAGCTCTACTTTGGCACGTTTGAGAAAATGACGTGTTAGAAAAGCTATGTAAAAGCCAGTACAGAATTGTAGAAAGAAGAACTCCGCAAGCCAAGAGAAATTACTCTGGAAGCTCTGATGCTATTTTAACTTGTCTAGTGAAGCAATCACAAGAATCCCAGCTCCATGTCCCACAGCTGAGTGAGTGCGGTTGCCACGCTCCCCCTCTGGCTTGGATGGCAAGGCTCCTCTTCAACATTAAGGACCACATGCAGACAGGGATTTTATTTTAGGACTTTTGTTGTGCTTTTATTTTGCCCAAAGCATTTCTTGCTGACACTAAGATACCCATGCTTCTACATGATACTTTCTTTCCTCCTGGCACCCAAACAAGTAGTAATGAACCCCCAACTGAGCCCTTGAGGCAAACTGTAATACAAGCTATAACCAAAGTAAGTGCCATGTCACAAGTCGTTTCTGTTCCTGGGGAGCATATAAGTCCCCATGCAGGATGCCCAGAGGACAAGGCAGATCTCACTAGCAGGGCTGCAATCCCAGCACCTACAGCAGCAGGAAAGGAGTTTAGTAGTGTTTTTACTACAGTAATTCCTAAAGGGTCAAGATCAGAAGCACCACACAAACACACGGTGAGGGACAGCCTGCTCAACTTGTTGCCTAGCACAGGTAACACACAGCAAACCACAGACTCAGAGCATGGTGAGGTGGCTTTCCCAAGTCGGACCCCGTCTGCTGAGGTGCCTCCCTACCAAAGCTCCTCTGCACATACGTAATATAGCGGGTAAACGGACATTATAGCGTAATAGAAGGTATTAACCACCGCCCTAGCACTGAGCACGACTTTGTGTTCATTTCGTCCCAGATGAAGTTCTTTTAAAGCGCTCTAGAGAGAGGGAAAGTGTAAAATGCCAGGCTAGGGCTATTATAATGTGATTTAAAAGGAGTGAAACTAAAACGATTCACGGACAATTTGCGGGATCAGACTGTCAGCAGGAGAATCCCGTTTGCCCCAGCAGTCACCACCGGATTTTCGCCAGTTTACCCAGTTTGTGCTCTAACAGCCACCGATAAAACTCCTTTGCTTTGTTTTCTTACTTTAAATCTTTCCTCCCAGGGGGTCTGCAGGAGCTGAATCATCTCCAGCGGGGATCCCAGCTCCAGCATGGCTGTGACCCGTAGCTCAGCATCTCCGCCGTTGTCATAGCATTGACCGTGCAGCTGCGGGAGAGCAGAAGCGCCGGTCGGGGCGATGTCGCTGCCGGTGCCAGCGGGTCGCGGCCGCCCGGCGACAGCGGCGCAACACGGGCGGACCGGCTCAGCCCCGGCACCGCGCCCGGCAGCGCC